>JAUPFT010000022.1:4230700-4813200 GCA_036936625.1 Parnassius smintheus behrii | reverse complement strand
GATTATCTTTCTGTGTCCCTCGATAAGATAGAATACAATTCTAAATTGTATTTCCCTATTTAAGAATTCCATTACAAGCTTATAAAAAGTATTCTCTTGTTTACTTTAGAACTGTTATATGAAGTCAAGTGTTATATAGTCTGTGGGCAAACAGTTGTCTATGTGCGGTGAGAGATAGTCAATAAGAATTCATTCTGCTAATGTTTTAGAGTAAGTATTTAAAAGGCTAATGTCAAAATCTTTATTGTTTTTGACCAAAACGTTACACAGATTATAAATTGTCGCAAAAGAATTTTTAAACTAAACCAAAAAAAAATTACAGATCGATTGAATAAAGCGTATATTTTGTATGTTTGCAAATGTCCCAACGTAGTGTTTCGCCGATGCAGGGACGCGCCAAAGAAGAAAGTTCCCTAAATAGTGTTAAATTTATATTTTATATATATTTTTAGGTTAAGTTATATATTACAATGGGCCAATGTTCTTATTTTTAAGTCCTTGATACCTGAAATAAAGAAATAAAATAAAAATAAAAAAATCATTAGGGTAGTTATAACTTATCTTTCCGTGGACGTGCATTTATTTTCCAGGTTGGCTTATCTTAGTGCACTAAGATTAGTTTCACATAGTTTTCACGGTGGACGTTCGGCTTTATTGTTGTGTGTGAACATGTAATAAATTGTCGTTTCGGTGAAAATGAAATGTTTTCTACAGAATAAAATGTAAATCCATTTTGGTTGTAAGATTCAGACTTATATGTATATGATGTTAAAATAATTTAAAGAGCTGTGGTTAAATAAATAAAATAAAATAATATTTTCCTTAAAAGCCGAATTGTTTTTACTTTTCACTAAAAGTTCGATCTCTATTGTAAACTTTCTAACAATAACATTTTTACTTCCTTTTACTAATCCAAAAATCCAAAAAAAAAACAGTAACTGTTAATTGTATTTAGCACTTTAGTGTTTTTAGGCGCACAATAGAAGTTTGGCACGTACAATAAATCACTAGAATAACGAATTATTAATTTAGTTAGGATTTACTATTATTCAGTGTGATAATCATAAAATTTGTTTTTCTTAAGATAACATGTTTTACAAGAACCGACAATCAAAATTCAAATGATAATATTATTTCCAGGAATAAAGCCGATGTTAAAGTAATGCTGAAACTCGGTATTTTTACTATTCATTTTGCAGGGGCAAAAAGAACGCTTCGGTAAATGTGCAGATGGTGTAACATAACGGTATAATATCACGGTCATTGCATATCTTCACGAACTTTGTATACCCCAAAAAAATATCATAAAAATTGCTTTTACATTAAATAAAAGGAATTTATAAAATGTAAAAGGCGTATAAGTTATCAGAATTATTACCTTTATCTTTGCAGTTTATCAAAAATGCACTGCTGAAATTGGACCTCAACTATAGATTGCTACAAAGATAGGATATTGAGGGGATATTTGCCATATTTACCAGCTTGACAAGTGGGTAGGCAATGGCAATTTATTAATTTTTTGCTTGTTATTAAGAAAACGCTGCTGCCTTGTTCCTGGTTTGTTTTCCTCTGTTGTTTCATACGACACCAATTACATGAAATGGAGTAGTGGAGATTATTACAGCAGAAATATAAACTCAGCGCAATGTTAAAGAATTAATTTATTATAGAAATATATATTACAAATAGTTTGTATAGATCACTGATGTACTACGACTATATATCTTGAATCTTCTGACTTACATAACTAAATTATTTATTTTAGGCTGATCTTAGTGATTGCACAACACCGTCTACATCTAAAAAAAGAAAGCTGGATGTTCCGGAAAATTCCATTAGTTGTCTCGAAAGTCATAATTCGAAGAAAACACCATAGTAAAACACTAAAAAAACACTAGAAAAGTTCAAAAATCAACACAACAACATCCAAATGAAAGTGGCATACGAAATGAACGTAGAATATAAATTAACATCCACAGATTAACTATTTTTTATTCCACTAGAAGCGGTCCAAGAAAGCGTTCATAGCGACTAGCGATTTAATAAAAAAATACTCCTAAAAATTAAATCTCGACGTGAATTCGCTAATACCATCATGTACCAAACCACCAAGGTTGTGTGTGTTACCGAAAATACACAAACCAAACGCTCCAATACGTCCTATACTGAGCCAGATCGATTCACCAACTTATAAGCTGGCACAATACTTGGCAAAAATACTTTCACCACTCAGAGGATATACCAGAGCACACACAAAGGATTCATACCATTTTGTTAGTGAGATAAAAGACCTATATCTCGCTGACAATGAAACTATGGTCAGTTTTGATGTTCAGTCACTATTCACATGCCTACCTACCTATTGAAGACTGCATCTCAATTGTAACTAGGAAGCTAGAAGATAACAACATGCCTGCTGATTATTATGCAGTATTACTCAAACATTGCCTCACATCTGACTATGTATTGTGGAAGGAAGAGTTCTACAAGCAAGTTGATGGTGTGGCGATGGGCTCACCTGTATCTCCCATAGTCGGCGACATATTTATGGAGGACTTCGAGGAGAAAGCCTTTCTTATTGCTCCAGTAAATCCTAGATTCTACAAGCGGTACGTAGACGACACCTTCACAATTTTACCATCTGACAAAGTAACTGCATTTTTAAACCACCTTAACTCTATAAACTCTAAAATACAATTCAGAATGGAGTTAGAGGCAAATAATTCTTTAGCTTTCCTAGATGTTTTAGTTATTCGAAATCCTGATAATACTATTGGTCACACTGTGTATAGAAAAAAGATCCATACCAACCGATATTTAAATGGTGAATCTCACCATCATCCTTCACAGTTAGCTACGGTGGGTAAATCTTTGTTTCAGAGGGCACGAAGGATTTGTGACAGAAAACATCTGGCCACCGAGCTGCAGCATGTCAAGCAAGTGTTGCAAGACAACAAGCTTCGGATCCCGCGCCTACGTCATAGTGACCGAGTGAAGCCTGTGTGTGAGTGAGTGAGCGTGTGCCTGCTGTACTACCATATGTCAGAGGAGTCACAGACAAGGTTGGCTACATCTTGAAGCGAGCTCCCATTAAAACATACTACAAGCCGCCGAAGACGATTAGTCAATTTTTACCATTCTACAAGATGCAGGAGTGTACAAGTTAGATTGTGAATGTGGTCTCTCTTACATAGGTCAAACAAAAAGATCCATAAAAACCCGCGTGAAAGAACATATAGCTGACGTGAAGCACCGACGCTCCGGGAAGTCTGCAGTCTGTGAACGTGTTCAAGATCGTCCCCACCATTACATCAGATTTGATAAACCACAAATCCTCGCAAAAGAACACCGATTCCTACCAAGGATGATACGCGAGGCTATTGAAATTAAAAAAAAACATCCTAATTTCAATAGAGACGATGGTTGGGTGCTGCCATCTGCTTGAGATCCTATAATTAAGAAAATTAAACCCAAACCCAAGCATACCACTGCAAGCCTTCAAGATACTGTAAGTTCGTTTTGCGTAAATCGGACCAAAAATTAATATTCAAAAACTGAAGGTAGCCGGGCTAACAATGACATTGGGACGTCAAACATCTCAGTCCCCCCCGTGACCATGATTGCACCCGAAACGTCGGGAATTAAAAATAAGTAAAATCAGTTAAATAAACGCGATAGAATCTGTAAATTTAGTTTTATTCAAAATATTGTGTGTACAAGGTTTGCAACCACTGTATATAATAATTAAATTTATAATAAAAGTAAAAACGACTCAAAAATCTTTAACTATTTTCGGCTAATAGCTACTGCAGTCAATACCAAGTCATTTTATCGAAGCATTACGGGTAAAGCCCCTCTTTTAGTAGATAAAATATTTTATTTTTATAATAAAACTAGCTGACCTGGCGAACTTTGTTTCGCCTTAATGGTTTTTGTTTGATGGTCATGGCAAATGCAAGACGTATCGGAAATTGAAGTCTTTTAAATTCAAACGGCATATCGGTTGGGATCATCGGGATCCTCGGAATAAGAACTTCCTCACTTTTGAATTTTCCTATCATTATCGTAGCGTAAATTACATTGTTCATCAATTTTCTAACCACCAAACGCGTACCGTTGCACAGTTTTGGTTGGTTTATGTTTCGAAGCATGATTACTACGGAGCCAACCTTTAGGCGTAAATTGTGCGGTGGTAAGCGAGGCACGTCCAAAGAGTTTAAAAATTCAATTGGATAGTTGGTGGCTTCATCTTCATTTGTGACGCAGTCAATAGATTTGAATGAATGCATTGTTCCAATGATCTTATTTTGAATTATGTAGTTCAGATCATCTACATCTTTATTCTTAGCCGCTAAAATTGCTCGCTCACTCAACCATTCATTATTTTTGTAGTTAGAAATAATGTTTGGAAATACTTTGTTGATAAGTTCGTCTTTTGATGAGACAAAATTACAGAAATTATTTGGAAATGATATTAATCCGCTTGATTCATCGACAGGTACTTGACCATTACCGATAGTCAGCAATTGCTCCGAGAAATCTTCAGCAGATGTATCATTAAGCAATGTAACTCTCATGTTTGTTGTCAGCTGCAGTTTCTTCACATAGCGCCATAGATTTGACGATTTGAGGCAAGCGTTTATTTCGTCGGCAGCCGTAGATCTTGGAATTACTGGCAGTATTTGGCGTAAATCGCCAGACAGTAAAATCATTGCTCCTCCAAAACATCTCGAGTCATTGCGTAAATCTTTTAATGTTCGGTTAAGTGCTTCTAATGCACGTTTATGCGCTATTGTGCATTCGTCCCAGATGATGATTTTCGATGCCGCTAAAACTTTGGCCATTGCTGAGTGTTTTGCAATATTACACGTTGGTTCTTCAATAGTTTGAAGATTTAACGGTAATTTTAATGCTGAATGAGCCGTACGGCATCCTTCTAACAATGTGGCTGCTATTACAGAAGAAGGAACTGCAACCGCTGTGTTGGATCTCGCCCGAACAGTTTCTTAAACTAATGACATGAGGAATGTCTTGCCAGTTCCACCAGGGGTATCTAGGAAATATAAACCACCATTTTCATCATTGATTGCCTTCATTAAAGTATCATAAACTTCCTTTTGTTGGTAATTCAACAGGGGTACATTCGTTTGAACTACTAAATCTAATTCCTGATGATCATATTCACGTTCCCGTTCCATTTCTCGATTAAATGCGTCATTCATTTCACGATATAGCGCTGGTATTCCTAACCTGATTAATAAATTACCGCACATGAGGTAACACATATCTTCAATCAAGAGTAAAGCACGATTATGTATCTCCTCATTCATCTCAATATCGTGATTTCTGGAACTGACACGAATTTGACGTAAAATATCTTCTGACATATTATCCTTGTATTTGTGCCACAGGTTACATGGGTTTGATGGAAAACATGTCGAAATTATGATAGCGAATAATGTGCGTATCTAACTTGGAGATGCAGAGACAATGGCTTCAGCGATTGTCGTATCCCAATGGGTATCGTTTTCTAATAAGTTCAATTCTTCACATGCAGCACGATATGTTGGGAATATTACACCATTAACAGTTCGTAGTGTCTCAAATGACTTTGGCCCACGCACATTTACCAGCAACAACCGCAAATAGAAACATTCATCATTCTTTGGATGAACTGTATACATACGACCAAGAGCATCAGTAGAACGCACATCTGGATACGCAGGAACCGCATCGCCTTGCTTCCGTCTTTGAAAATTCTTCAATGAAGCATTCCAAGTATAATAACGTGGCATCTCCGAGTAAAGCAAAGTTCATGCAAACTGATCGCTTTGGCAGATTGCACAAAAACTGGTCATTGTAATTGCTGGAGGTGTTTCAGCACGTTGCGTAGCATTCGAAGCCGTGAAATATACTCGTTGACTATTCTCCAGATGCACCGCCAAATGCATAACAGTAGGATGACGTTTGTGAATGGGAAATGCGAATATACGCCAAATCGCTTCATTACAGTTCACATAACGACCAACTTGATAGCGTGAAATTTCATCGTTGATATTCGAGGATTGCAATCCAAAAACTGCTATATCACTGTCTTTTGTGACATATTTGCAAATATATTTTATGGACTTAACTGAATCGCAGTATTCAACGTTGCAATGTGTCTTGAACGTTTTAGAAATAAGTGGCGAATATGGAACAATCCAACTGTTGTCGACAACGAAATCCATTCTTTTCACTTTCGTTGTGACAGTTCAACCGTTGTCATCTGGTGATCGACGCCGATACAGCGGATAACCATCGTTGCCAGTGACAGTCTCCGCCGTTAATTTCCGTGGATATCGTTTAGAGCACTTTCCATCAACCATGCAAGGTGATTGGGGATTGATGGCACCACACGGTCCATGAATCATATTAGTAGTAACAACATCATGTAGGTCTGGATCGACTTTATGATCAGGAATCTCGGCACATATGATATCATCTATTTGGTCAGGCTGAATTCTTTCCACTAACCAAATAAGAAGGTGTGCGTGCGGCAGGCCTCGCTTTTGCCATCCGATTGAATACATCCAGCATCGAGTGTCTCCAAAGACGCGTTGTTTAACAATAAAATTCATCAGGGACCGAATTTTTTGCCTGAATATACGTGCTGTGATGTCGTGTCTATCACTTGATGTTTGTCCGGGGCGCAGCAATTGAGTAATTTCTATCCATTTTGGATTACAGGTGAAAGTAATAAAGAGATCTGGCCGACCGTAATGACGACATATGTCATTGCATCTTGTGCATATTCATGCAAATGACGTGGACTACCAATGTACGTCGCCGGCAGAATAGTTAATCGACCAATATTAGCTGCATTTTCTTCAGTACTAACTGCATCACGTAAATGGATGTACTCCTCAGAACGCAGTTTGGCTTGGTTCGACCTAATGAATGTTAAACGTTCCGTTTCTATTTTTACATACATGTCAACGCAATACTGCTGAAACAATCGACGAAACCGCAGCAAATAGTTGTCAGCATTTTGACGAATCATCAAACGATATGCGTAATAATTCATTGAGCTAACTTTCTTTGTAGTTTCTTCACCTGAAATTAAAAATTTGATAATTAACCATTTAAAAGGCAAATTTCAAAGGCAAACAATACAGACATTAACCATTTTTTTAATAAGCATTATTTTAAACCAGTGTCTTTCACAAATAAATGAAATAAATTGTGATACTGATACTCACCATTCAATGGATTTATCATTTTAATATTAAAATAATATCCATCTTCTCCTTGCCAAAACATCAATGGGTATTGCAATGCGTCATATGATTGATGAGTTTCAGATATTTGTTGCAGTTGCCCAGTATCGCGACGTGTAGGCACAATATCGCGTTTTTCCAATTGTTCACCAACAATCAGGATGGCAACTTCGTCTAATGTTGGAGCATTAAATGTGCGTCCGTGTGTTCCAGATGGTCGTTTATCTGCTTTGATGACAACTTTATAGTCATCACTTGGCTTGGCAACTTTATAGGCATTCTTAAACAACCTGACCAACGCATGATGTTCATGAAGCAGACACTGCAAGTCTTGAAGAATTGCTCGCTTCATTCCTGCATTGATCCCTAGGCGTCGATCAGGTTGTTCTTCAATGTTGCCCATGAAATATATTTGTAAAAATTTATTCTGTGTATCTTCGAAAGTTAGTAATGATCCAATTCGATGGTGAATCTGTCCTTGTATCTACAAAATAAAAACCAGACAGTATTAACTGGGTTATAAACACCTTTTACGGTGGGAGAGTAGAGTTCAGAATTAGCAAATATAATACATACCAATAGATAAAGTAAGTTATTCTTTAACTACATTCTATGTAAGTACAAAAATAAATACCTTAAATGGCGGATTAAATCCTCGTTCTTCGATAATATCTGCCCCAAATGACGTCATTTGGAAACAACCATTGTATTTTTGAGTGTTTGCAAGAAAGTGGCGTGATTCTTGTGTTTCGCCACAAAGCAATGAATATAATGGCTCATGTGGCGGAGTCAACAACGGTAATTTCACTTTACCATTAAGACAGCATAATCCAGCCGTTTCTCCGAGAAACTTTAATGCACCACAATACTCACAAACAACGTCCATTTGCCCAATACAAACGCTAGGATGCAAGCTGTAATCATTGCTGCAATCGTATCGAAACGCGGCTCGATTCAAATCAGCACTTGATAAATATCTTGTTCTGCGTCGCAAATTATCTATCTGTTGACCTCTGTTGTTCGCTCGACGATTCCGCATTGCCAACCGAAATGTTTCACGGGCTGCTTCACTTTGCTCTCGTGATTGAGAAGCACGAAGTCGAGCCATACTATCGCGGCGCTGTTCACGTGCAATTTCTTTTTCTTCTTCAGTCCTTTCATTTGCAGTATTTCGTATTCTTCTTGCATTACGGCTTTGTCGGGAAAGATTCGATCGTCTTGCTCGCGGCATTATTAATTAAACTTCACTTCACTTCAATTCACCTAAAAATTTATTTCAAAACTCAAATTTTCAACCATACCGAGTTTTATAGTTCACTTCACTGTTTATACGAATGGGCAATGGCACTATCATTATATTATAATTGTTAATTATTTATTTAATATAAATAGTTTGAATATTGATTTCTTACAAATATCAAATTGTGATCTATACGTCATTACATAGCTGTCATTATACGTCAATTACATAGCTATCATTTGCGTTTTGTTATTCCAAGTCTGATTCTTTTTTATTATACCACGTTTTATAGTGACTGACGTTTCATGTCAAGTCACACGGGAACGCTGTCGAACGGGATAAAAAGTATCTTATGTCCGTCTCCTGGCTTGAAGCTACCTCCATACCAATTTTCACCCAAATCTGTTTTGCCGTTCTTGAGTTATAAGTGGTGTAACTAACACGACTTTCTTTTATATATATAAGATATAATATGTATATTGCATTCTATACTCGTACTATTTAGGGTATATTTTATCGTAATAGTACTTTTTAGTTTTTCGGTCCGTGTGGACAACTCACCAAACTTTCATAGTAATCGGATAAATGGTGTAAGAAAGCATATAAATAGAACAAAAAACACGAAAATGTCCATTTTTCTTTTCAGAAGCTTTTACGACCATATGCAATACCGCTATATTATATCAATACATCAAATATTTTACAAGAATAAAAAATTCAAACCGAAATCAGTTATTTGTAGGCCATACAAATGCATTTTCAGCGCGGGATTTGACCCTGCAGTCCTCAGCACCACAATTCAATGTAATACACCAATATGCCTTGGACATGTTAATTCAGGTTTTTTTTAATACTATGAGATAAAAATATCATAATTATCATTAAAGCACTAACTATCCATTACATCACATTACGTTTTCCTCGAAACTTTAAAACACGAATGTAATACTAGTACATGTTATGGAACTGAGACGTGATCCTTCACTACTGGCAGTGTGAAGAAGTCTTGCTGAGCGAGCTATTGCAAGGATTATTGTTACGGATGCCATAATGCTTACTTACTTACTTACTTATCATCACGCACAATCCCTAACGGGGTAGCCAAAGAGAACAGATCGCCAAGTGTCACGATCCATACATACCTCTTTCGCTTCTTTCAGGTTCATTAACTTCTTCATACATGCACGTCTAGGTATCCGAGTACTCTTGACCCTCCCCTCTTCGAGCAATTTGCTCACATGGTCTTCGAAAGTTAGTCTCGGTCTACCTCGACACCTTTTAATATTTACTTTCGCTCTATATATTTTCTTCACCATTCGGTCTTCACTCATTCGTTCAACGTGCCCAAACCATTGGAGTACGCCCCTATCAATTTTTGTGATAAGGTCATCTTTCAATCCAGCCATATTGCGAATCTCTTCGTTTCGCTTTCGGTCGGCTAAGGTAACGCCACACATTTTACGAAGAGATCGCATCTCCACTGCATTCAACTTGCTTTTATGCTTCTTCTGGCATACCCAGGTTTCGCTGCCATATAACAAAGTCGGTACCAACACTGCGTTATGTATTGCAAGGCGTGCACTCTTCACCACGCCTTGCCTTTTGACTAATGCATTCAGGGCACCATTGACTTTGTTTCCGGCAGCGACACGCCTATCCACATCCAAATCACATCTTCCATCCCGGCTGAAAGCACTCCCCAAGTATACAATTTCATTTACCTGTTCTACACATTCCTGATTTACCCATATTTCACATTTCGTTCTATCTTCGTCCTTTTCAAAGACCAGAACCTTAGTTTTATTAGCATTCAAACGGAGACCTTTAATTTCACATTCCTCTTTCATACACGTGATTAATGCCTGCAGTTCTGCTTCTGATGGTGCAATAAGCACTGCATCATCAGCATACAGCAGACAATTAACTTATATGTCACCCAATTTCACACCCAAACAGCTATCTTTCAGCTTCTGTAAACAGCTGTCGAGATACAGTATGAACAGCCAGGAAGACATGACATAACCCTGTTTTACGCCCGCTTGGACGCTAAACATGGGTGACAGGTCATGCCCTACCCGCACACAGGCTTTACAGTCATAGTAAAGTGACTGCACAGCCCTTAACAATCGACCATCCACACCATATCCCGGCAACAGTTCGCACATTTTCTTCCTTATAACCTTATCAAACGCTTTCTCCAGATCCACAAAAGCACAGAAAATCCTCTGGTTAACACTCAGAAGCTTCTCCGTGATCATGCGGAGAGAAAACATTTGATCCGTGCATCCTCTTCCAGGTCTAAGTCCGCATTGTGCCTCCCATAAGAATCTTTCCGATTTCTCTTGCATCCTGCGTGTCAAATTCTTCGAATAAACTTTACTTGCTAAACTGGTCAAGCTGATCGCCCGATAGCTCCCGCAGTCAAAATGTGAACCTTTACCTTTATATAAAGGCACAATGACCGCGGATCGCCAATCATCCGGGACATCTCCCGTCCGCCAGCACAAATTGCACAGCAGATGAAAGCTGTCCCAGACGCGAGGCCCACCGTACTTGACCATTTCAGCAGTAACTCTGTCTAGTCCCGCAGCCTTACCACATTTCAAACTTCGAATCGCACGTTCAATCTCTTTCATGCTGATGACTTCAGTGTCATCGAGGTCCGTGTCTGGCGTGCCAGTCACGGCGTCACCCCCGGATCCTTCACTAAGATCATGACACGCATTCTCTATAAAATTCACTCCATCGCTGCATGACGTCCGATTTTTCTGAGAGGACGTCATTGGTTCTCGAAAGCACTTTGTTCATTCTTAAAGCTGTCGCACCACTCCGGGACCTTCCAACCTCTTTCCAGAAGAGTTTGGAGTTTTCCTTAAAGTTGTGCGACAACCTCTCGTCCGCTTCTATTCTACACCTTTCACGTACTTCCTCAATCAATGTTTTCGCATGAACTTTCTGCAGCTTATATCTTTCTTTCATCTTCTCTCTCATATGCTCATCGTTACTAGAGGCCAAGTAGTCTAACCATGCTTTTTTCTTCTTTTTTACAGCTTCTTTCACTTCGTCATTCCACCATGCATCTCTTCTTTTACTACTACCTCTTTTTGTCGTACCACATACTTCTTCCGCTGCACTTACCATTCCATCCCTAAGGTTCTGCTCTCCACACATTCTTTCCTGCCATCGATGGTGTCAAGCTTTTCGGCTACCCTCGTGTGATATTTGTCCCTAGTATCCGCTTCCTGAAGCTTCCAGCTTCGGATGCGACAGACCGACTGTGGTTCTGTTACTGCCGTCCGGTGGCGCCAACCCGCGAACAAACCCCTAAATCTAGTAATTACTAGATAATGATCCGTTCCCAGGTCAGCACCCCTGAACACTCGTGTATCCATCACCTGTTTTCGCAGTCGGTCATCCACCAGGAACAAATCAATCATACTTCTCTCATTCTTTCTTTCTCTAGTGTACATATGGATCTTCCTGTGATTAAACATAGTGTTTGTCACAAGAAGACCCTTTTCCTTGCATACAGCCAGTATAAGCTTGCCAGCATCATTAACCCTTTTATCTCCAAACTTTCCAAGCACCGACTCGTATCCTGGTCGAGCAATACCTACCCATCCATTCAAATCACCACATACAACAGTTCTTTCGTTTCCCTTAACCAAATCTAGAACTTCTCTTACATTCTCCCAAAACTTCTCCAGCTCAGCCCTGGACGACGAAGCTACCGGCGCATAAACAGCCAAAAGGAATAACTTCGTCAGTCCCATTTTGAAGCGAACCAAGAGAAGTCTTGAGTTCACAACCTTGTATTCAGTCATAAGATCGACCAACCGGGACGACAACAGCACTCCCACTCCTTGGCAGGCGTTCTCGCTTTCCGGGACTCCGGACCATATAGCTAACGTCCCGCCACGTTTGAAGAGCTCCCCTTCAATACCACTGCCTTTCCGTTTGGTCTCCAACATACACACGACATCTAATTCTCTTTCTTTCATTATTTCGATCAACTCATTCTTCTTATCTCTCATGCCTCCTCTAACATTCCACGTGCCAACTCTGCACTCCGTCCTCCACCTTCCGCCGTGTGGGGCTGTGCGTGACGGGTGGCGGTCCCCATCGCCGCTTTGCGCGCTGCATTCCACACCAACGGGGACGAGCTGGTGTGCGTCGCCTTGGGGGGACGCCCTAACCCTCGTTCGCATGGGTGCGCAGCTGTGTAGAATTGCAGCCCTGAAAAGGGCTGGCAGGGGTCGCGACGAGCACGCTTCTACAATGACCCCCTTGCCATGCCACAATGGAATCCGTAAAAATAATTCTTTCAGTAAAATCAAAGTGTGGAAGAAAATACAGATAACCATAAAAATAAAGGGCCGGTCGTATGGCTTGACGAACCGACAGCAGATTGGGAAGAATGTATTATGAGTGACAACCTCGTACCGGTAAGCGAAACTAGGGTGGTCCTCCATGTTCAAATAAAACATAAAAATAATAATATTCTTCAGACCGAATTACGGCCACTGCGGCCAATCTCAACGGAAACTACCCATCTGATCAGGACAAAATTATAGAGCTTATGTATATGCGGCTATTCGTGCATTTTGAGAAGCAGGCTGACAGAAAAGCCTAATCACTAATCGACTTACAACTTGAAATCAGGACGACTTATTCAGCAGTTGCGCTTACTACCACTTAACCTACAAGGCAGTTTATATGTGTGTCAATGGTGAATTAGTTGAAGAACCAGAGTAATCGACAAAATATGAACCAACATAAGAATCGGAAATCGTGATGTGTGGCATCACTCGGGGGAGGCCTATATTCAGCAGTGGAGTTATGAAGGGCTGTAATGATGATGATGATGATGAAGAATCAGAAAGCTAAAGTAACAAATGGGACACTCATTAAGCTCGATGAAGGGACAACCGATGGCGAAGTAAGTTTAGAAGTGGCAGCCTTGTAGTGGTTAACAAAATATAGGGTAACCCATCATTAGATTGTAAGATAATCTGATCTTATTAAATAATCCAATAATTACGTGAAGAGCAAACGCTGTTCCCCCTTTTGAACATATTATTGTGCGCATGGATGAATGTGAGATTTGGCATAGTTTAACTTTAAATGAAAATGGAGTGCAAAAATCTAATTTATTTAAAATGTTTGCATCAAATACATAAAATAAATAAAATAACCTTTATTAGCAAACACATATGTCTAAATACAAAGAAACTCTGTTTTAGAACATTAAATAAACATTAAATTTATAGAAATAAAACAAAAATAAATAGGGCGGTAGTTATAAGAATAATTGGGTTGATAATTAAACTACAAATACAGTATACAAATATGTATGTATGTACACACAACAAATTTTGTTTTATATTTCATATACATAATGTATGTACACGCACTGTAAAACATATTTCACTTAGATTTAAAAAAGTCACGAATGCCTTTTTGTTTTCCTGACTTTTGGCGTTTAGTATAAAAAATGGCGATGACGCTTCGTGATTGATTAACGGAGCTAACTAGCCGGCCGTTAAACTACGTAATTGTTTCCGAACAATACCGAGCGCTTCCGGATGATCCCGAACTACCCCGAAAACTTCCGAATAGCTCTCGAGCGTTTTTATTTGCTTTAAAGACATACTTTTGGTGAAAACCGAAAACCAAAGAGCGATGCCGGACTATCGGGCATTCCGGACTGTTGGATGCCGGACTAATGGACTTCTACTGTAATTAAATAGTCTTTCTATTGAGTAATCACCGAAACCTACGAAGACTTGCAAATAACAAAGACGGTCACTAAAGCAATACCTCCCATTAAAACTACCTCATAGTCTCGAAGTGTACTGTTTCTCGTTTTGTAAATTTGTACGTATGTATGTACATCGGATATGTACATTCAGTATCAATATAATCATTGGTGTTACGGTCATACCGAAACGAATTTGCATAGGCGTAGATAGATCGACGGATGCCACACATCGTCGGCAACTATCGTAGCATACATACCACATATTATACTTATATATTATATATTATTTATGATCTTATTTCAGTAACCTATGATTTTAGTTAAAACACTAACTCACCTAACGCTAGAGCAATTGATACTGTGAGCCAGATCCTTACTGCAAGTTGATGGTTATTGTTTTTTTTTTCTAATTTCTAGTGCACCATAAGTTACATTGATGAATTTTTACACTTATTTCATTAAGGGGAAACATTAAAAATACTATCTCAAATGGCTTAGCAAGATCCTCCGTTATGCTGAAAATATTGCGGCGTTAATTTTGAAATAAATATATGGTAAAGTTAAATATTAATGCTAAGTATTATGTTAGACAAAAAAACGATTCCGTAAAATTTCCTTGATAGAAAAAAATCCAAATTTACTTCTTAACTGAACAATAAACCGATGTTATACATAAAATACTTTAAATTAGATTACAAAACTTTGAATACTAACTGAACTAACTATAAAGCAGGGATTATGTTTTTTAATTACCATTATTTTCACTGTAAAAATAAATTACCTAAACTATCGATGTCTTGAAGCTTGTTTCCTGCCACCCGGTTAGTCTCGCTTCAGCTTTTGAACAGGGAAGCAAGTGTCACGATCAGTATACACATTACGCAACAGGACGACTTAGAATTAAAATGGGAAATAACCGTAATAAAAATAAGAAATAACGGGGTTGGCGTAAAGAAACAGGCATAAATATGATAAACCTAATGAAAAAAGGAACTAACGACCTATCTACACTTACACTTATACTTATATACACTTTTCTACCTTATATACACTTACTCTTACAGAATTAGTGACTACAAACATGTCAATACATAAATTACGACGTGCGGGGAAGTGGGGGCGAAATTAAAATTTGAGCTGAGTGACTATATCCCCTTAATTCAAATTATTTAACAGTGTGATAACATTTCTTACTTAACTTTACCAGCTCCGGTAGCAGTACAGATGAGCAGAATAACGACCTTCAAGCATCGTTGCCCCTCCAGCGACATTAGTTATTTAAATAGTTAGAGCCTATAAACATTCCACTGCTGGGCACAGGTCTCCCTCATTTTTAGAGAGTTTTACGGCAAATCGGTGTCCGCCGCACTACCCGATGTGTGTTGGCGAACTTAACATGTCTTCAAAATATTGTTTTCTTATTTCGAACATGTAGGTTTTCTCACATTGTTTTGCTTCACCGCTGAGCACGTGGTACATCAGCACTAAAAAATACAATTAACAATTTCATTGGCGCCAGTGAGGATCAAACCCGGTTTGCTCACGTAATATATAATTTATTTAGAAATAATTGCCGCTATCGATATTAAAAAAAAGGCTTCGTAGCTTTTTGACAGTCAAAGCATACTATAGCGTAACAGAATTCTTGACTGAAATTCTTTTTTTATTTTGAGATTAAGACTGTATAATGTTAAAAATTTGAATTATGTTTGTTTTGTGTTATTATTGTATTTCGTTCTTGCTGTTTTGGTGATTATTTTATATTTTTGTATATTTTACATGCCTACTGGTAAAATATGGCTGAACTTACTACCTCTACTTCCATGAACTGTACCCATATTTGCAAAATAAAATATCTTTATCTTTACCTTTATCTTTACAGTAAGCGCTAACTATTTGGGCTACCACCGCTTTTGCCAGTCACATTACCGTCGCGAATTACGTACCTAGAAAAATTAAATACGTTTATTACTACCATAATCTTCATTAATAGTTAGAGTTTAAAAGTGTAAAAGTGACTTCTTCTTTGGTCTAGTAGTTGTAGTTGTGCGACTACTGATCATGAGATCCTGGGTTCGAATCCCGGATCGAGCCAAACAATCAATTATTGAGTTTTTCTGTCAAGAAATTCTCAGTAGCTGTCCGGAGTCAGGAAATTGGCGGTGTCTTACCCCCGTGCCTCGCAAAACACGTAAAGCCGTTGGTCCTGCGCCTGATCTCTCTCCGGTCGTGTCCGTCCCATCGGATTATGAGAGTCACTTGGGCACTATGATCCTGTCCTGAGCCGATGGCTAGCCTCCGTTGAGGCAGGCCGCTATGGCCGAAATTCGGTCTGGAGTATTATAAAGTCACCGTCACAGCCAATAGGCGTGTCACAGATGGACACGGGCACCCTCTATTTCTAAGAGGCAATTAGTGGCAGCATTTACTTTTTATTACGAACATTACCACTACACAGGATTTTCTCCTGTATCGTGGGGGCAGTCTACAAACATAAATTTCACCAGGACAAACATCCAGACGCGGAACATTTACTTGTAGGCCATACTTACAATTGTTTCTTGCGGGATTCGAACCCGCGGCCCCTTAGCGTTGTAACTCATTACTACGCCACTGCGCCACGGAGCCGTCAACTTCTTCAGTACTTGTTAGCGATTAAATGATTCCTCACAATATTTTCCTCCACAACCAAACACGCCGCACGTTCATACTTCTATTTAATATTACTTTTTAATTCCTAATTCAAAATATTGCCTGAGGAAAACATTTTGTCATTCAACAAGCCGTTGTCTATTGATTAAACAAATGTCGTAAGTCGCATATTTCAATGCTTCGTTTCCTATTGTATAAATTTTTACAATGGTGAAAACGGTCTTCAAAAAACGAATCCCAATCTAAGAATACCGTATAATTTGTCATCAAAATAATCGTTTGTATTAACAACAACGACCAATGAATTTCGCCTAATTTATTTTAAAAGATAATCAAAGATTACCAAAGTAATTGCCTATTAAGTATTAGAGTTCAAAGGCAGAAAGCATGACGTATATTCTAACAATTACTGCACGCCTTTTTATTGTTTGTTTCGTATCACTTAAAACTCTTTTCATCTTATTCTTTAAAATGTTTGAAATTATGTTCCTTCAAAGGCTCCTTGTTATTTTATATTATACAAAAAGTTTTTTTCTGATCTCTCTACCTATTTTATATTGATTGATTTGAAACCAATACTATTTAATAAAGATAAATAACATTTATAAAATAATTAAAAAATTGGTCAAAAATTGTCATTGAGCGTGTAGAATAGCAGTATACGTGGAGGGTATTCGTATAAAGATTGCTCATCTTTATGGCGGCCGAAGACGCATGCCCAAGTTTGTACATAAATACCGACAATTATGCACAATTTATAGTCCTATATTAGGGACTTATGATAGTAAGTTCTCTAATAGCTGGCTTAACGTGTAACTTGCAAAAATGTGAATTTATTTGTAAAAAAATTAAAATGATGAATTTTATAATTTAAAAAAAGTTTTAAAGACAGATCGCGATGAAATTTGGGCAATTCAAGAGTGTCCAGCATGGCATAACACGAGCATAATATCAGTCTGTGAATTAATAAAAAAAGGGACGTAAGTTCCAATGGAAGCCCATCTTCAAGCCCATAAATCTATCAGTGTTTGTATCGCATGCTACTATTTATTCATCATGATCACTGCCAATCAGTAACACTTCCTCGAGGGGTATGCTCTGTTATACCCTGGTATAACGGAGCATACCCCTCGTGGTTCATAGAGAACTGAAGATCCTATTTTATATTGGTAACAAGATATTCGATTTTAGTTCTAAGGGTGACAACCTGTCTGCTTTTTAATTATGATTTGAAGATAACGACTTACAGCTTGTCACCCTTTTTAAATATATAAAGTCGACATTTCATTTTAGAGAAATGACAAATCCAATTTCGTCGTGACTCTTATTAAATATTTGTATTAGTTAAACGAAAGTGGATAAACATAACTGTTCCACGTACTAATTCAATCTACAAAGAGTGTACCGTTTATATTACTGTGGACTTATTGAGTAGGGAATACTCCAAGGGACGACTTCACAGGACTAAATTCCTGGAATCAAAGGAAAATTTAATAAATCCTTTAGAGCGCTCCTTGAAATAAGTGAACAAATAACAACATTAAATATTATCATATTCTGTTAGAGTTGTGATGTATTTTCCTTTTTTTGTAGTAATCAACAGTGCTAAGAAGCGTTACTGCTCGGCATGGCCTATTCCGTTGTAAGGAGAGTTTGCTTTAACCGTCTCGCTTAGCAGGCGGTTTGACGATAGCAGTACCAAACGTGAGAACCTAGATACAGCTATCATTCACTGATATGAATATTATAAATCTGACTTAACCGTGACAGTATACAGCATTTATCGAATACCATATTAATATTTGACGAAGACTACACCTATAAGTGACGAAATCTGGTGATAAAATACGCCTTATGCTTTCTCGCAGAATACCAGCATGAAATAGTAGCTTAATGTTGCTTTGTTTCGTATGGTGAGTGTAGAGAACCGGAGACCCTTATTACTGAAAGAGAAACAGGTTTTTCTTTTAACATTAATTTTAAATGATACTAGTGGAAAGTCACTCCATCGTTTAATTTACCTCTGGTGCGAAAAAACCTCTGTTCTGGGAAGAAGTAGCAAAACACATAGCGTTACAGCTAACAATGATAGTATGTCACACAATAAACAACACAAAACTAATTGGAAATGGCTTGGTAGCGATCACCTCATTCCCAGGAGTTCTTATCATCCATATGTTCTTTAACATTATATTAACCTTTTTCATTCTTCAACTTCAACTTTTTTAATAAAATATTTGAATTTTGAGAAGGTTAAATTATTTATATTATCTGGGATTTAATTGCTAAAGCTTATGCATCACCTCAAGAAAAAAATACTGACACAGAAGAGTCGAGTAACTTAATAAGAGTCGAGTAAATGAGGCATCCGATCTTAGTCCTTAGTCCTTTATAGCGCATCTGCATTTTGATTCTTAGTCAAACACAATGAATGTTATGGGAGAAACCACTGGCTCCTGAAACACAGTTTTACACTAGTTTGGGAGCCTGTGGATCCATTTAAACATCTATTGTAATATTTTATGTCAAAATAAAATTATTATTTATTTATTTTTATTTAGTTTGTCTGTCACTACTGAGCCAGTAGCAATAGTCATGAAAAATATTATTATGAAGTAACCACACACAACCTTAAACGTATTTCCTATAGTTTTTAGCTTAAATATCGGTAATGGAATTTTCCACGGATCGTCACCGTAAAGATGGCCGCATTTATACAGCCAGTTAATAATACCACTATAACGTTGTCTATAATATACTTTATTATAAACAACGTTATAGTGATATTATTAACCACTTTATTATGACCGTTATGTAACGGCATCCTTGGAAATTAGAGATTAAAGTGTGATTTTTTTTAATTAAATTGGGACAACGATAGCGGCATGCTTATTACATAAAAATGGTTTAAAATTGACAAAGATATTGCGTTATAACGTAAAAAAATAGAAGAATTGAGAAATTATTCCTTTGTAGTTGGTTGAAAAGATAAATTAATGAATGAGTATTCCTTCCCAGAATTTTAGTATAGAAGTCTATACAAAACATACATAAAAACATAACATAAACACTCACGCCTGTCACCCAGAGGGGTAGGCAGAGACTACAGACTTCCATTTAGCACGATCCTGACATACCTTTCTCGCCTCTTCCACATTCATATACCTACGCATACATGCTCGTCGGTTAAGGGTACTCTTAATTTGGCCCATTTTTAGTATATCGCCAATTTGGTCGACAAACTTCCGCCTAGGACGTCCCTTTCCGACTCTTCCATTCACTTCTGCAACATATATTTGCTTTGTCAGTCTTTCCGCATTCATTCTTTCTACATGACCAAACCACCGAAGCATTCCTTTCTTAATCCTGGTCACCGCATCATCTTGCAAACCACACTCTTCTTTTATCACACAGTTTCTCACCCTGTCACTCAGATTCAGCCCTAACATACTCCTTAGCGACCGCATTTCTACCGCATTTATTCTACTCTCGTGCTTCTTCTGCCACACCCAACTTTCACTACCATACGTTAAAGTAGGGACTAATACAGCACTGTGAATTGCCATACGTGCCTTTTTTGACACATTCTGACTTTTCACAATAGAGTGTAGAGCCCCATTTACTTTATTTCCTGCATTCACTCGTCGTTCAATGTCCTTATCATATCTCCCATCCCTGCTGAATACACATCCCAAATATACGAACTCATCCACTTGCTCAATTAACTCTCCTTCTATTCTTATTTCACATACCGTTTTGCTTTCATTTCTTTCAAAAACCATCACTTTCGTCTTACTTGCGTTCACTTTCATTCCCCTTTCTTTTAATGACCTGTTCATTAATGTAACCATCATTTGCAACTCGGCCGCCGACGACGCAAGTATGACTTGATCATCGGCGTACAAAAGGCATTTGATGGTTAACTCACCCATTCTTACCCCGCATTCTTCAACTTTCAAATTTTCCAAACAGCTGTCCATAAATAGGTTGAACAGCCACGGGGAAGCTACACAGCCCTGTCTGACACCTTTATGGATGCCAAACCAGCCCGAGTAGACCCCGTTGATTCTAACACAAGCACTCGAGTCCCTATACAGAGACTTTAATGCCTGTATCAAACCAGCGCTCAACCTAAATGCGTTCAGCGTTTGCCATAACACATCCCTGTCCACTCTGTCATAAGCCTTTTCCAAGTCCATGAACGCACAAAAAACTCTTTGGTTTTTCGCCAAAAACTTCTCCGCGATCATGCGCATGGAAAAGACTTGATCTGTACACCCCATTCCCTTTCTAAATCCCGCTTGCACATCCCAAATTTTTTCATCAGTTTCTTTCATAACTCTTTCAATTAGTACCTTAGCATACAGTTTTCCCACAATGCTAAGAAGGCTGATACCACGGTAGTTTTTACAGTCCTGCTGTGACCCTTTTCCCTTATATATTGGGACTATCACGGCTTTGCACCAGTCTCCCGGTACCCGCTTTAGTTCCCAACATAAATTAAACAAGGTGTACAGCAGGCCTGCCACCACGTCCTCTCCAGCCCTTAGCATTTCGAGTGAAACTCTATCATATCCGGCTGCCTTACCTACTTTCATGCTTTTCATTGCTTTCATTATTTCATCCATACTTATCTCCCTATCTCTTTCATCTTCTTTCGGAATTTCTATTTCATTTAGTTCACACTTCTCCTCACTCATAAATTCGCTTTCAAAATATTCCTTCCATCTCTTTAGACTCAACACTTCATCATTCAGGATACAGCCATTCTCGTCTCGTATCGCATTCAATCTAGGCTGTTTTGTATTTCCCCTGGTATTTCTTACGAGTTTCCAGAACATTTTAAGTCTATACAACTTTGATTAAATTTAAAAAGCATGCAAACAAGGCAGAAGAAATATGTCTATCTGTGCTCAAGAGGTTTCATTAGAATCACAAATGAGAATGCAGAACTTTTCTCTATGGCAAAGATCTAATTATTTCATTAATGTCTGTTGATCCGTATTAATTTTTCGAGTTTGTTTATGAAGGTAAGCGTAAACGTATCTTCAAGCACATTTTTCAGTAGCTATGGAATAAATTCTATTTTTTAATTACTAGAGTGAATCATTTTTTTTTCTTGTTATAAGCACGTGCTTTTGCTGTACACATTACGAAAAACGAAGCAAAACATGTGGTTTTAATGCATGGAGTAACAAAAACAATGTAGTGAAAAACTGTGGATGGCCTTTTTGTCTGATGGTGGCAACCTAATCAAGGTTATACCAATAAGCCTATTAACACGTCTTTCCACTTAGTCAATAGCTGCTAGGTTTGTTGCAGCACCAGCCCATATGTGACAGCTGTACTCCATGCACGACTGGACTAGCGCTTTATATAAGGTAAGAAGCTGCCCGGCGTGTAGTACTGCCCCACCCTTGCTAGGACACCTGGTCTCCTTGTGGGTGCTTTGACCCTGCACTCAATCAACCGCCCATAGTTTAATACGTTTGATGTCCAGTGCACACGTCGCTTGGGTTCGTCACGTCTGTGTACCGTAAACGGTACACGCACCCCTGCCTCTTTCTTTGAGCTCTAAATTAATGGACTTCGGAGTTAGTTTGCACTATTTGTCAGGGCATGTCAACAGAAAACCAATCAATAAAAATACGTTAAGCATTTCTTTTTTTCTACCTGTGGGTAATTGAAAAAAATAAGAAAATGGCTTTATTTGTGCCATAGAAAACAGAAAAACATGTCTTATTCCGTGTTCTGTGATTTGTGAAATAGAACTTCATAAAATATTGGAGACTATAAGTTTTTACAGTGCGTTGTCACTCATTTGACTTTATTTCTTGCAGTTTTTGGAAGTTCTAATTTCAATAAGTTTTTTATAACACCCAAAGCAACGTCTTCGTATAAATATATCCCTAACATTGGCAATGGGTTCCAAAAATGTGAGCTCCTATTGGATCCTAACAGTGTACATGAGGATGATGAAGACAGGCTTTCGAATGGCATTTGTTTAAATATTTCGTTATTTTAAACTAGATATTCACAAATCCACGGTACGCGCTAAGTTTATACGCTATTTTGACTCGATAAGTCCGTGTAACGAATACGGTACACGGTCAAAAGTTAAGGACAACCGGATAATTAGTAGTTTATGTAGGCTAACAATCCAAAATTAGTGATTTTAAATCAATTTGATTAAGAAAACAAAAACTGATTTGGACATATGGGGTTATCGAAAAATTACGTATGGGGACATTTTACGTGTTAAATTCGGAGAAATCTTACCTAAAGTGTTTATTGGTAACATTATTTTGTTTTTATTGTAAATGAAATGAGTAAAATATTAATAATGCTACGGAAAATACATCAGGTACTGAATTTTTTACTTGAATAACCATTTCCGTGTAAAACGTGAAAATTTTGTTTTTTGAGATAAAAAAAATATTATCAATATTGGTTCATCCAGAAATAAGTTCTGAGGTTACAGAAAAAACATACAGTCGAATTGAATACCTCCTTTTTTTAGAAGTCAGAAGAAAAGTAAAGAATAAACAGTTTTTAGCATTTCGCACTACAAAGTCCCACATGAACGTGACACATTTCTCAATATGATTCAAAAACCCGGTTGCTATACTTTGTTGAATGGTAACCATTGTTTTCAAGCGCAGCGTTGTCGTGATTGATGATCTTATTGTTTGTAGCCTTGAATTTTGTTATCGTATCGCAGTGATCAATCTTTTATTTAAATATATTTTAAGCATTGTTCATAAACATGCCGTAAAAAGGCTTACTTTTGGTGTTACGCTGAATATAGAATAGTCTCATTCGATCTGTCTTAATGTCTCACAAAATATGAAATATAATAAACCAATTAAATTTAGGAATATATTCCTTCGGTGTCAATCTAAATTTTAATTAAAGAAAAGATTTCTTATTTTCTAATTTTAAGTAAAGAGAAGAAGTTAAAATCGCCAAGTATCACGATCTCTGGAGATGGGATCTGCTGTAGCACGGAATCTATAGCCATTTGGATGAGGTTGAGAAGTCGGTCTGTTTCAGTATTACTGCTATAGGACCTATAGAGGCACCCGTGGACGCGAGGATGGTCGTCGCTGTCTACGCACAGCCATAATATGGACAGGTCCCTAACTTTAATACTGCTGAGGCGTCGAAAAAAGATGTCCTCTCTGACGCAAACTCCAGCCCAGAGCATAAAGGAATGTTCTAATTT
Source organism: Parnassius smintheus behrii (assembly GCA_036936625.1). Classification (NCBI taxonomy): domain Eukaryota; kingdom Metazoa; phylum Arthropoda; class Insecta; order Lepidoptera; family Papilionidae; genus Parnassius; species Parnassius smintheus. The sequence goes on along the minus strand of JAUPFT010000022.1, from coordinate 4,789,063 downwards.
GTACCCCTGATAGGATAAAGATATGAAGTATCAGCTAAAGAGGACACGTGAAACTCAGTTAAAAAGAGCAAAGCCGGCTTCTTTGTCTCCAGATGGTAGTGATCAGCGTTAAGTTTTGAAAGAAATCCCCTGATACTGCAAAAATTCACGGATAGCATGGCAGAGGTCGCTTTGGTGGTTCCACGCTCAGGAAGAGTGGGATAACTTGGTCGTGGATGCTCAGCGAGGGATTCACCGTCATCGGGGGTGCTGGTACCCTCCTGGGGTAGTTATTCTCTTAATTCCACTAACATGTTAAGGGGGGGGGGGATCGAGCCTTATGCCACCTGCATTCACTAAGCGAAACGCAGAGGTCTACTCTTTATTTCACGCTGGTGTTCTGTGAGGTCGTGGTACCACTCCGGTCTGAGCCGGCCCATCTGGTGAGGCTGCGTGGCTCTACCACTATTAATCTCTGGGCTGGGGCATCGCAGTGGTAGTGGTGCTCCTTCCACTTTACCGCATACAGTGCAGAGCGATTCGAATGGTCGACGACCGAGTTCTTTCTGATCGGTTTGATTCACTGGCAATGCGTAGGGATGTTGCAACCCTTTACGTTTTCTATCGTATCTACCATGGGGAGAGTTCTGAGGAATTGTTTGCATTAGTTCCAGACGCCAAATTTCACGAACGCACATTGCGTCAAAGCTCCCGATACCATCTTCATCTGAATGTTTGGTGGTCCTTTTTCTAGGAGTTTTCTTCCTCGTACAACTTCTCTGTGGAATTTTTTACCACCGGTGACTTTTTTGGACCGACACGACTTAGGCAACTTCAAGAAAAGTGCTTACTCCTTTATAAAAGGCCAGCAATGCATCTGTAGTTCCCCTGGTTGTTGTTGTCCTCTGCAGGGCATAATGCCGTGCAGGTCTCGGGCCTCGGGGTGTATACCTTTACCCGGATGTTCCTCACGGCACACTACAGTGTGCCGGTCCTGGGGCCTTGATGTTAAAGGCGTTGTATTTAGCGACTTTTGTCGAAGTTGGGTAAATTATCATTAAAGATGGTTATCTGAATAATTGTGTTTAACACTAATTATTTTGACGAAGTTGGCCTTTCTGCGGCATTGTGGGGTTTACTCGACTCCCTAATCTATATAGGGAGGAGTTCTCTTGTATAGGGTCGCCCGTCCGGCGGCCGTGAATGCAACGGCGGGAAGCCGTTGAGGTGTTCATGTGGCCCATTGTCGGCGCAGTCGAACATACCGCGCGCCAGCCGGACCACGAATTCTTGCAGGCTCTCTATCTTTAGGTTGGCCGCTATAACGTCGTTACGGACGTAGCGACCCGCACCGACTATAGTTCGTAATGACAAACTCTGCTGGGCCTGAAGTCGCCGCTTCTGATGATCGCTCAGGAGTGCATACCAGGCCGGAGCAGCGTATGTTAGCAGGGGTCTAATGTAAGTGTTATAAATGGTTAGCTTCGACTTTGTCGGTAACTTGGATGTCAGGACAGGGCGGAGCATTGCCCGCGCACATCGAGCTTTGCGTATAGCAGAGTCGACGTGCGCAGTCATACGCAACATCCTGTCAATCCGACATCCAAGGTAGGTCACTGCCTTCTCATATGCGATCTCCTGGCTTCCGAGGGTTAGCGGTGGTGGTAGATTTCTATAGCGGCGAGTGAGTAGAGCGGTCGTCTTGCTAATATTGACGGCCATCCTCCACTCATCCAACCATGGTGGCAGTAGGTCCAGCAGACGTTGCATCCTGGCAGCTGCAATATGGGCTCTTCTGGACGAAGTGAAGTATGCGCTGTCGTCCGCAAAAAGCACTAGTTCGACGTCGTCCTCCCATTCGTGCAAGTGTCCTGCCAGGGTAGGAATGTCATTGGTGTACGCCGCGTACAGGGCTGGAGACAGAGAGCTGCACTGTGGAACACCAGCTGTTATGGTTTTTGTTGCGGTCTTGGCGTCCTCTACGCAGACATAGAACTTCCTGCCTTCCAGGAAAGACGGCACTAGCAGCAATATAGCAGCTAACTTGTAGAGTAATCCTGTGTGCCACACCCGGTCGAACACCTTCCCGATATCGAGAAAGACGCCCAACGATATGCGACCACGGTTGTGTTCGGCCGCAAGCAGGTGCAGCACTCTGGTCAGCTGTGTTGCTGTGGAGTGACCCCTCCTGAATCCATGTTGCTCCGCCCGAAGTTGGATGCACGGGCGGAGACGTCTTAACAGTAATCTTTTGCACAGTTTAGCTATATGCGGTAGCAGCGTGATCGGCCCGTAGTTGGCAGCTCTACGCCTGTCCTTCCCGAGTTTCGGCAAGACGATAACTTTGCCTTTCTTCCAGTCCTCCGGGAAGTGGGATGTCCGCAATATGCCGTTGTAGAGCCGACCTATCTCTACAAGGACTCTATCGGGCAGCTGTCGTAGTGCAGCGTTGGTAATCCCGTCGTGCCCCGGCGCCTTCCTCGGTTGCAGGCGGGTTACTGTCCTCCACAGTTTGGCAGGGGAGATAAACCACTCTCCTGCAAGCGGTGGCGCGTGAGACGACAGGAGCTCCTGCACGCGGCTCTCTTTCCGAGTATGGATTTCCAGGAACTCCGCACTTGCTGGGTTCGGCATAAACTGCTCCTCGAAGTACTCAGCTAGGATATCCGCTCTGCCCTTGACATCGTAACGTTGAATGCCCGCGTTGCTGGTCAGCGGGCAAACAGGTGGTCTAGTTTTCGTTAACTGCCGGTTCAATTTGTAGAGCGACGCATGCTGTTCGTCCGCCTTCCATATGCGCCGCTCCCAGGCCTCTCCTCTGTGGGCCTGTATTGCAACCGACAGTTCGTCTGACAAGTTGTTAAGCTTTCTTTTTACTCTAAGGCAGCGAGTACGTGCCCAGAGCTTCCTCACCGCTCTTTTATGATTTAGCTGCACGCGTAGTTTTAGCGGCAGCTCCTCTTTCCTTCCCGTGAGAAGGACGATCGTAGAGGCCGCGTTGAGGGCCTCCTGGATGCACGTGGATATTCTATTTGCAGCAGCCTCTACGTCGTCCGCTGAGTTGATTGGTGTATGGACTGGAGGTCTCTCCTGCAGGTGTTGGTGGTAGAGCCTCCAGTCGATCTTGGTCTTGACAGCTCTGGGTGGTTAAGTCACTGCCTTAGTGCCAAGGGTTATCAGAATCGGGAGGTGCTGTGTATTCAGGTCATACAGCACTTCTACCACTACTGGGTAGTTGATGTTCCTAGTGAGCACGATGTCTAATACATCCGGACGCTTCCTAGGGTCAGTAGGGATGTGCGTCGGCTCCTCGGGACCTAGAACGTCATAATCATGGTTTTCAGCATCTTCATAAAGTTCACGACCCGGCGGGGTGATCACTCTGGACCCCCACGCCGGCTGTTTGGCGTTCAGGTCCCCGGTGATGATGGTGGGTGCCGTACCTTCCATTACCGTCCGGATGTCTGAGGAGTGAAATGTAGTCCCTGGCGGGCGGTATGCTGCAAAGATCCTTAGTTCCTCGCCCGCTGCCTCCATTTTTATGCCGATTGAACGCATCGTCTGGAAGTCTGGCAGGTCCAGCTCCTGGTGGACGATGTCTCTCTTCACCAGGATCGCTGTCCCTCTATAAGCGACCCCTTGAGGATCGACCTCGTCTCTCCTATAGATGGTACAGTTAGGCAGCTTAAGATGCGTTGTGGGTCGTATTTTAGTTTCACCCAGCAAGATCACCTGGATGTCCTGTTGCTGGGTGACCGTGCGGAGTTCATGGATCCTTTGACGAATCCCATCCGGGTTCCAGTAAAGCAGACGCAGGTTGCTATCCTCCGTAATGCTTTGCCAGTAGTGATGCCAGCGCCTTCATGACGGCGGCAACTGGGTCTGTCCCGGCCCTTATGTCGGCCAGGACTTGTGTACCGACTTCGATGGCTATATCCTCCTGTATGGTCACAGCCTTTGGGCGACTCTGGGGGATCCTCTTAGGGTTCTCCGGGAGTAGCCCAGGTAAAACGATCCCCTGCTTCCTGGCAATCCTCCTCAGGACCGGGCAGCGGCGATCGTTGGCCGTGTGGTTCTTAGCGCAATTTGCGCACTTTGGCTCTTCGTCTCTACCCCTTGGGCAAAGGCTGGCAATATGCTCTCCAGCACAGCGAACGCATTTCACTGGCCTGAAGCAGTTTGCTGACGCATGTCCGAAAGTCTAGCAATGGTGGCATCGTGGTGGCCCCGTTTTTCTTTGCTAGGCTTCGATGACTACTCCTCTCATGTAGAGGAGTTCGTCGATGTGATATAATTCTTGGAGCCGCTCCAGGCTCAGATGCTCCAGCTGTGCGTAGTAGAGGCAGCCCGGTCTGCCTCTACGTGGTGGTACGACACTTACGTAATTGATCGGGAAGCCTTTTGCCCGGATAGTCTCCTCGATCATCTTGGGATTGGTGCCCACTGGTAGGCCCCGGATACCCACTTTAGTTGGCTTCTCCTCTGCCGGGGTGTAGCAGTACCACGACATGGTTTTTTCTTTCTCGGAGAGCTCGACCATGTATTTCTGAATGGTGCGGAACTCATCCGGACTCTGCGGAGAAAATCTAACTCCCTTTCCGAACGGACGGGCATTAGGAGGATGGCCCAGCTTCTCATTGAGGACCTTGAAATGCCTAGTCCAGTCCGGGAGGCATTCTGCAACAATCGGCGGATATCTGGCCTTCTCCTTGTCCTTCTCCTTCTCAGTTTTCTGAGGCTCCTCCGCCGATTGCGGTCGTGGTACTGCAGGGGCCGCAGCCATGTGGGCATAGTTCGTTGACGGCCGCTGTCCATCGTCATGAGCTAGCCCGGACGGGTTGGTGGTTTGTACCGGTGATGATCTCCCGGCTGATGCAGCTAGGGTTGCATACGTTGTTGAGCCCCAGCTGTAGGACTCCTCACCTCCTTGCTCATATTGGGCCGAGTCGTAGCTACGTCGGTCCGGAGAGATGGATGGTGACTATTGTGGTAGTGATGGCGACTTAGGAGGTGAGGTGTGGACCTTCTTCCTAGTCGCTATTTGGGGCTCTTCATCATCTGATGATGTTGGTGGATCGGATGAGTTGCCGATGCGCTGCCTCTTCTCGTAGAGGGAGGCTTCGGTCTCTGGTGGTGTATGCCTTCGTGGCGTCTTCATGGGCCGCTGTTGCTGAGAGGGCAGCGGTTCACGCCCAGTCGTACACTCAGGTACGATGGGTGAGAGTGCAACCCTAGGTGCAGATTCCTTACCCGGCGGTGAAGGTTTCCGGGTCGGTATCTGGGAGTACGATGAGACAACTCTCATCCTCTCCGGATTGAAAATGTCCCGGTAGGCGATAGGTCTTTCCAGTACGCCTGGCCGGTCCGGTGGTTTCCTCGATTTAGGAGGAGGTTCCCCCTTATCGTTTCCTGACATGTCCCTAACCTAGCAGTCAGCGGTAATCTACTATTGGCCCTATCTGTATTCCAACCGATCGGCAGCAGATGTTGGTGCGCGACGCGGATGGTGGTGATACTATTGGAGAGACTTTCCTCACTGTGGGCACTGCCTACCCCTTTTATAACAAAAGGGTTGGGGGAAGTGCAAAGGCACTTTAATGCGCGACTAGGCACAGAATGCACGGAACGCATAAAGTGCCAAGAATCACCTGGGGGCCGGTGACCTCGACGCCTCACGGAATCACGGGACCCAACGATCGGCGGAGTATGTCGTACCGGCGGTCATTTGCAGCCACTGCTAACTACAAACAACGCACACCTAGGAGATCCTTCCCCCCCCTGGTGTTGCGGTTGTTCATAGGTGGCGGTGAACACTTACCATCAGGTGAGCCGCATACTCATTTACCCCCTCTTCCATAAAAAAAAACACGCCAATAATTTGCTTTTATACAGATAAAAGCAACTTCTTGAAGCAAATACATGTATAGCAGTGAACTTTTAAAGTTCACTGCTATACATGTATTTGCTGGCTGATATAATGATTACGGCGATGAAGTGATCTTTACATGTTCAATAATCGTCTCTTTTGATATCCTTATAGCTATTTTTAGTTCAATAGTTTTAAATATGGAAAAACGTTTGGATATATTTAGCAAAAAAAAAACATTTTTAATATGAAGCACGATGGTTAAAAATATCTATATACAGGGTGTTTGGTGGGTGGTCCGACAAACTGAAATGGGAGATAGATGGGTTCGTTAGAAGCATATTTTCTTAGTAAATTTTTTTTCTATCTCTTACCATTTTTTTTTAATTGAATTTTTAAATTTTTTTGTAATTATCCCAATTTTCTAGTATTTTGGTTCAATAACTTCTACTATTTCTAGTTTTCTACCATGTTTTTTTATTTTCCCTAAGAAATATATTTTTTTTAAATTAAAAGAAAGATTGAAAGCCTAAAAGGCATAAGAAAAAATACTTACGACACATTGAAAGTGAACAAACGAGAAAAAAAATTGTAAGCCCTTAAGTTTCCAGCCCCTTAAAAAAATAAATAAATATGTTGAGTAATTTCAAATGGCCATAAAAAAAATTCTATTTCATCCTCTTTCTATCGGTATATCACATGTTACATAAAACTTTAAATTATCAACAAAATTATTGATAATCAAATGTGAGGACGGGGGAATTAAAATATTACAAGTTCCGTAAAAATTGCCAGGGCACTCTAAACTGGTTTTTACCCGTGTAAATATTTTTATGGTTTCATTTATGCGTGTGCGAGCCAGGTAGATGTTGTCTCCTTCTGGTGGTACAGGCGAAGTTACGACGCGCGGATCAGCTACCTGCTTCTGTTGTTATTTAATTTAGTCGTGATTTGACTGTCTCTGAAGCTACTTGCGAGTTCTTTTTCGACATTCATTGTTGAACAGTTTCGTTGAGTTTAGTTTTTGTTTCGTTGATTGTTAAGTTTTTGTTTGTTATTTGTTTCTGTTTTCGGACGGTAGTGTTCAAACTTAATTCAAAACACTGCAGTGATTATGGCTCAACGCACTTATTTTACTAACCAGGAATACGCTGATATGCTTTTGGTTTATGGCCGGGCCCTAAATAACAGCCACGGAGCACGTAGACTTTATGGAGAGCTGTATCCCACGAGAAGGTTGCCTAGCCATGATGCGTTTGCAAATACTTATAGAAGGCTACGTGAAACTGGCAAATTGCAACACAGGGAACCAGGAGTACGTGGAAGACCACTTGATGTTGCTGTGGATGAGCGTATCTTGGCGGCTTTTGACGATGATCCCACTATAAGCATTAGAAAAGTAGCGACTGAACTCGGCTTTTCTGTATGGAAAGTGTGGTCGGTTCTCCGCAACCATTGCAAGCACCCATTTCACCGCACCCCAGTGCAAGGTACTTATTATTTCTTCTTTTTATAAAATTACTGTTTATCTTATACATTATTAATTATTTCATACATTTTAAAGTGAGTAAAGTAACTTACACTATTTTTTGTGCTAGGTATCGTGGAAGGAGATTTTGCACGGCGTACAGAATTTTGCAGCTTTATACTGCACAAAGATGTCGACGATAATCAATTTTTGAAGAGCATTTTATGGACCGACGAGTCGAAGTTTACACGAGAAGGCATTTTCAATCAACATAATTTACATTATTGGTCAGATAAAGATGAAAACCCACGTAAAACGAGACAAATATCGCATCAGACACGGTTTAGTGTTAACGTGTGGGCAGGTGTGATCGGAAGATATTTAATCGGTCCTCATTATCTACCTGATAATTTAAATGGAGATAATTATTTACATTTTTTACAAAATGATCTCCCGGAACTAATGAGCGAGGTACCAATAATGAATGAGGACACAAGAATAATATTTCAAAACGATGGCTGCCCTGCCCACTATCGCAGAACCGTGAGGGAATATTTAGATGCGGTATTTCCGAACACGTGGATAGGGAGACTCGGACCTATCGAATGGCCTGCGAGATCCTCAGATCTGACTCCACTGGATTTTTATGTCTGGGGCCGAGCAAAGGAAATTGTATACGAAAATGAAATACAAACAAAAGAAGAGTTGATTGGAAAAATAAATGCTGCTTTTCATATTATGAAAGAAGAAATACGATTAAAAACTACCACGACTGAAATACGTCGAAGATATCGAGCGTGTCTGCATAATGTAGGAGGATATTTTGAACAAAATTTGTAAATTTAGTAAAAAATTACTAGTACTTATTTTTTTATTATTATTGAGCAAGACCCTGGTTAGTGTAGTGTAGACACAACCATTAACTTTTTTGTATTAAATACAATAATAGGCGCTCGTATGAGCTGGTAGCTGTAGCTGACCCGCGGGTCCTAAGCGGAAATATTTTAATTCCCCCGCCCTCACATTCAATTATCAATGATTTTGTTAAATAATCTAAAGTTTTATTTGACATATGATATACCGATAGAAAGAGGGTAAATCAGGAAAGTTTTTAAGGCCATTTTAAATTACTCAACAATTTTATTTATTTTTCTGGGGCTGGAGAAAACTTAGAGGTTTACAATTATTTTTCTCGTTTGTTCACTTTCAATGTATCGTAAGTATTTTTTCTTATGCTTTTTGGGCGTTAAATCTTTTTTTTTAATTATATACAAATCATTATACTTGGGAAAAATAAAAATAAATGGTAGAAAACTAGAAATAGTAGAAGTTATTGAACCAAAATACTAGAAAATTGGGATAATTACAAAAAATTTTAAAAATTCAATTAAAAAAAATGGTAAGAGATGGAAAAAAAAATTTACTAAGAAAATATGCTTCTAACGAACCCATCTATCTCCCATTTCAGTTTGTCGGACCACCCACCAAACACCCTGTATAATATTTTTTTTAAAAACGTTACCCCTACTGTATCGTGGGGGCAGTTTACAAACATAAATTGCACAAGGACAAACATTCATACCCGGAAGATTTATTTGTAGGCCATACAAATACTTGTTCCATGCGGGATTCGTACCCGCGACCCCCAGCGCAGCCACTCATTGCTAAGCCACTGCGCCACGGAGTCGTCAAAAATATATAAATAATTTTTGCTCCAAAAACCAATTACAAATCTTAAACTGCCCTTTAGAAATAAATTTAACATTTTTCGTATTAGATATGTATATGGTTAACTGCATTTGAAAACTACGCCAAATTTTAAACATGTACTTGAAACGCTTTCAAGGGGAAAAACAGAGACCGAGATGATTTCGTTTCGCTAAATTTGTCACCAAACATTTCTGTCGATATGGTTCTACTCGCGCTGGTACCACTGAAGTTTATTTACTGCTTACTAAGTACTCTTTTTGAAAAAAGGCCTTGAAAAATTTTACAAACTATCTAAGATATTGATATAGTTTCAAAAACTTGCCAGTCTGCCAACGTGCGGTGGACGTTTTCTTCATGCAAAATTCACTTACTAGTAAGAATAGACCTGTGTTCAGCAGTGTAAGGTTGTTACTTGATCTAATTTCACTTTACGTCACCCAAACTCAACGCTAAAATATTTTGAAGATCTACGCTATCGATTCCTCCACAGCCTAATAAAAAGTATACTGGTGAATATAGACCTTGCGCCATAGATTGCCTCATAAGAGGAATTGAACCATAGTTGTCACGCTTGGCAGGCTGGTTGGCAACCACAGTTTTATTATTAGTGTTATTGTCAGGAATATGCTGCTGTCCATGCTCTGGTGAGTTTTCTTTCGCCACCTCTTACGACACCCACGGGATGATATGTGGTATTTGATATTCTTACAACGCCACTACGCTCCTCTACACGTTTATATACTAAAGTTATCTCGTATAAAGTTATTACTTCAAATAGGTATCGGTCATGATCATGATCTCGTGTCATTACATGTGCAGAACTGTTGACCATCATTTATTAACCAGCTTCGTTGACCGACTTTCGTAAAGTTTTCTTATGTACACGTCACCTTACTTTGTCCCATGAGTGACGTAGGAGATGTCTAAGATAATGCCAGAAAATGTTTATGACTTCTGACAATTTTCTTAATAGAATGAGGGCAACAAGCAAGCACACAATCCATATGCTGGTAAATGAAAGCTGTGGCCCATAGACTTCTAAATTAATGTTTGACTGAATCAAAATGCAGATGCGCTATCACGACTAACAACTAAGATCGGATGCCTCATTTGCATCACAAGTTACTCGGCTCTTCCGTGTCAATATTTTTTCTTGAGGTGATACATAAGCTTTAGCAACAAAATCCCAGATAGTATATATATACTATAATTTTGAGAAGGTTAAAATATATATTTTAACCTTCTCAAAATTCATATATTTTATTAAAAGAAGTTGAAGTCGAAGAATGAAAAAGTTTAATATAATATTAAAGAACATATGGATGATAATAAATCCTGGGAATGAGGTGATCGCTACCAAGCCATTTCCAATTAGTTTTGTGTTGTTTATTCATGTTCAACACATTGCAACAAACGCGGGTAAAAGAAATAGAATTTAGCTAAAACGACCAAACCTTGTTTCCCTGTGTTGCATCTGCTAAAACAAATTGTGAACAGATTTTGTGATCAAAATCTATTTTAACAGATGCGTGAGGGAGCACCTATTACATACTATGAATTCATTTTTTATTAGGATTTAACATAATATAACCCTGTATAAAAAAGGCCTTTCCATTTTTTTTCTAGATGCATCACAATGACCTATGTTGCTTGATTCGTTATCAAAGGTCTCCTTTATCTCTTCCTAGGGTTGCCTCTGCTCTTTCTTTTTGGAGTGACCAAGAGGTCGCGACTTAAGCCTCAATAAGGAAATTTCGCTCTTTGATTTCGTATAGTACATAACCTTTTAAAATTATTAATTAACGAATTAATCTCATGAACTAGTAAAGTGAGAGAACCCTTGGCATGCAAATATTCAGTCAGTGCCAAACGTCTCGAACTGTTGACCTAATTGGCTTGCTGTTATAGAACCGTTAAGCATAGGTCATATTATGATCTACGTGTGATGTGATATGTGTTCAAGGATATAGGCCATTAAAATTTATTGTGATTTCCCGCGATCACTACGATTATCAGGGATATTTTTGATTACAGAACCACCAGATGCTTCGCGTATTTGATTGCTTTATAACATTCGGCTTATAAAAATAGTAATATTTATTTATTATAACATATAAAAGAGGCGTGGAGCAGAAGTGCGGTGGTCTTGTTCTTTAAGAAAGGCGACAACGCTCTCTTGAAGAACTACAGACCGATTTCCCTTCTGAGCCGCGTCTACGTGCTGTTTTCGAGAGTCATTACGAATCGTCTCGCACGCAGACTCGACGACTTCCAGCCTCCCGAACAAGCCGGTTTCCGAAAAGGCTTCAGTACCATAGACCACATACATACCCTGCGGCAGATTGTACAGAAGACTGAAGAGTACAATTTGCCACTTTGCCTGGCGTATGTGGACTATGAGAAAGCCTTTGATTCCGTCGAAATTTGGGCGGTGCTGCAGTCCCTTCAGCGGTGCCAAGTTGACTGTCGGTATATCGAAGTGCTGAAGTGTTTGTACAGTAGGGCTACGATGGCTATCCGAGTACAGAACCAGAGCTCGAAACCTATCCAACTGCAGAGAGGTGTAAGACAGGGTGACGTTATATCCCCGAAACAATATATATATATATATATATATATATATATATATATATATACATATATATGGATAATGGAAACATGATCTTTGTTTTGTCCATGTTCATCTTAAGACCTATCCGTTGGGAGGCACTATTGAGGTCATTGAGCATAGTTCTTAAGTCCTCCAGCGATTCTGCCATAAGGACTATATCTCGGGAGTAGTTAGGTTGTACCAGTTCTGGCGCACTGAGTCAGAAGTGGTACAAGTACGACGTTCGTCGACTCACGATCCTAAAAAAAAAAAAAAAGGTTTTGGCATGCTCTGATCACGAATCTGCGGTCCATTTTTGCGTAGGATGCACGGTTCCGGAGATGTGCAGATCAATTAACTCTTATCTAATTGATATCCGCCTCGAGCCTCAACCGTCATTAGCGCTCCATTGTCCTTATCTACTTATCTATTGTTGATTGACTACCGTCATTACCTATTATTCGTCAGCGTGTGGGTCGGCTTATGCTATTGTATTATACTCCTTTGTTCCTATCTACAACACTAACCTGAATTATCAATAAAACACATTACCTAATTTTGTTAAAATTTTTATTTTACTAACTTAGCTATAACTATAGCTTAGCTATAGCATTATTTAATTCGTCGTAATTTAATAACTGTCGTTTTAATTTGAAAATTAATGAAGTATCATCAGCAAATAATACTATATCATGGTTATCCCCTACTATGTAAGGTAAGTCATTAATATATACAAGAAACAGAAAAGGGCCGAGAATTGAGCCCTGAGGCACGCCCATTTGTACAATGGACCCGGAAGAACTCATACTATTAATAACAACTTTTTGTGTTCTGTCACTTAAATATGAAATAATTAATTTAAGAGCATCATTTCTTACACCGTAGTGTTGAAGTTTTCTGATTAATGTTTCATGGTGAACACAATCGAAGGCTTTGGATAGGTCACAGAACACACCCAAAGCATCCTGTGAATTCTCCCATGCATTAAATATATATTTAATCAGCTCAACACCAGCATCAGTTGTCGAGCGACCCCTTGTGAAACCAAATTTATTTTTATGAAGTAATTTATTTACATTAAAAAAAATTAACAATTAATCAAGAATAATTTTCTCAAAAATTTTACTAAGTGTTGGCAGTACAGAAATAGGTCTAAAATTAGCGGGGTCCAATGTACTACCAGATTTAAATAAAGGTATTACTTTACTATGCTTCATTAAATCAGGAAACACACCAGATTTGATACTACTATTAAAAATAATAGATAGTTGAGGTGCGATTGTATCTATTATAGACGTAATAACTTCAACAGAAATCCCCCACAGATCGGCGGTTCTCTTAATATCAATAGTCTTAAAATATTTTACAATATCTTTTGATGAAACTTTATGAAATGCAAAATTCTTTGTACACACATTTACATTTTGTTTAAGTAATGATTCGGCGACGGTAGGAGAAGAATTCAGTGACTTAGTGGTTAAGATCGGAATATCAGTAAAATATTTCTCAAAAACCATTGCAACGTCCTGATCTGATTTAGTTAGTTTATTGTTAAAACTTAACTGGTAGTTTGAATTGCGAGAGTTGACCTTACCAGTTTCACTATTAACCTTTCCCTTACTGCGGCCGCCATATAACAAAAAACAGCTTTGTACCGGGCCATCTGTCGTCACCTCAGCTGGCGGCACTTGTTTTAAATATTTATGTTTCTCACGACCTTTCATTTGTGTTTAAAGAGGTTTTAGTTACAGTTATTTAAAGCCGATAAGATTTTCGATAAGTAGAAACAATAACCATAACATTTAAATGTTTATTTTATTATATACAGCTCTTTTGTTTCTAACGGATCTTTATAAAGTGTACTTACTGACAATAAATTTTGTTTTATGAATGAAATATCGTAAGTTTTTATTTTACTTTTATGTCCTTACAATCAATAAAACATATTCTTCCTAAATGAATCAAAATTATGCATGTAATAATTATAATAATTCTACTTTTTCACTTGCAAACATTTGCAAAAAAATTCGACAATAGACAGTTTGCGCGCGCTTTGTAACATCATTTTCAAAACCTTTTTGTGTATATATTATAGTGTCTTCCTTTATTTTTCTTATACAATCATATAGATATAACATTTAGCAATTCCTAGTAAAAGTATTTACTATGGTATTCGAATAAGAAATATACTATTATTATCTTATTAGAAATCTTGATCGTTATGAATTGTTCGCGTAGAGGTTTTTTGTTTCTACTTTTTTATCAATTGAAACATAAAAAGTTACTGTTGTTGTAACTTAGATCATTCAAAACATTACTTAACTACTATAAATAACATTACTTACAGTTTTTTTGAAAGAAAATCCAACTAAAATCACAATCACAAAACTTCAACGATTACGCAACCCACCGTACCGGCATGCAAAAGCGAATGGCTGTTATATTTGATGATGTCTATATAACCGAGTGAATATAATGCTACAGAATATTCTTTAGTTCGTTCAGAATCGAATGAAATAGTGTTCAATCGAAAATATACTGTATTTTTATATCAATTAATGACGAAAATAGCAGCACGTAATGCGGACATGTATACATGTCCTCGGTACTTAGCGGTCACAAAACTTGGACCTGTCAACATGTCCTCGGTACCTTAGGGGATTATACTCCATGTCATTTTAATTTTATTAGAAGCAGTCTTTATTTTGTTGCTTAAATACAATGACTTGGCTAAGGAGCACACTCTTTTAAATATTTTGGAATATTTTTTTACATTTATTAATACTTATTACTTATTATTTATAAAATAGGAGCGAAACATCTCATCCACTAACATATCGTTGTACAATGTGTTCTCTGTAAATATACTCGTAAAACTATACATTGAACATCCCTGAAACTTATATAGCAAATGCATTAAGCAATATTCGCCACAAACCGAAGTCCTATCAACATTCCAGTTCCATCTTTTACAATTTCGTACAGGTGCCCGTCCATATGAATCAAAATATTCACCGACGTCATTCGTATCGATATATAAAGCTACCCAATGTGACCCTGGTTTATCATCTGTACCCAAATTGCATATTACCTAGTCAGGTCATAAATTCTATCACATGTTTAATATAAAATAATTGAAACGAGTTTGTTCATTATGTAACCATTTATATACCAAAATGAACTTAACAAAACATAGATTCTTATGACACTATAGTTTATTCAAAATGACCTCCGTAATTTTGAATACAGGCCTTCAAACTGCGCGGCCAATCGTCTATCGCAGCCCGAACGAGGTCCATGTCATATCGGCGGCTGCCTTAATCAAGGATGTCTTGAGTGACGACTCCAAATTGGGATGAGGCTTTGAGCACGCCTTTTCCTCCAAGTGTTGCCATATCTTGTAATCTAACGGATTCAAATCTGGACTGGTCTTTATGTCGGATGAAGTCGATTTCACGCGCCGCCAGCCAGTCTTTTTTTTTTGTTTTTAAAGAACGTTACCTCCACACTAGGTTTTTTTCCTGTATCGTGGGGGCAGTTTACAAACACAAATTTCACAAGGACAAACATCCAAACTCGGAACAATTACTTGTAGGTCGTACAAATACTTGTTCCGTGCGGGATTCAAACCCGCGACCCCCAAGCGCAGCCACTCATTGCTAAGCCACTACGCCACGGAGCTGTCAAAAGTCTTGTGTGCTCTTCGCTCTATGAGCTGACGCCGAATCTTGTTGGAATACCCAGTGCCTGTTATTGAACATGGTATGAGAAACAGGTTACACAAGGTTCGTCAGGACTGTATTTTGATACACAACTGCATTCGTTTTTAAACCTTTCTCACAAAAATCTACCTCTGTTAAGCCCCAATAAGAAACTCCCAACCACACCATGAGCGAGGATGGAAAATGACCCCGTTGGACACGCGGAATACGGTTGCTCGCTTCTTCACTACTGTGTGCGTACACCTTATCATTTTGTTTGTTGTAGCTCTCTTCTACGGTAAAAATTTTTTCATCCGAAAAAAGAATTTCCCGATATTTTTTTCCCGCGTACCGCTTCAACAAAGCGCGGCATCTGTTCAATTTCAGGTCCATTAGACGAGCATTCAAACGATGTTCTGTTTTTCTTCGATATGCCCGAAGCCCTAAGTCTTCATTTAACACCCTTTTCACCGTGGTTCTGCTTAACCCCATCTGAAGGGCCAACAGTCTCTGCTTACGTTTGGGATTTCTTTGAATTCGCGCCTTCACAGCTTTTATCACTGCTGGAGTCCTAACAGACCGCGGGCGACCACTTCATGACCCCGTTGGACACGCGGAATACGGTTGCTCGCTTCTTCACTACTGTGTGCGTACACCTTATCATTTTGTTTGTTGTAGCTTTCTTCTACGGTAAAAATTTTTTCATCCGAAAAAAGAATTTCCCGATATTTTTTTCCCGCGTACCGCTTCAACAAAGCGCGGCATCTCTTCAATCTCAGGTCCATTAGACGAGCATTCAAACGATGTTCTGTTTTTCTTCGATATGCCCGAAGCCCTAAGTCTTCATTTAACACCCTTTTCACCGTGGTTCTGCTTAACCCCATCTGAAGGGCCAACAGTCTCTGCTTACGTTTGGGATTTCTTTGAATTCGCGCCTTCACAGCTTTTATCACTGCTGGAGTCCTAACAGACCGCGGGCGACCACTTCATGACCTCGTTGGACACGCGGAATACGGTTGCTCGCTTCTTCACTACTGTGTTCGTACACCTTATCATTTTGTTTGTTGTAGCTCTCTTCTACGGTAAAAATTTTTTCATCCGAAAAAAGAATTTCCCGATATTTTTTCCCGCGTACCACTTTAACAAAGCGCAGCATCTCTTCAGTCTCAGGTCCATTAGACGAGCATTCAAACGGTGTCCTGTTTTTCTTCGATATGCCCGAAGCCCTAAGTCTTCATTTAACACCCTTTTCACCGTGGTTCTGCTTAACCCCATCTGAAGGGCCAACAGTTTCTGCTTACGTTTGGGATTTCTTTGAATTCGCGCCTTCACGGCTTTTATCACTGCTGGAGTCCTAACAGGCCGACGGCGACCACTTCTTGACCCGTCATCTACACTATGATTTAGTGTTAACAAATTATATTTAAATATTGTGTGTGTATATGATTAAGCCGTGGTAGCTCAGATGGTTAGCGCAAGCTGTAAATTTCACAGTACGCGACCCGGGTTCGGCCCCCGCCGGCACCACTTAAATTGTTAATTGCAATTTTAAGTGTTTATTTTATTGACAAACTTACTTTTCTTTCTGTTATTATCTTACGTGTGTATGATTTAGTGTTAACAAATTATATTTAAATATCGTTTGTGTATATGATTAAGCCGTGGTAGCTCAGATGGTTAGCGCAAGCTGTAAATTTCACAGTACGCAACCCGGGTTCGACCCCCGCCGGCACTACTTAAATTGTTAATTAATTAATTTTAAGTGCTGATTTACCACGTGCTCGGCGGTGAAGGAAAACATCGTGAGATAAACCTACATGTCTGAGAAAATTTCGAAGGCATGTGAAGTTCGCCAACACCCATTGAGACCGCGCCGCGGACATTTCCTAGCCATAAATACAAAGACAATAGCAGAAAGTAAAAAGTTAAAAAATACTTTTTTAACAATGACAGTCATTAGTGATCATTAGTGAATGTGATTCTGTTTACTTACATTACAGCAAGACAAGAGCAGAAGGAAGAAATGGGATGATGGGAAGTAATGAAGAATGAATTGTTATGTGAAGTTTGTTGGAACAAACATATTTTAGTCGCGTGTAAATACTTTTGACATTTTGGTTCAAAATGACACAAACTCTAAAAAATATTAGATACATCACCGACGTGGACGGATTTTACATTACATATCCTCATAAACATTTTCAATGTAGAGAAATGGCTATTCTAGACGTATCCAATAAAAATGATGCGTTTATCGATCATTATTTGTTTCGGCCAAGTTATCCTTTCTTGGTTGATTTGGTAAATGTCATAAATTTAAACAAACGTTATGTGTGTAATAATCATATATTTGCAAAAAATAATCACAAAATTTTACATTGTTCTTGTGACGAAGTGTGGGTTTCCTACAAGTGGTTATTGCTTAAAAATAAAATTTTAAATTAATCATAAATTTTGTTTGATTTCCAAAAAAATTTGTCTTACTATACTATATAATACAAAGGTGGTTCAACAGAAAAACAATTTTTAAAAATGTTGATGACGAATGATATAATATTTAATATAGAAAAATACAAATGTCCAAAATACAATGATTTGGTAAATGTCATAAATTTAAACAAACGTTGTGCGTGTAATAATCATATATTTGCAAAAAATAATCACAAAATTTTACATTGTTCTTGTGACGAAGTGTGGGTTTCCTACAAGTGGTTATTGCTTGAAATTAAAATTTTAAATTAATCATAAATTTTGTTTGATTTCCAAAAAAATTTGTCTTACTATACTATATAATACAAAGGTGGTTCAACAGAAAAACAATTTTTAAAAATGTTGATGACGAATGATAGAATTTTTAATATTGAAGAATACAAATGTCCAAAATACAATGATTTGGTAAATGTCATAAATTTAAACAAACGTTATGTGTGTAATAATCATATATTTGCAAAAAATAATCACAAAATTTTACATTGTTCTTGTGACGAAGTGTGGTTTTCCTACAAGTGGTTATTGCTTGAAAATAAAATTTTAAATTAATCATAAATTTTGTTTGATTTCCAAAAAAATTTGTCTTACTGTACTATATAATACAAAGGTGGTTAAACAGAAAAACAATTTTTAAAAATGTTGATGACGAATGATATAATTTTTAATATTGAAGAATACAAATGTCCAAAATACAATGATTTGGTAAATGTCATAAATTTAAACAAACGTTATGTGTGTAATAATCATATATTTGCAAAAAATATTCACAAAATTTTACATTGTTCTTGTGACGAAGTGTGGGTTTCCTACAAGTGGTTATTGCTTGAAAATAAAATTTTAAATTAATCATAAATTTTGTTTGATTTCCAAAAAAAATTGTCTTACTATACTATATAATATAAAGGTGGTTCAACAGAAAAATAATTTTTAAAATTGTTGATGACGAATGATAGAATTTTTAATATTGAAGAATACAAATGTCCAAAATACAATGATTTGGTAAATGTCATAAATTTAAACAAACTTTATGTGTGTAATAATCATATATTTGCAAAAAATAATCACAAAATTTTACATTGTTTTGTGACGAAGTGTGGGTTTCCTACAAGTGGTTATTGCTTGAAAATAAAATTTTAAATTAATCATAAATTTTGTTTGATTTCCAAAAAAAATTATTTTGTTTGATTTCCAAAAAAATTTGTCACACTATACTATATAATACAAAGGTGGTTCAACACAAAAACAATTTTTAAAAATGTTGATGACGAATGATATAATTTTTAATATTGAAGAATACAAATGTCCAAAATACAATGATTTGGTAAATGTCATAAATTTAAACAAACGTTATGTGTGTAATAATCATATATTTGCAAAAAATAATCACAAAATTTTACATTGTTTTGTGACGAAGTGTGGGTTTCCTACAAGTGGTTATTGCTTGAAAATAAAATTTTAAATTAATCATAAATTTTGTTTGATTTCCAAAAAAAATTATTTTGTTTGATTTCCAAAAAAATTTGTCACACTATACTATATAATACAAAGGTGGTTCAACAGAAAAACAATTTTTAAAAATGTTGATGACGAATGATATAATTTTTAATATTGAAGAATACAAATGTCCAAAATACAATGATTTGGTAAATGTCATAAATTTAAACAAACGTTATGTGTGTAATAATCATATATTTGCAAAAAATAATCACAAAATTTTACATTGTTCTTGTGACGAAGTGTGGTTTTCCTACAAGTGGTTATTGCTTGAAAATAAAATTTTAAATTAATCATAAATTTTGTTTGATTTCCAAAAAAATTATTTTGTTTGATTTCAAAAAAAAATTATTTTGTTTGATTTCCAAAAAAATTTGTCATACTATACTATATAATACAAAGGTGGTTCAACACAAAAACAATTTTTAAAAATGTTGACGACGAATGATAGAATTTTTAATATTGGAGAATACAAATGTCCAAAATACAATGATTTGGTAAATGTCATAAATTTAAACAAACGTTATGTGTGTAATAATCATATATTTGCAAAAAATAATCACAAAATTTTACATTGTTTTGTGACGAAGTGTGGGTTTCCTACAAGTGGTTATTGCTTGAAAATAAAATTTTAAATTAATCATAAATTTTGTTTGATTTCCAAAAAAATTTGTCATACTATACTATATAATACAAAGGTGGTTCAACAGAAAAACAATTTTTAAAAATGTTGATGACGAATGATATAATTTTTAATATTGAAGAATACAAATGTCCAAAATACAATGATTTGGTAAATGTCATAAATTTAAACAAACGTTATGTGTGTAATAATCATATACTTGCAAAAAATAATCACAAAATTTTACATTGTTCTTGTGACGAAGTGTGGGTTTCCTACAAGTGGTTATTGCTTGAAAATAAAATTTTAAATTAATCATAAATTTTGTTTGATTTCAAAAAAAATTTGCATTACTATACTATATAATACAAAAGTGGTTCAACAGAAAAACAATTTTTAAAAACATTAATTATAGTATACTATATAATACAAAGGTGGTTCAACACAAAAACAATTTTTAAAAATGTTGACGACGAATGATAGAATTTTTAGTATTGGAGAATACAAATGTCCAAAATACAATGATTTGGTAAAATTTTAGAAATTGTTTTTGTGTTGAACCACGTTTGTATTATATAGTATAGTTTGAGAATTTTTTTTGGAAATTAAACAAAATTTATGATTAATTTAAAATTTTATTTTCAAGCAATAACCACTTGTAGGAAACCCACACTTCGTCACAAGAACAATGTAAAATTTTGTGATTATTTTTTGCAAATATATGATTATTACACACATAACGTTTGTTTAAATTTATGACATTTACCAAATCATTGTATTTTGGACATTTGTATTCTTCAATATTAAAAATTCTATCATTCGTCATCAACATTTTTAAAAATTGTTTTTCTGTTGAACCACCTTTGTATTATATAGTATAGTAAGACAAATTTTTTTGGAAATCAAACAAAATTTATGATTAATTTAAAATTTTAATTTCAAGCAATAACCACTTGTAGGAAACCCACACTTCGTCACAAGAACAATGTAAAATTTTGTGATTATTTTTTGCAAATATATGATTATTACACACATAACGTTTGTTTAAATTTATGACATTTACCAAATCATTGTATTTTGGACATTTGTATTTTTCTATATTAAATATTATATCATTCGTCATCAACATTTTTAAAAATTGTTTTTCTGTTGAACCACCTTTGTATTATATAGTATAGTAAGACAAATTTTTTTGGAAATCAAACAAAATTTATGATTAATTTAAAATTTTATTTTCAAGCAATAACCACTTGTAGGAAACCCACACTTCGTCACAAGAACAATGTAAAATTTTGTGATTATTTTTTGCAAATATATGATTATTACACACATAACGTTTGTTTAAATTTATGACATTTACCAAATCAACCAAGAAAGGATAACTTGGCTAAACAAATAATGATCGATAAACGCATCATTTTTTTTTGGATACGTCTAGAATAGCCATTTCTCTACATTGAAAATGTTTATGAGGATATGTTATTTAAAATCCGTCCACGTCGATGATGTATCTAATATTTTTTAGAGTTTGTGTCATTTTGAACCAAAATGTTAAAAGTATTTACACGCGACTAAAATATGTTTGTTCCAACAAACTTCACATAACAATTCATTCTTCATTACTTCCCATCATCCCATTTCTTCCTTCTGCTCTTGTCTTGCTGTAATGTAAGTAAACAGAATCACATTCACTAATGATCACTAATGACTGTCATTGTTAAAAAAGTATTTTTTAACTTTTTACTTTCTGCTATTGTCTTTGTATTTATGGCTAGGAAATGTCCGCGGCACGGTCTCAATGGGTGTTGGCGAACTTCACATGCCTTCGAAATTTTCTCAGACATGTAGGTTTATCTCACGATGTTTTCCTTCACCGCCGAGCACGTGGTAAATCAGCACTTAAAATTAATTAATTAACAATTTAAGTAGTGCCGGCGGGGGTCGAACCCGGGTCGCGTACTGTGAAATTTACAGCTTGCGCTAACCATCTGAGCTACCACGGCTTAATCATATACACAAACAATATTTAAATATAATTTGTTAACACTAAATCATACACACGTAATATAATAACAGAAAGAAAAGTAAGTTTGTCAATAGAATAAACACTTAAAATTGCAATTAACAATTTAAGTGGTGCCGGCGGGGGCCGAACCCGGGTCGCGTACTGTGAAATTTACAGCTTGCGCTAACCATCTGAGCTACCGAGGCTTAATCATATACACACACAATATTTAAATATAATTTGTTAACACTAAATCATAGTGTAGATGACGGGTCAAGAAGTGGTCGCCGTCGGCCTGTTAGGACTCCAGCAGTGATAAAAGCCGTGAAGGCGCGAATTCAAAGAAATCCCAAACGTAAGCAGAAACTGTTGGCCCTTCAGATGGGGTTAAGCAGAACCACGGTGAAAAGGGTGTTAAATGAAGACTTAGGGCTTCGGGCATATCGAAGAAAAACAGGACACCGTTTGAATGCTCGTCTAATGGACCTGAGACTGAAGAGATGCTGCGCTTTGTTGAAGTGGTACGCGGGAAAAAATATCGGGAAATTCTTTTTTCGGATGAAAAAATTTTTACCGTAGAAGAGAGCTACAACAAACAAAATGATAAGGTGTACGAACACAGTAGTGAAGAAGCGAGCAACCGTATTCCGCGTGTCCAACGAGGTCATGAAGTGGTCGCCCGCGGTCTGTTAGGACTCCAGCAGTGATAAAAGCTGTGAAGGTGCGAATTCAAAGAAATCCCAAACGTAAGCAGAGACTGTTGGCCCTTCAGATGGGGTTAAGCAGAACCACGGTGAAAAGGGTGTTAAATGAAGACTTAGGGCTTCGGGCATATCGAAGAAAAACAGGACACCGTTTGAATGCTCGTCTAATGAACCTGAGACTGAAGAGATGCTGCGCTTTGTTGAAGTGGTACGCGGGAAAAAATATCGGGAAATTCTTTTTTCGGATGAAAAAATTTTTACCGTAGAAGAGAGCTACAACAAACAAAATGATAAGGTGTACGAACACAGTAGTGAAGAAGCGAGCAACCGTATTCCGCGTGTCCAACGAGGTCATGAAGTGGTCGCCCGCGGTCTGTTAGGACTCCAGCAGTGATAAAAGCTGTGAAGGCGCGAATTCAAAGAAATCCCAAACGTAAGCAGAGACTGTTGGCCCTTCAGATGGGGTTAAGCAGAACCACGGTGAAAAGGGTGTTAAATGAAGACTTAGGGCTTCGGGCATATCGAAGAAAAACAGAACATCGTTTGAATGCTCGTCTAATGGACCTGAGATTGAAGAGATGCCGCGCTTTGTTGAAGCGGTACGCGGGAAAAAAATATCGGGAAATTCTTTTTTCGGATGAAAAACTTTTTACCGTAGAAGGAAGCTACAACAAACAAAATGATAAGGTGTACGCACACAGTGGTGAAGAAGCGAGCAACCGTATTCCGCGTGTCCAACGGGGTCATGAAGTGGTCGCCCGCGATCTGTTAGGACTCCAGCAGTGATAAAAGCTATGAAGGCGCGAATTCAAAGAAATCCCAAACGTAAGCAGAAACTAATGGCCCTTCAGATGGGGTTAAGCAGAACCACGGTGAAAAGGGTGTTAAATGAAGACTTAGGGCTTCGGGCATATCGAAGAAAAACAGAACATCGTTTGAATGCTCGTCTAATGGACCTGAGATTGAACAGATGCCGCGCTTTGTTGAAGCGGTACGCGGGAAAAAAATATCGGGAAATTCTTTTTTCGGATGAAAAAATTTTTACCGTAGAAGAGAGCTACAACAAACAAAATGATAAGGTGTACGCACACAGTAGTGAAGAAGCAAGCAACCGTATTCCGCGTGTCCAACGGGGTCATTTTCCATCCTCGCTCATGGTGTGGTTGGGAGTTTCTTATTGGGGCTTAACAGAGGTAGATTTTTGTGAGAAAGGTTTAAAAACGAATGCAGTTGTGTATCAAAATACAGTCCTGATGAACCTTGTGTAACCTGTTTCTCATACCATGTTCAATAACAGGCACTGGGTATTCCAACACGATTCGGCGTCAGCTCATAGAGCGAAGAGCACACAAGACTTTTGACAGCTCCGTGGCGTAGTGGCTTAGCAATGAGTGGCTGCGTTTGGGGTTCGCGGGTTCGAATCCCGCACGGAACAAGTATTTGTACGACCTACAAGTAATTGTTCCGAGTTTGGATGTTTGTCCTTGTGAAATTTGTGTTTGTAAACTGCCCCCACGATACAGGAGAAAAACCTATTGTGGAGGTAACGTTCTTTAAAAACAAAAAAAAGACTGGCTGGCGGCGCGTGAAATCGACTTCATCCGACACAAAGACCAGTCCAGATTTGAATCCGTTAGATTACAAGATATGGCAACACTTGGAGGAAAAGGCGTGCTCAAAGCCTCATCCCAATTTGGAGTCGTCACTCAAGACATCCTTGATTAAGGCAGCCGCCGATATGACATGGACCTCGTTCGGGCTGCGATAGACGATTGGCCGCGCAGTTTGAAGGCCTGTATTCAAAATTACGGAGGTCATTTTGAATAAACTATAGTGTCATAAGAATCTATGTTTTGTTAAGTTCATTTTGGTATATAAATGGTTACATAATGAACAAACTCGTTTCAATTATTTTATATTAAACATGTGATAGAATTTATGACCTGACTAGGTAATATGCAATTTGGGTACAGATGATAAACCAGGGTCACATTGGGTAGCTTTATATATCGATACGAATGACGTCGGTGAATATTTTGATTCATATGGACGGGCACCTGTACGAAATTGTAAAAGATGGAACTGGAATGTTGATAGGACTTCAGTTTGTGGCGAATATTGCTTAATGCATTTGCTATATAAGTTTCAGGGATGTTCAATGTACAGTTTTACGAGTATATTTACAGAGAACACATTGTACAACGATATGTTAGTGGATGAGATGTTTCGCTCCTATTTTATAGATAAGTATAGTAATAAGATTTTGTATTTTATAAATAAAAATTTTGACAAAATTAGGTAATGTGTTTTATTGATAATTCAGGTTAGTGTTGTAGATAGGAACAAAGGAGTATAATACAATAGCATAAGCCGACCCACACGCTAACGAATAATAGGTAATGACGGTAGTCAATCAACAATAGATAAGTAGATAAGGACAATGGAGCGCTAATGACGGTTGAGGCTCGAGGCGGATATCAATTAGATAAGAGTTAATTGGTTAATTGATCTGCACATCTCCGGAACCGTGCATCCTACGCAAAAATGGACCGCAGATTCGTGATCAGAGCATGCCAAAACTTTTTTTTTTTTTTTTTTTTTTTTTTTTTTTTTTTTTTTTTTTTTTTTAGGATCGTGAGTCGACGAACGTCGTACTTGTACCACTTCTGACTCAGTGCGCCAGAACTGGTACAACCTAACTACTGTCGGGAAATCGAAGGTGAGTGATGTACTCGCCATTGATGTTAATACCGTATCCTTTCCAGTCCAGTAGCTTGAAAACGTCTTCCAAAGCAGCGGTGAAGAGTTTACCTGGGACAAATAGTCCGACTAGGTAAGTCCAACTTCGACCGAGAGGTCGATCGATGGATTCAACTCGGCTGGGCAGCGTTCGGGAAATTACGACATATCTTCTCGTCAGGTATACCTCAATCTCTAAAACCTAGATTGTACAACCAGTGCGTGTTGCCAGTGGAGGACGCTCAAGGTCGCTCAGCGAGCTATGGAGAGGGCTATGCTCGGAGTTTCTCTGCGTGATAGGCTCAGAAATGAGGATATCCGCAGGAAACCCAGAGTGACCGACATAGCCCAACGGATTAGTAAGCTGAAGTGGCAATGGGCCGGCCATATAGCTCGAAGAACCGATAACCGATGGGGAAGAAAGGTTCTCGAGTGGCAGCCTCGTACCGGTAAGCGTAGTGTAGGGTGACCCCCCACTAGATGGAGTGATGACCTGGTAAGATATGCAGGAAGTCAATGGATGCAGGTGGCTCAGGACCGTGCTTTGTGGCATTACTTGGGGGAGGCCTATGTTCAGCAGTGGACTTGTGAAGGGCTGTAATGATGATGATGATGATAACATATAATATATATATATATATATATATATATATATATATATATATATATATATATATATATATACATATATATAAATATATAAAATTAAAAAAAAGAATTTGCGAATTTAATTAATTTAAGGATTTTAATAGCACATGACAAAGGGTCGTAGGGTAGCTAGCAGCGTCTTCGAAATATTATAGTAACGACCAAATTAAAAATGCTGCGAGAGCCCAACCGCTTGCCAAGTGTGGAAACTATGGCAAATACATGAGACAATTAGGGGATAATTATTTAGCATAGCACTTTAATATGATGTAACGGTAACGGACATCGTATGTATGTATATTGATCACGGTACCTACACTTACCATCCAGTGGACTGTTTGATATACTTTTAATATATACAATTAATTTTACTAGGCCTTTTCAGGCTACTAAACCGTCTATATCTTTCTAATGCCTCTTATGAATTTCTGCCGACAAACAACGGTATTTACACTACTGTTTTCCGGTCAAAAGGGCCTTCAAAGGGAGTCAGCATAATTTAAGAGTCAGTATGATTACAAGCAGTGAAACATTTCATCTTAGCCTTCAGAGAAGACAACATCTTCTTATATACAGGAGCTTATGAGCTGCAGAAGCCACTTGCCATAAGGTGGACTAGATTTTTTTGTCACTTCAATTTTCAATTTTGTATTAAAACTTATCACTAAAATAATCTAACATTTTCTACGCATTCTGTACTGTTTGTAGATGATAACATATTATTAGATACATGTGCACATATATATATATATATATATATATATATATATATATATATATAATTCAAAACTCCTTTCCCACACATATCTGGTATGTAAACTAAATTCGATTCTTTTTCCGTTCCAATACTACTTCTTTCTGGATTTTTGCAGTAAACGTTTACTAACATATTTTATTAACCTGCAGAAAGTTTTGTCTGTATTTATAATTTAAAAAAAACAACTTACAGGAATTATGAAGCCAAATCAGTAGTTTTAGAATTTTATTTGTTTATCTGTATAGTTATCAACTTGCGTATTCGTATTGTTGTTTATTGTATAATGTAATTGCGAGCTATCGAGTGGCAAAAACCACTTGATAGCTCGCAATCACATTTTGTATGTATGTAGTTAAAAACAATAGTAGCTTACTGTTATGTTATCAAATTTCATAAAATATTATTTTATATAGTGATTTCTACATATCAATTCTAATTCCGAAAAATCTAATACAGTGCTTTAGTTTTTTTTTTTAATACAAAACGCGCTAAATTAGGAGAGTTTACATGAAACTCACAAGGGTAGTTTTCCAAGCCATTAATAATTCATTGTTTCTTTTAAATGGTTGTCGATTTTTTGTAACCGGTTATTGTCCTAGCATCACTTATCTTTCAATCTTAACTTTTTATGCAGTAAAGTTAATCGTATTTAACGGACTTCAAAAATTGAGGAGGTTAACAATTTCATTGTTATATTTTATACATATGTCTCCGAGGGTAGATAATCAATATTGCTGTTTTTATAAACTAGCGGAGTATGCTATGATATTTATTATCTTCTTTGGTTTATATTTTTAAAGATACGATTATACACAAATAAAATAAACACTTAAGTTTAATGCGTTTACCCATTGTGAACTATAGTTATGATCCCACTTCTGATGTTAACAAATAGAAACGGTTTTATCATTTATAATATGCTCCGACAACACAATATACTTATTCAATTAATATTTGTAACGATAACTTAATATAACAGTTTTTTTTTGTATTCACGACACTGAATTACCCTCAGACTAATTCGACGAGTGTTACCGAAAAATATTGCCCTATAATCGCGATGCACCGTATTTTATAACATTCCCCTTCCCAATTATCTTTATTGCGCACGAAGAGGGACAAACGGTATTGCCAGGAATAAAGATGCCAACACCGCCATCCTGTCCCAGGAACCATGCAGGATAACAATGCACGACTTTCCTGTAAAGTCCTTAAATACGCAATAAAAAATTTAAGGGTTACTTATCGGTTTAAAAACCACCCTATCTCTAAATTTGGAAAAACTGCACACAGTGTGCAAAATTTTATTGAAATCAGTTAAGTGGTTTAGAAGTTCATCAATTTAGTAGCCAAACGTCCGCAAGCAGTCAACATCAAAGGAGTGCAACTTCTGTACGTAGTACTATTATTTATTCTGTGGTACAAGTTAATCGACTCCATTGAGTCAGTTATTAATTCTTGGGGCGATATATACGCAATTACAATAAAATCCCAGAAAATATACAAAATTTTAACTGCATTAAGTTCAAAAACTTTATTAAACAAAGTTTGTGTAAAAAGGGTCGTTATCATATTAAGGAGTTTGTGGATGATAATAAACCATGATGATCGCTACCAAGCTAATACTAATTATTTCATGTTGTTAATTGTAAACAAAAATAGTTCCGCTGGGTTTCTTGCTGGTTCTTCCCAGGACAGAGATTAATTACTACTACGACTATCCAGTGGTAAATTAAAAAAAAATCTCATTTCAATATATATTATTTAAAATCTATAAAGATTAAAAAAGTATCTGTTTCTGTTTTTGTTTCTAATATGTTACTGTAAATCGTATATGACTCATTGAACAGGGAAGTTGTTGAACCAAAGTTCACATAATATAACGCCGTTCTGTGCTACTTTATTAATTAACAATTGTGTTTTTCACACAAGCAATCAGTTTAAAAGTCTTGATTTATACTTATCACTGTTTATCGAAAATGTTTATGTACTATGTTTGGGCTTAGATAAGTTATAAATATTAGTTAACTAGAGATTATAAATGAAATTAAATACTATAATTAAAATACTTATAATGTAATTTAATAAAAAAGTAAAATAAAATTCATTCATACCAGTATGTTTGAAAAATCAAATCGTCAATTTGCCTTAAAATCCCGCTTCGTCTTGAACTTTGGCATTTACTTATCGGATTCCAATTTGGCTGTTATGGCCCCCAATCGTGATGAATTCTTACATTGCAAATGGCAGCTTCTGTCAAGACGTAAAAATAAAAGTTCACCTTCACCACCAGATTGGACTATTTTCTGAATTTCTTGGTCACTTAAATTTTTCATATTTGTCGATTCAGTAATGGTGTGTTGCCAATTTATCATATCAATGTAGATTGTTGTGCTAAAATTAATATCAAGCATCTTGACTAGCCATCGTTCGGGGTATTGCTATATACTCTGTGCTTTTATTATACGCTGTCGTATCGTCATTACGTAAGTGTGAGTAATGATGAAAGAGCAAGTCTTATCTGACACTATTCTGATGATATCCTGATTATCAGTGTGAGCGTGATTAGAATGGCTCTCCAGTACAGTAAAAAACGGCAAGTCCCCGGACGAGAATAGAATAACAGCGGAGCTTTTGAAAGCGGATGAAAAACAGGTAATTGAAGTCCTTCTCTCTTTAATTTCGTCCTCCATGGTGGCACTACTCCGGAGGCGTGGAACAGAAGTACGGTGCTCATGTTCTTCAAAAAAGGTAATAATGCTCTCTTAAAGAACTACAAACTGATTTTTCTTCTAAACCGCGGCTACGTGCTGTTTTTGAGAGTCATTACGAATCGTCTAACACGCATACTATATAACTTCCAGCCTTCTGAACAAGCCGGTTTCCGAATTAGCTTTAGTACCATATACCATATACATACCCTTCGGCAAATATTACAAAAAACCGAAGAGTACAATATACTACATTGCCAGGTGTGTGTGAACTATCAGAAAGCCATTGATTTCGTCAAAATTAGGGCAGTGCTACAGTCCTTTCAGCGATGCGAAGTTGATTGCTGGCATAACGAAGTGCTAAAGTGTTTATACTGTAGAACACCGATTGCTAAACGAGTAAAGAACCAGAAAATGATTTCTATCAAACTGCCGAGACGTGTAAGACATGTGTCGTTATAATATATACTCGAAACTCTTCACCAATACATTGTATGCCATTTTAAGCTTCTGGACTAGAAAGAATATTGTATTAACATCAACGGATTTGCCGAAAATATAGCCCTAATCGCAAATCGCTGGAGGACCTAAGCACTATGTTCTCTCTATATCTCAATAGTATTTCCCAGCTGATAGTTCTTATGATGAACATAGTCAAAACAAAGATCATGTGTAACGTCCATATCACCCCATATGCTGGTAGTTATTTAGAGCACTAAGCTCGAATTTGTTGAAGACTGTGTTTATCTGGGACAAATAGTCCGACTAGGTAAGTCCACCTACGGCCGACAGGTTAATCAACGGATTCAACTCGGCTGGGCAGCATTCGGGAAATTACGACATATCTTCTCGTCAGCTACACCTCAAAAACTGAAAACGAGACTGTACATACGGTGCGTGTTTCCAAAGAGGAGTTATGGAAATGAGACGTGGTCTTTCACTGCTTTCCGTATCAGGATGCTCAAGGTCGCTCAGCACGCTCTGGAGAGGGCTATTATCGAGGTTTCTCTGCCAGATAAACTATGAGGATATCCGCAGTAGAACCGGAGTGACAAACATAGCCCAAGGAATAAGTAAGCTGAGGGGCATTGGGCCCGCTATATAGCTCAAAGAACCGACAACCGATGGGGAAAGAAGGTTCTCGAGTGACAGCCTAGTACCGGTACGCGAAGTGTAGGACGACTCCCCACTAGATGTAGTGACAACCTGGTGATGGATGCAGGTGGCTCGGAACCGTGCTTTGTGGCATTCCTTGTGGGAGGTCTATGTTCAGCATTGGACCTGTGAAGGGCTGTAGTGATTACGACTATGATGAATAAGAATTGCAGTGGCATTTTACTTTGTGTTTTTTATCCGTACGTTACCGGTATAAAACATATTTTTCATTAATTGTATCATATAGTGTGTACAGGTAATATTATGAATGACTTTTATCATATTTCCTTAGTTACTATAATGTTATTTAGGATTAATACTCACCAATCAAGTCATACATGTTAAAAATAGTTTCCAGGCCATGTTTGTCTTTCCGGAACAACTAATTTTTCCATCAGTATTAAAGTATCTATAAATGGCGAATGTACATACCTGCATCTTTATTATTTACAATTAGTTGTTGAACAGTGTACTTATAATACTGGTGAAAATTACTAGACAATCGCTTTTAGTATTTTTTTAGGTTATTGTGATATTCATATTTTAATATTTAGTATGTCAGTGTTCTCGTTAGATTCAGTTATTCTAATTTTATTATTGTAATCTATAGACTATAACAATTTAATCGACATGTATTACATTAACTTACGCTACTCTAATGTGTGGTGGATCTATTCCTCATACAAACATAAATTGTCTCCTTTAAGGTGAACAGAACATAACATTAAATGTGTAGAGTTTCGCGATGCTAAATTAATAACGTTACTCTGTATGGAAGAAATAAAAGATATACGTACCTATCCACCTACTGCATCATTTTAGTTATTAGGGAGAGTTCGAAATTAAAGAAATAGTTTTTTGTATTTTTTTCCTAGTTATGTTAAGATATAAATCATAGTTTTATAAATATTGCGGAAATCACACAATGTATTCTATTCTACATATTTATGTATTTTCTTTGCATTGTAAGAAATAAATTTTAACAGAATTACTACCTAAAAGTTTTCTTTTTGTCATGGATATATTCGTTTATATCCATCAGTCTTTTTTTAGGTCAGGGGGCAAATGATACGCAAGCATACGGTTAAGTGATTACCGCCGCCCATGAACGACTGCAACATCAGGGAAATTGCAGATGTCTAAGTTAATCATTTTCAAACTCACTCTGAGAATCAGAAAACACGCTATAAATTTGTAATGGTGCCTCCACTAAAAAGTCACAAAAGTGTCTGACGCCAAACGTACGATGAAAACGCGGGTAAAGTATTGTTGTGTGAATAAGTCAACTAGCGCCATCTAGTGTCAGGAACGAGAGCGAGGGGAGCTTTGCAGAGAATGACATCACCGATCTCTCGACCGACAGCGCCACCTGAAGAACTAAGTTTCTAGAAAATCTATACTCGAACTCTCGGTACCTTACGCGTGTTTACTTGAACATTCCGGATATTTTGCTAATTTAAATAAATAGGTGGCGCAAGTTGAACTCAGCGACACAAGCGAAGCTTCGGAGCGGAATTAAGTGAATTAGTGTGTTTAACTATTAGTGTTTTTAGTTCTAATTTGTGTAAAGTAAATTAAAGTGTTAATTTAGGTAATTTTATCGGCAATTTTTACTGTCACGAACCTCAAGCTCGTAACAATTGGTGTCAGAAGTGGGATAAAATAATGCCGATTTTACCTAAGGAGGAAACGGAGGGTGTCCGTACCCGAAGTCAACGCCAGCAGGAGACGGACCAGAGGAGATTTGGTGGTGCAACGCCGCAGATGTCTGAGGGCCAGCCGCCGGCCACGGAAACCGGTCCGTCAGCAGCTTCTACGTCTGTGGCACCTGACTTAGGTGCTCTGATGGTGATGCTGCAACAGCTGCGGGGCGGACAGGAGGAACAGGCCCGCCGACAGGAGGAATAGGTCCGTCGGTTGGAAGAGCAGCTGCGGGGCGGACAAGAGGAGCAGGCCCGCCGACAGGAGAAACAGGCCCGTCGGTTGGAAGATCAGCAGGCGGAACAGGCTCGTCGGTCGGAAGAGCAGATGCTCCTCATGAAGGACCTTCACGCTACCTTTGGGAAAGAGATAAGGCAGGTGAAGGATAGGGTTGCTCAACACGACAACCGTCTGTCGGAAGCTGAAACCCGAATCGAAGAACATGAAACCCGAATCAACCATGTGAACCATCGGGTTGACAACGTGATGGCCGACATGAAGAAATCACTGGACGAACTCAAACTTGGAGATGGAGCTACAGCTCCCGCAGTAGCTACAACACCTTCGCTACGTGGGTTCAAGGTGCCACCGTTCGACGGTACCTCTTCCTGGTCAGCCTACAAAATTCAGTTCGAAGCTGTTATGAAGGCGAACGGCTGGAATAAAAATCAGGCCATGACTGCTCTCACACTAGGCCTGCGCGACCAGGCCTTGACAGTTCTGGAAGCTCTCGGTGAGGAAGTGACTTATGAGCAACTCCTTGAGGCATTGGAGGCGAGATATGGCGACGCTCACCTGGAACACGTCTTTCGTGCGCAGCTTAAAGATCGTGTGCAGCGCATCAACAAAAACCTGCAGCAGTGGGCTCTAGAAGTGGAGAAGCTGGTGCGAAAAGCATACCGGTCTGTACCTGCGCTCATTGAAGGGAACCTGGTGCAGACATTCATCGACGGCATCCGCGACCTGGAAGTCAGAGCTGCTGTAAGGCTCGGGCACCACGAGACGCTTAAGGACGCCTTAGCCCATGCACTGGAAGTGGAAGCCGTGCGACAGGATCATCGTTCCCATCGCGTCAGGGAGGTTGCAGCAGCTACAGTTCGCGACCGCAACAAAGGATACAGCCCTAGGTGCTATGGCTGTGGGGAAAAGGGCCATCTTCGATCCAGCTGCCGTAAGCGAACCCTAGGAAGGGAAGGTGAACGATCCCAGGAGGGTAGTGCGGCCGACAGCACCGCCCAGCAGCAGCAGTGAAACGAGTAAAAGCCAGAACTGCGGGGCGGGTGCTGGCTGATGTTAAAAGAGCCCCAAGTATCTCGATCTCACAAACCCATGATGGGAACAGTCTAATCATCAAGGGCGAGGTCAACGGAATGCCGTGTAAACTGACCATAGACACTGGAGCCTCTCGTACGGTTGTTAGTTCCCAACTTATAAGTCAGTTCCTTGGGGACTCCGCATACAACCGAGAACGCATTAATTTGGTAACAGCCACCGGTCAGCGTATACCCGTCCGTGGAGAGAAGGAGATGGAGTTGAAGCTTGGCAACGTGATCTACCTGCATAATGTCATCGTGTCTGATATAATGGACGACTGCATCCTAGGCCTAGACTTTATGAGGAATAATTGTTGTGAGATCGACGTTAAGCAAGGTGTTTTGAAATGTGGACAGGAGGAACTTTTTATGGAAGGTGCGTTACCAGGGAACGTGTACAGCATTAAGAAGATTGTTCTTCCACCGAGATCGGAAACGATTGTTCCGGTTAGTCTTCCCCGAAACGCTGGGCAAGCTCACCGTTGTGTACTTGTGGAAAGGGTAAACAATGACCTTCCATGAAAAGTAGCTCGAACCTTGGTCAGAACCACTGACATCTCAAGAATACGTGTGTTGAACCTTTGCGACCGGGAACAGATTATAGAAGAAGGCACACTGGTTGGCACTTGTGAGGAAGTGGATTGGTTACGTCGGTGCCAATATATATCGAGTGGGACCCCCAGCAAGGTTTCAGAAACGAGAGTGACCACACTTTTGGAAGACTGTCGCAGTGTTCTCTCCCCGAACGAATTGGTCAAGGCGAAGAAGTTGTTACTCAAGTACGCCGATGTATTCTCGTTAAACGATGCTGACATAGGAAAGACTGGCTTAGTTCAACACAAAATAAACACAGGAGAGGAATTGCCTAGCCGTCAGCGGCCAAGAAGATTGCCGGTAGCACGTGAAAAGGAAGTGGAAACCATGATTGAGGGAATGGTGAAGTATGGTGTTATTGAACCTTCCTCTAGTCCATGGTGTTCGCCAGTGGTGCTGGTGAAAAAGAAGGATGGCAGCATGCGGTTCTGTGTTGATTACCGCCGTCTGAACGACGTTACAAAGAAGGACAGCTATCCCTTGCCAAGAATTGATGACACGCTGGACATGTTTACAGGAGTAAAATGGTTTAGCACGCTGGATCTAAAAAGTGGCTACTGGCAAGTTGAAATTGACCCTAAGGACAAGGAGAAAACTGCGTTCTCGACGGGAAAGGGTCTGTGGCAATTCAAAGTAATGCCGTTTGGGTTGTGCAATCCTCCTGCAACGTTTGAAAGGCTGATGGAACTTGTACTTACCGGGCTAATTGGCGATGCTTGTCTGGTCTACTTGGATGACATCATCATCGTGGGCCGTACGTTTGAGGAACACCTTCAAAACCTGGAACGCGTGCTTATGAAGATTCAGAGTGCCAACCTCAAGTTGAACCCGAAGAAATGTTCACTATTCCAACGGCAAGTTAACTTTTTGGGGTTTGTAGTATCGGAAGAAGGTATCCGCACAGATCCAGAGAAAATCGCCGCTGTCAAGGATTGGCCGGTTCCAAAAGACAAGACGCAGGTTAGAGCATTTTTGGGTTTGTGCTCCTATTACCGGCGATTCGTGAAGAACTTTGCAGATATAGCCAAACCTCTGCACAAGCTAACCGAGGAGAAGCGACATTTCTGCTGGGATGAAAGTTGCAATATCGCATTCCAGGAGCTCAAGGACCGTCTGTGCAAAACACCTATTTTGGGATACCCTGACGCAAGCAAAGAATTTATAGTTGACACAGACGCAAGTGATATAGGACTTGGCGGTGTGCTGTCTCAACAGAGTGGTGACCAAGAGGTCGTGATAGCGTACTTCAGCAAGTCGTTGTCAAAACCGGAAGGGAACTATTGTGTCACAAGACGCGAATTGCTCGCTGTGGTAAAGTCGTTGCAGCATTTTAGCAAATATCTTCTGGGACGAAAGTTTCACTTACGAACTGACCATGCTGCACTAAAATGGCTATTGCAGTTTAAAAACCCAGAAGGACAAGTTACGAGGTGGATTGAACTACTGCATGAATACGACTTTGAGATCGAACATCGCAGCGGGAAATCTCATGGCAACGCAGATGCATTGTCAAGAAGACCTTGTCCTGAAGATTGCAAACATTGTACTAGGCAAGAGAGTAAGGAAGTGGTATCCGTAAGGATGCTCAGGGCAGACCACCTCAGCAACGGGTGGAAGGACAGCTTACTACATGCACAGCAGGAAGATCCGGACATCAAGCCGATTCTGGAATGGATAAAGGCCAGTTCCCCCAAGCCCAAGTGGAGTGACGTCTCAGCGATAAGTTCGACAACTAAAAGCTATTGGCCCAGTGGGACAGCTTGCTGCTTCAGGATGGAGTTCTGTGTCGTAAATGGGAAAACGTTCGGGGAGACAGCTGTCATTTGCAAATGGTTGTCCCTAAAGCTAAAGTACCGGATGTTCTACAGCTGTACCATAATGATTGTTCAGGAGGCCATCTGGGAGTTAAACGAACTCTACTGAAGATCCGAGAACGGTTTTACTGGGTCCACTGTTGAAACGATGTCGAGGACTGGTGTCGCAAATGTACAAGTTGTGCGGCTGTAAAGGGACCTCAGACTCGTAGTAGAGGTGCATTGAAGTTGTACAATGTTGGTGCACCATGGGAGAGAATGGCCATTGACGTGGCGGGGCCATTTCCGGAGAGTGAAAGCGGTAACAAATATTTCATGGTTGTGATGGATTACTTCACTAAGTGGCCAGAAGTCTTCGCCATTCCAAATCAAGAAGCTTCAACAGTTGCAGATAAACTAGTTCATGAAGTCTTCTGTCGTTTTGGAGTACCTTTAGAGATTCACAGCGATCAAGGAAGGAATTTTGAGTCTCAAATATTCCAGGAAACTTGCCGAGTTATGGGTACTCATAAAACAAGAACGATTTCTTATCACCCGCAATCTGATGGAATGGTGGAACGATTTAATCAGACATTGGAGAGGGACCTAGCAAAAGTTGTAGACAATCGGCAACGAGATTGGGACAAGCACATACAACCGTTTTTGTTGTCATATCTAAGTTCTGTTCACGAAAGTACAGCAATGACACCAGCTTTCGCAAACTTTGGAAGAGAATTACGGCTGCCTGCAGACCTGATCACTGGGATACCACCTGATGCCCCACGCAGTATAACCGATTATGCATATGACTTGCGGAACAAAATGAATGACATTTATGAGCGCGTCAGACAATCGGGCCAGCAAATGTCTGAGAAAATGAAAACCCGGTATGACCGCAAAATGAACAATAAAGGGTTCAACGAAGGTTCATTAGTGTGGTTGCACAATCCAGTCCGCAGCAAAGGGAAATCTCCTAAGCTTTAAGCTAAATGGGACGGCCCGTACCGGATTGTAACCAGGATCAACGATGTGACCTACCGGATACAGAAAGGCGCAAGAGGGACTCCTAAGATCGTCCATGTGGATCGCTTGGCGCGTTATTATGGGACCGATAATGCTCGGGACGAGCATGTCTTAGGAGGGGGCAGTGTTGTGTGAATAAGTCAACTAGCGCCATCTAGTGTCAGGAACGAGAGCGAGGGGAGCTTTGCAGAGAATGACATCACCGATCTCTCGACCGACAGCGCCACCCGAAGAACTAAGTTTCTAGAAAATCTATACTCGAACTCTCGGTACCTTACGCGTGTTTACTTGAACATTCCGGATATTTCGCTAATTTAAATAAATAGGTGGCGCAAGATGCGATCGAGACAGAGTTGAACTCAGCGACACAAGCGAAGCTTCGGAGCGGAATTAAGTGAATTAGTGTGTTTAATTATTAGTGTTTTTAGTTCTAATTTGTGTAAAGTAAATTAAAGTGTTAATTTAGGTAATTTTATCGGCAATTTTTATTGTCACGAACCTCAAGCTCGTAACAGTATGTACAACAACGTGAGAGCTTGCATCGCATCAGTTACGTATTTGGTATCCATCTTTTCCTGCTATCAACCATCATGCTGCATTTACACTCAGCCTTGTTGATTAGGAAAGTGGGAAGCGCATGTATGTAAATAGGCTGGTCGCACTGTCATTGCCTATGCCGCTGCCACTGCTTGGCGCTCTCTCGATTGTCAGCTTTTTGCGCGGAAGTCAAAGGACCGGCAAGGCGAGCGGGAGCGAGTGTTTACATTCTCTCTCGCTTGCTGCCGAATTTCAACCGAGAAAGAACGTGCTACGTTTAAAAACGGTAATTTGTTTATTACTCTGTCCTGTTTTAAGAAATATAGTAATGACAAAACAATTACATTTTTAGAACTTTATGAAATTGAGCGAGTAATATGGGATCCTCATGAAAAAAAACCATAAATTGCACGTAGTAGCTACTTATACTGATCACTCATAATGCTGTCACACCAACAAACTCGACGTCAGTCAGTGTTGCGAGTTGATCAGTAAAGAAGTATGAAGGCTGAGTGTAAACACTCACTCGCGTTGTTATCGCCGCAGAAGTATTTCCGACAGCGACAGGAGCAGTAGCAGTGCCTGAGTGTAAATGGAGCATTACACCATGTCCATTATTTTATTTTTTATTTATTATATTAGAACAGACCACAAGACATAAATAAACACAATTAAATACTAGAAATAACAGGAAAGTTTATATCTAAATATCGTCTCAATTAAAGTTTGCCATGGCATGTGGTTGGGTGGCGGGCCTTAGGGTTGTCGAGTCCGATTTCCCGGTCGAGCCTTGCCCTACTACGCGAGATGTTATACTAAATGGACTGTATACGCAGTAAGCTTCTTCTGCTTCAACAATATGGCGGATGTAGCACGCGGTTCCTTGACAATGCACTCGCTCTTCCGAAACCTATTGTTTGCCAAGGTTATGAACGAATCCTGCTTGAGCACATTAGGAGAAGTGAAATGGGGCGGATTAGCTAACAAAACAAATACTCAAGCAGGCATTGAATTATAGGAAAACACTTACCGGGGTGTGACTTCGATGCGGCTTAGGCGCTTCGTTGCTGTGGTGCGACTTCTGGTGGATCTCCTGGGGCCCTGGGGCAAGAGAGCGCTCGAGCCCAGCGCGCGAGCTTATATCGGCTTCTTTCCCACCGAAGTCGGGCGCTCTTCTCATTGGTTGTAGGAATCACGCAACATTCTAGAATCTCTTCTTTCCCCTCTCCCCCCACCACCCCGGTGTGTACGGAGGGACGGGTTGAGGAAAGGACAACGCTTGGCAAGCATACCCTCGAATAAAATTAAAATACGAATTATTTTCCGCACAACCATCATGCAACGTGAACAACAAATATATTTCTTTTCTTATATGTTTTATTTTGTTTTATATTTATGTTGTTCTAAACAATTAACCCGAGAGTAATAAAATAAAATAGAAGGAATCAGAAGACATGTGAATACTTACTTTCTTATTTGGCATAGTATAGAGGAATCACAGATAAACATTTGTCATGCAAGCTCTATGCATAAATTACAAGCAACTGTTTTCAATATTGTTTACCGTTTGTCCTTAAATAATAAATAAATTGAAAAAAGCGAGACAAGTATATTGGCTCAACATATATTAAATTGTAGGTTCCATCTATGCACACATATGTATGTATGTAATAACTGTGAGCAATTACATCCAAAAATCATAGTAAAATAATATATAATATTAATTTGAACTTGGAACGCTAAGTCAAATACATAGAAATTCAAATTTTCCATTTAAAAAAGTGCAATTTCACCAGCAAGGATATTTTTATTTCAAAAATAATTAAATATTCTGTAACTTTTCAGATACACAAGGAAACTAAAATAAACACACAAAAGTTAATATATTAATTTATTTTAGAACTTTACACTATTTGCGGCTTTAATATAAAGTCAAAGGGCATTATTCTTCGTTTAATAAGTTAGCGCTTAGGTGATGATTGACACCAGAATGCAATACACTGGCGACATTATATCACTTCTCATCTGTTTGGCACAAAGTTTAAGATACTTGCTGCTCCTCTGGTTAGGAGTCCTCCTGGATTGGTTATGTGGGTCTGGTTCGTATGCTAGATCGGTATGTCTTGTAAATACTTAATCACCACACCCAACGTAGTATTCAAATCCGTTTATAATGTAAATAATCGAATACTAATAAGGATAGGACAAATAAT
Organism: Parnassius smintheus behrii; assembly: GCA_036936625.1. Classification (NCBI taxonomy): domain Eukaryota; kingdom Metazoa; phylum Arthropoda; class Insecta; order Lepidoptera; family Papilionidae; genus Parnassius; species Parnassius smintheus. Next base: position 4,749,250 of record JAUPFT010000022.1, on the reverse strand, counting down.
TACGTGACTTCAAATGAAGTTATGTTATTTAGAGGTAACAAACGACTTTTACTAGCAATAATTTTACAGAGTGAAATTAATTTCACGTACAAGATAAGTTAACTGAGATGAGTAGCGCGCGCGTCATTTCACTATGCCAGCTGCAGGCGGAATGCACGGCAGTCCAACTCACGTGCTTTCGAAGGCGCGGGGTGTGGTCCCATCGATGTCGCGTTATCTCCTGTAGTGCTGTGATTTTAGAGCGTGGCGCAACCCTCATACGCGTAGCGGATTTATGTGCTGTTCAAGAGAAGCGAGTTACACCACATATTCCCCCTGGCCAGACCGTAACTGCAGTCGATAATAGTCGGTAAATCTCACTCTTCGGCCACTCCGCTTGATTTTATCCGTGTTGACAATAGGCTCAGTAGGTAGGGACTTTGGGTTCCAGGTCTTTGATTTCTTTGGCCATGTACGCTGGTATTAGTCTGTCAACAGAGACGTTATTTTTCTTTCCCCTTATGTCAATAGTGAAGTACATGGCTTTTCTGTCTAATACTTTGAAGGGTCCGTCGTAGGATGGTTTGACTGAGCTTCGAACGTGACGGAAAATGAGAGGATGTGTGGAGGTCCCATGATGTAGAATGGCGTTGTAGTCCTGATGTGTGGCATGTTACGTACTCTGTAACGTCTGCCGTAGTGTAGTCATCTACTGGAGATAGGTATTGGCCTGGTAAGCTGAGAGTTTGACCATATACCAATTCAGCAGGCGTAGCTTGTAGATCCTCTTTTCTTGAGTTGCGCATGTCCAAGAGAACCAGTGAAAGGGCTTCCGTCGCCATAAGTAATCGCCGTTTTCATAATGTCATCTGGATTGACAGCAATCTGATTGTACGCCTTGACTAAGTCACTGGTAGAAAAGACAGAACAGCCTATAACTTGATACGAGAAGTCGTGGATATGACGGATGGAATATCGATCAGGTAAAGTTCTATAGTTCAGTGCTCTGTAGCTCCACGTGGCCTCCAACTATCGTCTTTTTTCTTTACCATGTGAATAGGAGAAGGCCAAGTGCTTTCCGATGGTATGGCTGTGCCTCTGGCGAGCATGTCTGAGAACTCCTGCTTTGCAGCTTGTATGCGAAGTGGATCCAGGCGTCGAGGCTTACTGACTACTTGAGGTCCTGGAGTCGTCCTGATATGGTGCAGAGTATTGTGTTTGTATGATAAGTGCATACTTGGAGGGCGAGTTATCTCTGGGAATTCACGCATTATCTGGTGAAATTCGGTTTCTCCGGTGATTGACTTCACCGAAGCGATGTCCTCCGTTAATGTGCGAGCTACGGCCTTGACCGAGAGAATAGTGATATTGTCGACTAATCGTTGATCCCTACAGTCGACGAGTAAATTATAGTGGCTGAGGAAGTCAACTCCAATGATCGGTCGTGTCACATCAGCTATTGTATTGTGAAATTCCATGTAAAATTCCGGGTCAATCCTAGATTTAGGTGTAGCAGTATTGGTCCGTAGGTGTGTATGACTGTGTTATTAACAGCTATGAAGTCGCGTGTATTCATTGCATAACCGAATAAGCCTTAGTCAACAGCAGCCGGGACATACAGATGATATGAATCATCAAGTACAGTTTCCGCAGTCGCTAAGTAAACAGTCTTCCGTAACGGTACTTACTGGCGACATTAGTTCGTATCGATCTCACTATGAATATATTCAGTGAAGAAATTACAAAATTATGTATTTGCTTGAAGATAAAATCATTTTATCCTATACCTTTAAACGAGCAATTCTTGTGTGTGTGTATATATTATATATATACAACAGTAGTTAGGTTGTACCAGTTCTGGCGCACTGAGTCAGTACTACATACTAGTAGTTAGGTTGTACCAGTTCTGGCGCACTGAGCCAGTACTGCTATACTAGTAGTTACGTTGTACCAGTTCTGGCGCACTGAGTCGGAAGTGGTACAAGTACGACGTTCGTCGACTCCCGATTCTAAAAAAAAAAAAAAAAAAGGTTTTGGCATGCTCTGATCACGAATCTGCGGTCCATTTTTGCGTAGGATGCACGGTTCCGGAGATGTGCAGATCAATTAACTCTTATCTAATTGATATCCGCTGCGAGCCTCCACCGTCATTAGCGCTCCATTGTTCTTATCTACTTATCTATTGTTCGTTCAATACCGTCATTATCTATTCTTCCTCAGCGTGGTGCGTTTCTATCTACAACGGTAATCTGAATCATCAATAAAATACATTACCTAATTTTGTTACAATTTTTATTTACGAAATACATAATCTTATTACTTATTATCTATAAAATAGGAGCGAAACATCTCATCCACTAAAATATCGTTGTATAATGTGTTCCCTGTTATACTCGTAAAACTATGCATTGAAGATCCCTGAAACTTATATAGCAAATACATTAAGCAATATTCGCCACAAACTGAAGTCCACTCATTCTGAATCCTATCAACATTCCAGTTCCATCTTTTACAATTCTTTTTTAAAAACTCTAGATGATATCGTACAGGTGCCCGTCCGAATGAATCAAAATATTGACCGACGTCATTCGTATCGATATATAAAGCTACCCAATGTGACCCTGGTTTATCATCTGTACCCAAATTGCATATTACCTAGTCAGGTCATAAATTCTATTATATAAAATAAATGAAACAAATTTATTCATTATGTAACCATTTATATACCAAAATGAATTTAACAAAACATAGATTCCTATGACACTATAGTTTATTCAAAATGACCTCCGTGATTTTGAATACAGGCCTTCAATCTGCGCGGCCAGTCGTCTATCGCACCACGAACGAGGTCCATGTCAATATCGGCGGCTGCCTTAATTAAGGATGTCTTGAGTGTCTCGAAATTGGGATGAGGCTTTGAGCACGCCTTTTCCTCCAAGTGTTGCCATATCTTGTAATCTAACGGATTCGAATCTGGACTGGAGGAGGGCCAGTCTTTGTATCGGATGAAGTCGATTTCACGCGCCGCCAGCCAGTCTTGTGTGCTCTTCGCTATATGAGCTGACGCCGAATCTTGTTGGAATACCCAGTGCCTGTTATTGAACATGGTATGAGAAACAGGTTACACAAGGTTCGTCAGGAATGTATTTTGATACACAACTGCATTCGTTTTTAACCTTTCTCACAAAAATGTACCTCTGTTAAGCCCCAATAAGAAACTCCCAACCACACCATGAGCGAGGATGGAAAATGACCCCGTTGGACAAGCGGAATACGGTTGCTCGCTTCTTCACTACTGTGTGCGTACACCTTATCATTTTGTTTGTTGTAGCTCTCTTCTAGGGTAAAAATTTTTTCATCCGAAAAAAGAATTTCCCGATATTTTTTTCCCGCGTACCGCTTCAACAAAGCGCGGCATCTCTTCAGTCTCAGATCCATTAGACGAGCATTCAAACGATGTCCTGTTTTTATTCGATATGCTCGAAGCCCTAAGTCTTCATTTAACGCCGTGATTCTCCTTAACCCCATCTGAAGGGCCAACAGTTTCTGCTTACGTTTGGGATTTCTTTGAATTCGCACCTTTACAGCTTTTATCACTGCTGGAGTCCTAACAAATCGAGGGCGACCACTTCTTGACCCGTCATCTACACTAGAGTCTTCATTGTATCGTTTGATGGTACGATAAACGAATCTTTTTGTTATATTCAAATTTTTCAGAATATAAAAAAATTTAATTGGCGCGTAATCGCAACTGCAACACGGTCTTTTTTAAGCGTCCACTCATCTGGTTGGTTTCTATAAATATATAATTATAAATTAAAATGAAAAGATAAGTATACATAAATATCAATAAAATAAAATAAATACAAAAAATACACAAATAAATAAAGATCCAACCAGATGGAAGCCCTCGACAGAGAGACCAAACGGCCGAGGGTTAGGAGGAAAGGGAAAGAAACCGAAGGACGATGCGGGCGGTATCAAGGACCACTGCCTTCTGCATTCGAGCCCGGAGCGGTCCGTCACGGAGTCCCAGTCGCCTCAGATGACCCGAGAGGCTGACTGGGATTAGCCCATTCGCAGAGACGACTACAGGAATAATTTCAGTCGGCCGACCACCCCACACGTCGGTCACCTCGTGAGCCAGGTCCAGATATTTTGTTTGCTTATCTGTTTCGGCTTTCAGGAGGTTCTCGTCATACGGAATGGTAATGTCGACCAAAAATATCCTTGACTGTGCCCGGTCCATCAGTACAATATCAGGCTTATTCGCAAGAACAGTCCTGTCTGTGATGATGGCCCGGTCCCAGTAGAGCCTGGCGCGGTCATTATTATTATGTGGGGTATCAATATAGTTTTCTCATCTGGTTAGGTTCTATAAATATATAATTATAAATGGAAATGAAAAGATAAATATACATAAATATCAATAACATAAACTAAATATAAAAATACATATATAAATAAAAGCACAACCAGATGGAGTCCCTCGGCAGGGGAGACCAAACGGTCGAGGGTTAGGGGGAAAGGGAAAGAAACCGGCGGACGATGCGAGTGGTATCGAGGAGCACCGCCTTCCGCATTTGAGCCTGTAGCGATCCGCCACGTAGTCCCAACCGCCTCAGATGACCCGAGAGGCTGGCTGGGATTAGCCCGTTTGCAGAGACGACTACAGGAATAATTTCGGTCGGCAGACCACCCCACATGTCGGTCACCTCGTGAGCCAGGTCCAGATATTTTGTTTGCTTATCTGTTTCGGCTTTCACGAGGTTCTCGTCACACGGAATGGTAATGTCGACCAAAAATATCCTTGACTGTGCCCGGTCCATCAGCACAATATCAGGCTTATTCGCAAGAATAGTCCTGTCTGTGGTGATGGCCCGGTCCCAATAGAGCCTTGCGCGATCATTTTCGAGCACGGCTTCCGGCAAGTATTTGTAATACGGCAATTTCCGATCCACAAAACCGTATTTCAGAGCGAGCTCCTGGTGTAGAATTCTGGCTACTAGGTTGTGCCTTTGCAAGTACTAAGAGTTAGAAAGCGCCGAACAACCGGAGATGACATGCCTAAGCGACTCACCAGGATGGCGACAAGCTCGACAGATGTCGATGGTGCCATCCTTTAGGATGTATCTCCGAAAGTTGTTGGTCTTAATAACCTGATCCTTTATTGCACAGACAAAACCCTCGGTTTCCCCGAAGAGGTCACCAAAGCGTAGCTAGTGGAGGGAGGTTACTGTGTCTACGAAAGACCCATGTAGAGACTTGTAGAACCTCCCGTGGAGCTCCTTCTCCTTCCATACGGTCTCCCGGTCGGAAATTGTCTGCACTGCCGGGTCTTGCCATTGCTCGTTGGCTAAGAATAGCAGGGTAAGTCCTTTATCACAAGAAATGACGACCTTATTGAATGGATCATCCGATCTCGTCAGAAAGTAATTACGGAGGCTGCACACTTCGCGATTATGTATGGTGAGCGAATTAAGTTGACGACAACGACTTTATTTAAAAAATAATTTATTTATACAAAATTACAGAGTGACAGCTTATAATTACTTCCAAAACTAATCCGTCTTACAATTAACTTAGCCTAGTATTTATATTAAAATATCTCTTACTAAGCAACCCGTGCTATGACGCACGGCCTAATTCTTATGAGTGCTTGTGAAGTAGATATTAGAGGGGTCATCACATTTAACCTCTCCCTCCCCAAGAGAAAATTATCCGAAGGAGATGAAGTTGACTTCGGAGAATTTTGTCTCTGACTTAATCTATGAAATTTCCATTTAAATACAATAACAATTATAATTAAGAGTGCCATAACATAAAGACTTAAAGTCCATATACTTATTTTATTCGTCACTAGGGTTTCCACCACCATTTCACTATTACTATTTCTAACATAACATAACATAACATAAACACTCACGCCTGTCACCCAGAGGGGTAGGCAGAGACTACAGACTTCCATTTAGCACGATCCTGACATACCTTTCTCGCCTCTTCCACATTCATATACCTACGCATACATGCTCGTCGGTTAAGGGTACTCTTAATTTGGCCCATTTTTAGTATATCGCCAATTTGGTCGACAAACTTCCGCCTAGGACGTCCCTTTCCGACTCTTCCATTCACTTCTGCAACATATATTTGCTTTGTCAGTCTTTCCGCATTCATTCTTTCTACATGACCAAACCACCGAAGCATTCCTTTCTTAATCCTGGTCACCGCATCATCTTGCAAACCACACTCTTCTTTTATCACACAGTTTCTCACCCTGTCACTCAGATTCAGCCCTAACATACTCCTTAGCGACCGCATTTCTACCGCATTTATTCTACTCTCGTGCTTCTTCTGCCACACCCAACTTTCACTACCATACGTTAAATTAGGGACTAATACAGCACTGTGAATTGCCATACGTGCCTTTTTTGACACATTCTGACTTTTCACAATAGAGTGTAGAGCCCCATTTACTTTATTTCCTGCATTCACTCGTCGTTCAATGTCCTTATCATATCTCCCATCCCTGCTGAATACACATCCCAAATATACGAACTCATCCACTTGCTCAATTAACTCTCCTTCTATTCTTATTTCATATACCGTTTTGCTTTCATCTCTTTCAAAAACCATCACTTTCGTCTTACTTGCGTTCACTTTCATTCCCCTTTCTCTTAATGACCTGTTCATTAATGTAACCATCATTTGCAACTCGGCCGCCGACGACGCAAGTATGACTTGATCATCAGCGTACAAAAGGCATTTGATGGTTAACTCACCCATTCTTACCCCGCATTCTTCAACTTTCAAATTTTCCAAACAGCTGTCCATAAATAGGTTGAACTGCCACGGGGAAGCTACACAGCCCTGTCTGACACCTTTATGGATGCCAAACCAGCCCGAGTAGACCCCGTTGATTCTAACACAAGCACTCGAGTCCCTATACAGAGACTTTAATGCCTGTATCAAACCAGCGCTCAACCTAAATGCGTTCAGCGTTTGCCATAACACATCCCTGTCCACTCTGTCATAAGCCTTTTCCAAGTCCATGAACGCACAAAAAACTCTTTAGTTTTTCGCCAAAAACTTCTCCGCGATCATGCGCATGGAAAAGACTTGATCTGTACACCCCATTGCCTTTCTAAATCCCGCTTGCACATCCCAAATTTTTTCATCAGTTTCTTTCATAACTCTTTCAATTAGTACCTTAGCATACAGTTTTCCCACAATGCTAAGAAGGCTGATACCACGGTAGTTTTTACAGTCCTGCTGTGACCCTTTTCCCTTATATATTGGGACTATCACGGCTTTGCACCAGTCTCCCGGTACCCGCTTTGGTTCCCAACATAAATTAAACAAGGTGTACAGCAGGCCTGCCACAACGTCCTCTCCAGCCCTTAGCATTTCGAGTGAAACTCTATCATATCCGGCTGCCTTACCTACTTTCATGCTTTTCATTGCTTTCATTATTTCATCCATACTTATCTCCCTATCTCTTTCATCTTCTTTCGGAATTTCTATTTCATTTAGTTCACACTTCTCCTCACTCATAAATTCGCTTTCAAAATATTCCTTCCATCTCTTTAGACTCAACACTTCATCATTCAGGATACAGCCATTCTCGTCTCGTATCGCATTCAATCTAGGCTGTTTTGTATTTCCCCTGGTATTTCTTACGAGTTTCCAGAACATTTTAATATTTGCCTGGAAGTTATCCGATATTCTTCTATCATTCCTATCCGTTCTTTCTTGCTTTTTCCTTTCAACTAATTCTTTTACTCTCTTATTTAAACGTTTAAACTCTGCCTTTTTTCTTTCATTCTCATCATTCTTACCACCAGAGTTACCAGCTTTGGTCGCTAGTAAATCTAGCCATGCTCTCTTCTTTGCTTCAACTTCCATACGTACCTCGTCATCCCACCATAACGTATTGTCTTTCCTTTTTCCTATTTCTAACACTATTCATAATTTCTTTTACGTCACTAAAATCTACGTTTGTTAAGTCCAACTTCTTTACTTCTTTCGTCACGTCGTAATGCACCTCCAGAATCTTCACAAGTGGTGTCTGTAGACTGGCTTCCGACATGTTGCTCGATAGACCAATGGTTATTTTTCCCATTTGTATGCTGCAACCTATGCTCGGTGTCAAAGTGTATGTTCCTTGTATATTATTTCTGTGGGTATCATCTTTGCACTGCTCCGTCAGTATAACATCGTCTTCTGCATAGAGTATCCAGTGATCAAAAGTTATTTTCTGTATTTTCAACTTCTCTATTTTTATTTGATGTTGATGGCAGTTACTGAGGTTATTTTTAATCAGCATTATTTATTCGATGCATGTTTCTTCATCAACTGGTGCCATTTTTTCCTCCGAACATAAGTGTGTGTTTGGTTCTATTTGGGTACACGAGCTTACCACGTTTCTGTATTTCAAACCATTCACTAATAGGTAGGGGTATTTAGGAATTATGGTATAGGTGTTGGTCAATTTATTTATAGGGATAGGAATAATCTTGTAATAGTTATACGTTTCTTTTTCTATTAATGGTATTTCTAAGATAAAAACTAATTTGTCCTTGTCTACATAACTTTTTAGAATAATGTTACGTTCCAATTTTAATAGGTTATTTTTAGTTACTGGGTAAATGGTTTGTGCGTTTTGTTCTATTGTTTTGAAAACATTTAGTAATTCCGTAGAATTAATGATGGATTGGTGTAGTGTGCGTAATTTACTGAATGCTATAGCTGTTTCTATTTCTTGGATATTTTCATAAATATAACGAAAGTTATTAAGAATTTGGTAAAGGCTGTTCATTGTATGAATGAGATTGTCAGTTTTTGATTCTAGTTGGTCAATTTGTTTAAACTTAAAGTGCAAGTTTTCAACATTATTATTGATAACCTCCGATATATTGGTTAACCCATTAAACGCTTTTTGCATTGAAGATATTTTACGTTCTGCTAAGTTTTCTTTAACTCTCAAATTTGCAATTTCCTCGTTGAATTTGATAGCATCATCTTCATCTAAATTACCTGATATAATTTTTATTATGAAACCCAAAGGCCTTATAATGGCTCTTTTTCTTTTATGACTAGGATTTATTTGATCATATTTGTCTTGAACTACTTTAATTAACCAGTCTATATGTTTTTGTATAACTGATAGTTCTTTTTCTTAACTATTTTCTGTTATAATTGTATTAATTTTGTTGTATATATTTACATTATTATTAATTTGTATTCCTAATGCGTTTATCTCTACCGTTTTGTAAACTGTCCAATAACTACTCTTCATCACTGCTGTCCCATATTTCAGTGGGATTATTCCCGGATTCCGCTTCAGATTTTGAAGTTCCAGTTTGTGGATCTGGTTCACAAAAGCTTTAAGCACTAGCCACGACCTGTGGAGGACGTTTTATATTTTTAGCAGCTACTCTAGTTTTTCTTTTATTTAGCTGTACTGGGACAATGTTACGATTTGTTTTACCTATCACTTTTGCTTTTTCATAACGTGGTAATTCTTTGGCTTTCCTTGTCCGAGTTGTTTTCATAAATACTGTATCACCTTCTTTAATTTCCGGTATTTATTCACCTCCTTTCTTGTCCCTAACTTTAGCTTTATCATTTTTTAGTTTTTCCCCAACATATTCGTATAGTACTTTTAGGCGTTTTCTGTGATCTTGTAATAACTTTTGCATTAAGTTATGTTCCCTATTTATATCAAAAACATTACCGCTATCAGTATTACCAAAAACTATTTCAAAAGGTGTAAATTCCATTGCGGAATGGATGGTATTGTTGTATGCCATAATAGCGTATGTCATTACTGAACACGCATCAAGATCACTTTTATTGTATTTTGCCAATCTATGTATCTCGATCACTGTGGAATGGAATCTTTCCACTATGGCCATTGAACTAGGGTTATTTGGTGTACTAATGTGAAGTTCTATTTTGTACAGGTTTAGAAATTCTTTAATAAGTTCATTATTAAATTCAGCTCCCGAATCACTATCTATTTTGTGCGGAATTCCATACATACTGAAATATTTTATTAATCCTCTGACCACTTCTGGTGTACTTCTATTAGGAATGTTTATTGCCTGTCCAAGCTTGCTGAAGGCATCAACTACAGTAAGGTAATACTGTTTTTCTATAAATAAAAGATCCATGAAGACTTCTTGGAATGGGCTATGTTGGTTTTGTGTGAGTTGAATAAAAGGTTTTAAGGGTTTTCTTTCATATTTCATTTTTCGACATGGCTCGCATGAATTAATAATGGCAGTTATGGTTTCTATCATATTTGTCCACCAGTAGTGTCTTTTGATTTTTGCTAAGATCTCGTTGATACCTCTATGACACGTTTTACCTTCGTGATACGCTACGACTACTCGTATTTGGTCGTGTTCTGAATCGGTTAGGTTAACTATTCTGTCTGTAAATTCCATCAAATTATAAGTACCTTTTTTGTATAATTCAATTACTACTTTACTAAACGTTTTCCTGAATTCCGTGTTTTCGAAATATATATAATATTTATGTTTGAAATCTATATATTCCTTAAAAAAATCTTTGACAAGTTTCTCATTATTTAAGTGCATGTGAACTTCTAGTATACGTTGCTTTTTGTTTGAAATGTCTTTAACAGATATTTTATCGGTAAACCATGTAGAGACTAAAATTTGACGTGGTTTAGTGTCTATAGCTTCGTTTAGGATAGGAATCCCTTCGTGTTCCCTGTTTGATACTGAGTTTGCTGTGATACCATCGTCTGATAACTCCACCAGTTCCATCAGTGGTTCGGTTTCAGTATCAGAAACAACTATAGATTTTTCACTTTCCGTGTCGGAAATTGACATAATTGACGGTGTTTTAGGTTTTTTTCTCTTATTGTTACAAATTCATCATTTAATTCTTTGACTATTTGTTTGATACGTTCATCTTCTTCGTCTATATTCGCTAAAGTTGAGTCAAGATCGTTGTCTAATATGTTTAATCTTATTTTTGACAGCGCATCTGCGTTTGTGTTTTGCTGTCCTTTTTTATATTTAATTTCAAAATCGTATTCTTCCAGTCTAAGACGCCAACGAGTCAACTTACTGTTGGGTTCTTTGAGGGAGTAGAGCCAGGCTAAAGGTCTGTGGTCCGTATAAATAGTAAATTTTTTTCCGTATAAATAGGGTCTAAAATGTTTTACTGTCCAAACTACACCTAAAAGTTCTTTTTCTATGGTGCTATATCTAGTTTCCGTGTCACTTAATGTCGTACTTGCGTAAGCTACTGGTTTATCATTTCCAATAGTGCCCTGTGACAGAACGGCTCCAATAGCATAATTGGATGCATCGGTTGTTAGTATGAAAGGTTTTTGAAAACCTGGGAACTGTAATAGTGGAGCATTTGTTAAAAGTTTTTTAGAGGTTTCAAAACTTTCTTTATATTCTTTATTCGAAATTATCTTATTACCCTTTTTTAAACAAACTGTAAGAGGTCTTGTTATTTTAGCAAAATCTTTGATAAATTTACGGTAATAGCCGACTAGTCCTAAGAAACTTTTAATTTCTGTTACTGTTTTTGGGAGAGGGTAGTTAAGTACAGCATCTATTTTATCCGTATTAGGTTTGAGGCCCTCACTTGTTATTGTGTGACCTAAGTACAATACCTCTTTTCTTAAAAAAATGTGACTTATCTAGTTGTACTTTAAGGTTTGTTCTTCTAAACCTATCAAAACAGCTTTAAGTTTCTCAATGTGCTCAGGCAGGCTTTTTGAAAAAATAATGACATCATCCAGGTAGACTAGACAATGTATTCCCTGCAGTCCTCTCAGGACGTTGTCCATTGCTCTTTGGAACGTAGCGGGGGCTGTCTTTAATCCAAAGGGGATTCTATTAAATTCAAAATGGCCGAAAGGTGTGCTGAATGCGGTCTTTGGTCTATTTTCTTCTCTGACTTCTATTTGGTGATAGCCTGACGCTAAGTCCAGCGTTGTAAAATATGTACTTTTACCTAACATGTCAAATAAATCGTTAATGTTGGGCAAAGGGTATTTATCATCGATCGTTATATCGTTTATTCGTCGATAATCGATTACTATTCTCCATTTTTTGATACCCGATGCATCTAATTTTTTCGGTACTAGATGAACCGGTGCACTCCAAGGAGAGTGGGATTCTTGTATAATATTATCTTTTAACATTTTTTCTACCTGTCTTTTTATTTCTTCCGTTTGGACTGGTGGTAGACGGTGAGCTTTAATATTAATTGGGTCTTCGTTTTTTGTCCTTATCTCATGTTTTACTTCGTTGGTAAATGTAAAGGGTAGATGTTCGCAATAAAAAATATCTTTGTATTCCCTGCATAAACAATGTATCATATTTTTCTCCTCTTCATTCATGTGATCTAACCTTAACTTTTTTAAATTTTTGTTAAGTAGCTTGTCTACATCCCGGTGATTTGTAAAATTTAAATTCGTTTCCCTGTTTTTATTTTGTAACATAGATTTTTCAAGTGGTTCCACTTTAAAAGGTGACGTAACTACTAGTTTTTGTTCTATTTCCGTACAATTTTGAATTACTGTAATAGCGAAAATGTTTTCGCAATTAACTAGAGCTGTCGGCATTCTAACACCTTCACAAAATTGTACGTAATTCAAAATTGCTTCTCCACTACTAACGTTTACTGGTAATGAAACTCTAAGTTCACATCTTGGGGGCAAAATATACGTTTTTTTTGTCGGCGGTGAATAAATTATAGGAATTTTAACATTTTTTGTAATAAGCGTTAAGTTTTTCATGTCAATAGAAGCGTCTAAAACTCTTAATAACTCACTTCCTATTAAGCCATCATATCTTTCGTCTACGCTATAAACGTAGAATTTATGTTTTATTTGAGTTTTAAAAATATTCGGCAAGGTAATATATACAACTTCCTCATGCCTACTTGACGAATGAGTACTTTTTTTTTTTATTTATTCACTCAAATGTAAGTACATTATTTTTACTATTATCTCGCCAAACTGCAATCAGTTTGTCGGCGAGTACACGCTCTTAAAACTATATAATATCATTATGCACCATCACCTACAAAAACACAATTAATTACTACAAAAAATATAACCTTACCTTACTACAATTTCACAATATTTAGAAATTATTAAACTAAAAAATAAACAACATCAGCAATACACAAATCAAATAAAACAAACATAAAAAACGATTAACAAAGGTATGCAACAATGTATGGTTTATAGCTCTGCTAACAATGTCCTTTTCAGAGAGGATTTTAATAAATTTTTGCTTAATTTATTTTTATTTTTATTTGGAGGCGTTTCTCTTAACCATTTTATTTTGTTATATATTCTGGGTACAATGTATTTATTCAAGCGCTGTCCATAATGGTTATTTGCACTAGGCTCTTCAAGTTTTTTTTCCCTTACCTTACGCGTGTTGTAGGTGTTAGTAATAGGTACTTTATAGTCGTCAGTATAGTAATGTTCAATTGCTATTAAATATTTTAACCGTGTTTCAACAGGGAGTATTTTACACATAGGAAATAATTTTTCGTATTGTTTTTTACAGCTTTTCTTATCTTTTGAATTAACTAAAATTTTTATAATACGTATTTGTAGGCTTTTCACTTGTTTTGTATAAGTACTAAATGTACGGCCGTACACAATAAGACCATAGTTAATTAAAGATTCAATTAATGCATAGTAAACCACTAATAGAACATGTTTACTTACTACTTTTCTAATTTGATAGAATTTGCCTAAAATGGACCTTAATTTTGAACATACTTCTTCAATGTGTAATTTCCAATTAAAACTACTATCTACCAACAGTCCTAAATATTTGTAACTATTAACAAATTCTATTTTGGCACATTGACATGATAATTTTCCCCTGTGCAAGCACTCATAGTCATGCCCTACAATACCTATTTCTTCATAGCGTACATTCTTAGCTAGCCTGTTGTATGGAGAATGTAAATGCATACACTTTGTTTTTTTCAAGTTCAATATTATGCCGTTATCATGTGCCCACTGGGTAATCCTATCAAAGTCTTCCTGTATTTTATCGCAAGCTTCGTGTAAGTTTTTGGAAGCATACAATAGGCACATGTCATCGGCGTACATGTAGGTATCGCAGTGATGCACCACATTAACCACACTGTTCACCAATATAATGTACCCTACGGGGCCGTACACAGAACCGATTGGTACACCGAGAGAGATGTGTTCTTCAGCGCCAGTCGTCCCACTCACCATAGTGCGAATAGTCCGATTTGATAAATAATTACGGAACCATTCATTTACAGGGCCCCGAATTCCACATTCCTCCATAGCCCCCAGAAGTACCTCATGGTCCAGAGTATCAAATGCCTTCTTATAGTCTATAAAAAGAGCCACCACCTGTTTACCATTATTAAGACTGTAGTTAATTGCTTCCGAAAACTTAGTTAAAGCAGTACTAGTACTCCGTCCTCTCCTGAAACCATGTTGAAATTCAGTAATAATGTTAAATTTCTCTAAGAATCTACCCACTCTTTGTATTACTACCTTTTCTACAATTTTATTTATTACTGGAAGAATAGCTATTGGCCTGTAATTTGTGTATTCATAATGGCTGCCACCTTTAAAAATAGGTCTTATTATGGATTTTTTTAATTCATCTGGATAAATACTTTTTTTATACATAAATTGACAAACATTGCTAAAATTGGACTTATTTCATTTTTTATATACTTCAAATCCTTAACTCTAATTTTATCTACCCCTGGTGACTTTCGTTCCGACAACTTATTTATAATTTCTTTTATTTCCGCCGAGTTTACTTTTACAAACCTGAAAGATACTTCGCTCGATTTAACATAACTATTTCTGTTTAGGAATTTAGTGTTACATCTATGTTTTATGCATTCTATTTCTTTTGTGAAGGTTTTTGAAAATTCACTACATATTTTGTATATATTATCTATTTTACCGAGATATTTCAAGATAACGCTATCTAGATTAGGTTTAGAGCGTCCTATATTGATATTTTCCCATAATATTTTTCTAAAATCCCCGTTACAATCATTTATTTCCTTTTGTCTATACCTATTCTTAGCACTATTAATTAATTTATTCCTAAATGAAGTGTACTCTAACCTTTTGGTCATATTGTTAGGCGATGCTTTCCACTCCCGAAATAGCATATCACGCTTTAATAATTTATCATATATTTCTTTATTAACCCATGGCTGACTAATTCTGTTATTCTTCAAAGTTATTTTAATTTTACTTTCCTCATAAATCTTAGAGAATGTAGAACATATTGATTCATATAACAATATTGGGCATAATATAGACAAAAATTGTGACCAATCCGTTAATCTTAATTTTTCCTTTAACTAACTTATTATCTATTACAAATTTGTATTTACATACTTCGTTATAGTTATTGCACACTGTATGCTTACGGTCAATATTAAGGGTAATACCTACTGCACTGTGATCTGAGATGTTGCACTCGAGTATAAATGAAGCTGTCGGCCCGCAGCCGGAGCGAGTCGTCCGTACCCATACATGGTCGACGCAGCTCTGGTCGAGTCGGCCGTCAACGATCGCCTCGCGCGTTATCTCCCTCGGTGGTATAGCACACATGAGGCCGCTTTCACACAGGGTGCTTTTATAACGGTCAATTGTCGGGTTTATTTTATTTTTTGAGATATCTTTATTTGTGTCTCCTATTATGATTAGATCATCCTGTGACGGTATCTTCCTTATTAATATTCCTAGTTGATCTATAAATTGCTTTTTGTTTTTACTCGGTGGTCTGTAACATGCTATAAGATGTAAAGTTCTTGTTGTCGTAATTATTCGTCCATATACAGTTTCCAACGCAGTTGTATTTCCTACTTCCATTTCAATATTTAGTCCTTCCTTCCAGTAGATAAGTATTCCTCCTCCTCTTTTCACTTCTCTGGTATTCGCATAGCTATTATATCCTTGAATCTCATAAAAGGGTAATTCTTCTTTCTTTATGTTTACTTCTGTTAAGATTATAATATTTATAGAGCATAAAGTTTGTTGTAATAGTACTGTTAACTCATTAAAATGTTTTCTTAAAGATCTAATATTTAGGTGTAAAATATGTATTTTATTATAGTCTGTGCCCCATTGTTTACTCAAAGTAATAATATTTTTAAATCTATTAAATTGTATATCTGTGATGCTTTCATTAAAATTTTCGAATTTTAAGGTTAACAAAAAACCACGTAGTGTATCCACATTACGCTAGTTGCATATTTATGCTTTAAGATTTTGTATATCTTTCTCACATGAAATCCTGTGTATTTTAGTTTCATTTTCTTTTTTAACTAATATATTAGAATTCTGTATCCATATGTATTTATAAATTTGTTTTAGTTCATTCTTTGAGGTCCAAAATAATTGTCGCTTGTATTTAGGTAGGTCCTCATTAATATAAATCGAACTTTTGGAATTATTACCATATACGTGATCATTCGTTAATATCGTTTTGCGAAGACTGAGCCATTTATCACGCGCCGATCTCGACCGAAGAGTAACTATAACTGGTTGCGGCTTTATTTTTTCTGGTTTTGGTCTTCCTACCCTCTTTACGTCGACAATATCAGCCTTGCACAAGTTATATTTTTCCGCTATAACGTTCACGACCTCAAAAATTTGTTCATTATTTTGCCTCTCCAGACCAGCAATTTCTATGTTATTTTCCTTCTCCCTCTGCTCTATTTCCAAGATCCTTTCCTCCATTGCTTTGTTACATTTTTCCAGATAGGTATTTTTATTCTCCAAATTTTTGATTTTTCTCTCAGCTTCCTCTTTGAATTCAATAATCGATTGGTACTGCTCAGCGTAGAAGTCTACTGTATCCTTGAGTTCTTCAATGCTCCTTTCCATTTTATAGATAATCTCTAACTTTTTGTTTACCTCACCTAGCAACATTTCCATTGATGTCTTACTGAGATCAACATCAATCATGGGCTTGCTAATTCATCAGGGCTTTCGTTCTTTTGGCATTCTTCACAAATTTCTTTCTGCATATGCTTCTTAAGGTTTCGAACACATTTTTTGTGAAATACAGACTCACAAGAACCCTTACACTTGATCACTTCATCCTTTGATAAGGACACATACTGTTTACATTTCTTACACTGTACCATTTTAGAGTATTTATAATAGTTAAACAATTTTTTTTTGTATTGCACCGATATGATTTTAAAAGTGCATATAATGTAGGTATTCTATGCACGTCCGCGCGCCGAGCGTATAAACTGCGGAATGACTGATGACTTCAAAAGGCTCCCGCCGTTTAAAATTTTTATAATAATAGTTTGCTATCTCTGGGCTAATAAAGGATCTTGTGCTCCCCGTGTATAACATAAAAACTGCATTCAACTCTGGTATAAGTATATGAGGCAAATTTAAAATTTTTGTATAGTTAATCTCTATTTTTTCCGTATTGTTGAGGCAATTATAAAAAAAATTCCTATGTGTCATCTTCTCCTTCGACCGAATGAGAGTTAAAATCACCTTGGTTTTGCGAGGTATTAGGTTGAATTCTATTTTCTGTATCGGTATAATTTACGCGTCTTGAACTAACTGTCCTCATTGTGACATCAGTATTAGAGTTCGACGGCACTTGTGACGCACGATATTGCCCATTGTTTCGCGAAAAATGCTGACGGTGTTGCGCCGATGACGGTCGTACTAGTGACCCAGTTTCAAAGTTCGCATTTCTGTTGTTCATTGTGTGATTACTTACGAAGTGGTGAGAAATATTATTTGAATTAAATGAATTATTTTGGTTATTTGATGAATGGCCGTTCGTTTGATATTGAAAACTTGGGCCTTTATATTTATTATTATGATTAAAATTGGGATGATTTTAGTAATGGCTTGGTCTAAAATTTTGATTAGACCTTGGGTTCCTATTTTCGTAAACTGTTTGGAAGTTCTGTTCCTCTAATACAATTTTTAATGCGTCTTCTAAGGTTTCTTCATTACGTAGTCGTACTAGTCTCACTAAGTAAGCAGGTAAATTGTATAAAAAAACGTTTAATGCTGTGTTTTCGTATATCGTTTGTTTAGCTTGCCGTAAGTCCCGATTATTAATGGTTTCGTTAATTTTTGAAAATAAAATGCTTTTTAAATGTTGCAGCCGGTGACAAAATTCTTGATAACTTTCGTTCTATGTTTCCTAAGACTCTCTAGCTCCATAGCTAAGCATTCTTCAGACCTTGGGTCGCCAAAGTGTTGGTTTAACAGCGACTTGAGGTCTGCCCAAGAGTCTATCTGCTCCCTTTCTCCCACTAAACTA
This sequence comes from Parnassius smintheus behrii, assembly GCA_036936625.1. Classification (NCBI taxonomy): domain Eukaryota; kingdom Metazoa; phylum Arthropoda; class Insecta; order Lepidoptera; family Papilionidae; genus Parnassius; species Parnassius smintheus. Next base: position 4,730,933 of record JAUPFT010000022.1, on the reverse strand, counting down.
GCAGCTTCCTCAGACAAGCGACGAAGTTACTCCCTTGGAATGTTTGTAAAATATATTCGCATTTTTTATGAATAGAGGTAATAACCTAACGTCTCCATCAAAAATTGGGATAATTTTCGTCATTTCTACGGGAATTCTTTCAATGATTTCCATTTTAAAATAAAATAAATATCAAAGTTTTTAAATACCAAGAATAAAATTAATTCAGCTAAGATCTACTAACAAAATTTTGATTGTTTAGTAGAAGAGCATTGTTATGGCGTTTTCTAATCCAAGACAATACCTACATATAACTAATACAAGAGAAAACAAAAGGAAGGTTACGGGAAGTGAAAAGTTTTATTCACAGTCTCGCAGATCTGCCCGACATGGGCATAGTTCTATATCTCGATAGTTCTGGAGTCTCGGCTGTTTCTGCTGAAGTCGCGAAGTCCTTAATTTATTTATTTGTTCGGTGATATTCGTCCAAGCGTTGAAACGCACGTTGTCAGGATACTGGTACTGGATCACGATGATAACCGACGACACAGACTCTTCCTAGACAACTACGAATATTGACGACAACGACTTTATTTAAAAAATAATTAATTTATACAAAATTACAGAGTGACAGCTTATAATTACTTCCAAAACTAATCCGTCTTACAGTTACCTTAGCCTAGTATTTATATTAAATTATCTCTTACTAAGCAACCCGTGCTATGACGCACGGCCTAATTCTTATGAGTGCTTGTGAAGCAGATATTAGAGGGATCATCACACTTAACCCGCTCAAGAAGCCACGCCCACCATGCTTTCGCGGCAAGTACAGCCTCATTACCGACGATCTCGGATGATGCATCCTGTGGGACGTCATGGTAGTGCGGACTTTTCTATCCAGGGCGTTAAGTTTAGTCTGAGTCCACCTGAGTATGCCAAAGGTATACATGAGGACAGGCATGACCCAGCCGTTATATGCTTGTGTCTTATTCACACCGGACAAAAGGCTGTTAAGCACTTTGGTCAAGCGTGCATAAAACACGTCGCAAACTGACTGTTTCATATCAGCCTCATCGATACCGATGTTCTGTGACATACCCAAGTATCGGTATGTTTCAGCCTCGAAAAGGGTCCTTAAGTTGACGGGCATAGATAAGTCTAGGCCCTCAGAGTTAGCAACCCTACCCCTCTCAATATGGAGTACCGCACACCTATCCGTCCCCAGCTCCATTCCAATGGAGTTGCTAAATTCACAAGTGATGTTTAGCAATTCCATAAGATGGGAGCGACTGGAGGCGAATAACTAGAGGTCATCCATATAGAAAAGGTGGGTCACTTTTGTCTCTCCTTTCCGTAGCTGAAATCCCCTCCCGGAGCCCTCCAGTAAGGTACTGAGAGGGTTCAGAGAGAGGCAGAATCATATTGGACTCAGACAATCGCCCTGGAAAATACCCCTTCCTATCCTTATGTGGTTCTCCGCAGCCATCATCCGCTCGCCCAGATGACAAAGGATCGTACTTCACTGCCCCATACACTGGTCGAGGAAGTCTCTAACTGCACAGTCTATCTTGTACAGTTCGAGGACTCTCTTTAGCCATGTATGGGGCACCGAGTCAAATGCCTTTCTGTAGTCTATCCAGGCGGCGGAGAAGTTCCGACGGTTGCGTTTCACCACTTTGCCAATGACCGCGTCAATGAGGAGGGGTTCCTTGGTTCCACGACCACCGCCCCGACATCCATTTTGAGCGCGCGATATCACTTGATTTGAGTCCAGGTGACGAGTGATTCTTGCGCTCAAAATGGATGTTAGTGTCTTGTATATGGTCGGTAGACACGTGATGGGGCGGTATTTGCTCGGGTCTGTGGTACCCTGACCTTTAGGAACCAAATGGGTGATCCCAGTAGTGAAGAGGCTCGGGAGCGACTTCTGGTTGAGAACCTCTTGAAACTGTCGGGCGAGCACAGCGTGACACACCACGAACCCCTTCAGCCAGTAGTGATGCAGCCCGTCGAGTCCCGGACTTTTCCAGTTCGGGGCCCTACGGACCGCCTCAGCTACGTCATCCGGCGTTATGGTGACGGGGTCCATGGGCGTAATACCCGCACACTAACTCGCCACAACTTCCGTCCAAGGGCCCTCGTTGTGGTTTACGGGCTCTGACCACAGACCGCACCAGAATGCGACCGTGTCGGCCTGATTCGATACTGGGCCCGTTCCACTTACCATTGGTCGCTCCAATGATTTATAGAGCCTCTTCTGATCACTCTGGAAGAGATGATTCTGGTTAAACCGTGTCGACCTCTCGGTATATCGCCGAATTCGCTTTCCCTAAGCAGCTATTCTCTGCTTCAGGTCGTCTATGCGCTCCGTCAGTTTTTGCATTGTATCCGGCTGGGACAAACTAACATTTGTCCCAGCAAACGCCATCCTGACGGTGCGCACAATTCTTGGCCTGGTATTGCCTGACCTGAAGCATACCAGTCCGCCGATGAGGGCCCTAGCCTTTGCGATACGTTCTTCAATTCTTGTTCTCCAGGCTGGGATAGCACTACTTTGTCCAGTACTGCGTTCAGCCGTGGAAAGTTTGGCGCCTATAATACGGCAGACTGCCAGTACGGCGCCAAGGAGAATTGAGTCCGTCTCGCAAAGGTCCCGGCTGGCTTCCAAATAGGTCACCAGCACCCGAAGTCGCGGTCGATTTTCGAGAGGCGTACTGCGTGTTTCCATAATCGCCTCTTCCAATGTACTTCTCATTTGCTCTATTTCTAGTTCCTGGGTGAATGTTCCATCATCATTTGAATCAGCAACCACTGGGGTATTTACGGCGGCATCCACGTGTGCGGGTTGTTCTGCAACTTGTGGCACCGCACCCTCAGTCGTAGCGTTTTCATTTGATGAGGGAACAGCCTCACGTCGTAGCCGTTCGAGTTCGGCGCTATCAAATATATTTGAGCGTAAGATATACCGAACTCGGTTTTGCTCGGTGACAGTAATAGATGGCTCCAGCTCAGTAAAAAGACGACGCATCCTAGCCCGATAAGCGAAACCTCCAATTTCTCCCCCTTTCGCCCTAAAATACGCCCGCAATACGTTTGTATTCATATTGATGGTCCATCGCATGCGGCGTACTCCACCAGTGGCGGGTGCCGATTGCTGGGTCTGCGAAGACCCTGCCGACACCAAGCAAGCTGGTGGGGATGATGGATGATGGCTGCTGGGTGGTCGTGCAGCACCTCGCGCTCGGCTGGCGGTTCGTATGCTGTCGCGTCCAGCGTCAGCTCCAGACGCGCCCTGGCGACCTCCAGGTAGCGGCCCTTTGCGCAATTTTCTGTGTTCCATCATCCATACAGGGTGTCATTTAACGGGAGACGCCCAGACCCGGCACTGTTTTATGGTGAGGCCATATGCACAAGCGGGCCCTGGCACCATCAATTTTTGCCGAGGCACGGCGCTCACACCTCTTGGCAAGGTGCTGACTGACTGCGCGGACGTAGCGGTTTTGTCACATAATCGTCACGTCAGCGGGCGATGGGGTCGTCACTTCCCTACGCCTTATTATTATTATTATTATTATTATTATTATTATTTTGAGTGAAATTATTCATATAAACTTGGATTATTTACAATGTGACATCAGGTAGCTGGAGTGGCAAAGGGTCGAGCCTATACTTTGATCAACCGACAGTTGATGGAAAGCAATGGTTTTTGAGTAACAGCTTCGTACCGGTATAAAAAATGTGAATCGAACTTCCATTAAATGGTGTGTCATAGTGGCAAACAGGTAAGACATGCAAGAAGTCGATGGATGCATTTGGTTTAGGACCAGATTTTGTGACATTACTTGGGGAGGCCTATGTTCAGCAGCGGACGTGTGTAGTTCTGTAATATTTGATTAGGACGAGACGGCGATGATCAATCGTTAACTAGGTCATAAACTTCAAATTTAGTGTAACGGAAATATAGTCTTTTTTCTATTATGTTCTATTCTATGCCTCACATTTACAACGTGCTTATGTTGCCTAAAAGTTCTGCCACTTAAATATTTGATTAGGATTTTGTGACATTACTTGGGGAGGCCTACGTTCAGCAGTGGACGTGTGTAGTTCTGCAATATTTGATTAGGACGAGATGGCGATGTTCAATTCTTAACTAGGTCATAAACTTCAAATTTAGTGTAACGGAAATATAGTATTTTTTCTATTATGTTCTATTCTATGCCTTACATTTACAACGTGTTTATGTTGCTTAAAGTTCTGCCACTTAAATGTTTTGATTAAGACGCTATGCGATCGTACCTATAGTATCAAATCTTCTTAATTCTCGATAACCACTCCGCGCTGGGTAATTATGCTAGGATAGCTCTATCTCTTTTTAACTTTAAAAAGTTCAATTGTTAATACATTACATATAATGAAAAAACTCAGCTGCATTAAAAATTCTACTGAAATTTGACGTATTTGTATGTGACTTCACAAGTAGGTCGAATTAAAACACAACTAATAATTAACATATTATGGTTATTAGATTCATCAAGCCACTTAAGCTACAGCCTACGCTTCAGAAAGCCTGCCAAATAGATAAATACATACCTGAATATACATATATACACTAGTTAACATTACCCTCATTGACCGTGTAGTGGCGGTTAAGAATATCCACTACCCCATATCTTCCCGTGGGTGTCGTAAAAGGTGACACAGAGAAACAGGCAGGAGATGGGCAGTAGCACCTTCCTGATAACAGCAACTTTAAAACAAAAAAACTGCGGTTGCCAACCCGCTCGCCAAGTGTGACAACTATGGCAATATACCCCCCATAAAGAATTACACAACGAGACGGCCCCCAGTTCCCGGCGGCCACGCTATTCCTGGCTACGATGGCGACCATGGTAACGGCGGGGCAGGGGGTGCTAAGAATCTCCGGTGGAGGTTCGGATGCCACCTACGACGACTCGACCTGGCAACATTTAACGCACGCACCCTGAGGACTGACGAGAGGATCCTGGAGCTGGAAGAAGAGATAGACAAGTTGTGCTGCAATATTATAGGATTATCCGAGGTCCGAAGAGAGTGGGAGGACACGGTGATTCTCGAAACCGGCAACTTTTTCTATCACCGGGAGGTGTTGGATTTATCGTCCACAAGTCTCTCGTTAAATTAAAGATTGGGAGTGTATCAACGAGGTTTGCGTACCTTATACTCATAATCACCAAACGGTATTCGCTGAAGGTCATACAGGTTTACGCGCCAACGTCGGAACATCCCGATGAGAAGGTGGAGGAAATGTATGAGGACATTTCTAGAGCCGTGCATTCCCCCAAAACTCCCTATACGGTGTTAATGGGATTTTTCAACGCAAAACTGGGCACAAGAAAAAATGATGGGCTGAAGGTAAGGAAATTTGGAATAGGGCAACGGAATCCAAGGGGCCAGCAGCTGGACGACTTCATGGAGAAAGAGGGACTTTTTATGATAAACTATTTCTTCCAGAAACGGTCCCAAAGAAAATGGACCTGGTCGAGCCCCGACGGTTCAACAAGAAACGAAATTGACTTTATTATGACGAACAGACGCCAACTGTTCAGTGATATCTTAGTGATCCCAAGGGTGAAAACTGGCAGCGATCACCGAATGGTTATAGGCACACTGAACCTAAATGCTAAGTTCGAGAGTTCTCGTCTCGTTAAGTGGTCTGACAAGACGGATCCTCCTCGGGTTGGAGACCTCGTGCTAGTTAAAGAACCTAACGCTTTGCCTTTGTATTGGCGCCGTGGGCGCATTGTTAAGTTGTCGTGTGGACCGGATGGGCTGTCTATGGTGGCCGAGGTTTTGGTTGGAGATTTGGTTTTGCAACGTGCCTTCGCGAACCTATCCCGTTTGTCAATTCACTCGCGAACAAGTCCTTATGCCCGGGACGGGGGTTTGTTTAGGCCAAATAGTAATAATTTAAAACTTGCAAAAACGCTCGTCTCGGGCGATAAACCTGTTTGACAGTTTGCGCCGGGGGCATCCGTTTTGCGGCCTGCGACCGTGCCAATTAGTCTGGAATAATCTATTTTCCACGACGGCCGTGTCGGTGGTCGGGAAGGTCGGGAAGTTACGTTAGAATCGTTAGCTCGCGTTAAGACCACACCCTTTGCGTGATCTTATTTTGTTCGTATACGTAACGACGAGGCTTTCCTAGAGTTTGAGTGATTAATTTAACTTCGATTGCCATTAATTTGCATCGACGAGTTTCTTGTGTGGTATTTTAATATCGCACGAAGAAATTTTTGCTTTGTTGGGTGGAAGGCTAAACTTTGTGATCCGGAATGAGATCGCGTTTCGCTTCGATTATAGTTTTGTGCTAAGTGATGTTAGACTTGAGTTCAGATAACGGTGACGGAGTGATCGCACATTGTGGAGCAGGGCAATGCATGTGGGTCTGCTGGCCGATTACATCGGTGACGTCAGGTTACATTACACAACTTTTTACACCACTCACACCTACCATTTACTTGCCCCTGACAGTACCTTGTGGTTGACCCCTACCTCCGGAACTCGTTAAGTTTGTGTTTTCTTATTCAGCCATTACATAATAATTATCCATAGGCCATTTGGGCCTGAACCCTCTGCTGCCTGTCGAGTTAGATTACTGATAGGCCCTAGCCCAGTCGATTTTTGTCGGGGCAACTGAGGGCCGTAACAAGATGCTTTTCTGGTCTCCACCCGTTAAATGTCGACATTTCATGCACTCGAACCGAACTGTTTGCTTTGTCGTTCATAAAGCATAATGCGAGGAAGTAGCGTAATTTGCCTGGAACATTGGCTTAGAAATATTAAAGTAAAAGTTTAAGTATAGGTTTATTTAAATCAAGCATGTTTCTTCAAACAAAACGTATGAACCACCCCTATATCTGTCAATTTTTATTATTTATAAAATACCATTCAACTTCGTACGTACATTTTACAACAAGCGTTTTATTCGTAAATTATTCCTACATTCATTCCGGATGTTTTGTGATTTACAAGGCGGTCCCATAATGAACTGGCCTGATATAGTTCAACGTGACATGTCGCTACATGTTGTGTTGCATTAAATAGTACGTTTATCGTGCACTTAATATAAAAAACATGCATCGACGTGAAATGTCTTAGTTTAACAGGCATTTGAATAACGAGAGTCGCGTATTTTTTCAAAATGTCGAAAACTGAGTATTGAAGTGTCATAAAGTTTCTGTTTAAAGAAGGTTTATCCCCTGCCCAAATAAAAGAAGGATTAAGGAGTCTGCCCCCTCCTATAGCACAGTGAAAAATTGGGTGAAAGAGTTTCGCCTCGGGAGAGAAACCGTCGAAGACTTTGGCCACGACGGTCGACCTGTGGAAGTGCTCGCTCCCGAAACGATTGCTCTTATCGAAGAGGAAGTTCTGAAAGACCGCCGTTTGAAGATTAGAGAAATTACAGCAAGGCTTGGGCTCTTTAAGAGTACCGTTCATCGTGCGATCCATGAACATCTTCACATGAAAAAAGTGAGTGCAAGATGGGTACCGAAACTTCTTTCAGCGGTACAGAGACAGGAAAGAGTGCGCTGCGCTTCGGGGTTTTTGGATCTTTGTGGCGAAAATCCAAAGACTGTGATCGAGCGGCTAGTGACTGGTGATAAAACTATGATCTTTTTTTATGATCCACAAAGCAAGCGAGAGTCAATGAAATGGCGTTATAAGGGTGAAAAGCCCCCTAGAAAGGCAAAGGTGCAACAATCGGCTAAAAAACTGATGTGCACAATATTTTGGGATTTTCAAGGCATTTTGATGGTGGATTTGAAAGAACGTAATACAGTCGTGAACGGCGAATATTATGCTTCTTTAATATATAAATTACGAGACAAGATATAGGAAAAACGAAGAGGCAAGCTGTCTAAAGGTGTCCTGTTGCTCCATGACAACGCCCCTGTTCATACCGCTGGTGTTTCGAAGGATGCAGTTCGTCAATGCGGGTTCACAGAAGTTCAACAGCTCAACCTTACAGTCCAGACATGGCCCCGTCCGACTATTATTTATTTCCAAATTTAAAGCGGGACTTAAGAGGAAGAAAATTTTCAAGCGATGAAGAGTTGCAGGCGGCCGTCTTCAGTCATTTTGAGGATAAAAAATGTGATTATTTTTATAAAGTTTTAGAGATGTTGATTCACAGATGTCAGTAGTGTGTTAGTATTCATGGTGATTATATTGAAAAATAAAATTGGTTTCGTTTTATTTCCTTCATTGGTGCATAGTTAGGCCAATTCATTATGGGACCGCCTACGTAAATGTGCTTAAAGTTATTGCTCCGCTGTCTGCCTGCTTCCTAGCAGGAACTCCACTTAACTTGTTGCTATTGTAACAATCCCCCCCCTCTCTATTGGATATAAAATAAAAATTTTATAATATTAAAAATATCCCCTTTTCAATAACATTATATATATGTGACCAGGATTAATAAACTATGTTTAGATCTTTCTAAAATGATCTCTCTAAAGGTTTAATAATAGGCCGTTTGTAATCTTTTGGCGTGATCGTCTTAGTTAGGACCCTTATTTACGTTGTGTTTGTTTGTAACTTAGTTCTTTTAGGTGTCTTTTGGAAGAATGAATATTCACTAGAGCAATTGAAAGCTGTTGGTAGTGCCTAATAAGCTAAGTGAACCCCGTTCACGAAGACAGGGCTCGAAAAAGGTTAAGAACATAAAACGTCCCTATTCCACTTGTATCAGGTTTACATTATTAATTTATTATTATTTATCCCTTCCCGCTTGGAAAAGGCTCACAATATATTTATACAAAAATACCCGATACAAGGGCTTCGCTCTCCTACATTTATTTAAAAAAAATGTAGGGGAGGTACACGGCCCCACACACGCCGTGCACGGTGAGCGCCAACCATTTTGATGCACTCCCCCCGAAGGGAACGCTAATTCGGGAACTGGACCGTAGTCCACAGCAAAATAACTGGCGAACCAGTAAAAGAGGCTTGGCCCCTTGTTAGTGCGTAAGCACAAACATCGACCGAAGTCGCGCATGTCAATGCGTGTAAACGCCATACAGAATACGAACGAATCCAGCCACAGTGAATGTACGTCACACGGTTTAGGCAAATAGGCACACTGGCTGTAAACCCTCCGTGAGCGCCACCACCTGCCAGACCGCCGCTCCTGCAGACGTGATGTAAGTGTATGGCATAACCACCAATTGCATGATCAGCACGGCTACTAGCCGCAGAGCGTGTCATGAGACTACTGCTCACCTCAAGGGAATGGGGTCCCACGTTGTGCAGCTTTCGGCCGCAGCCTTGAGAGTCTCCTCAGATCCTCCCGCCAGCTACCACCCGCATGAGGTCGACACATTTGCTCCACCAACCAATACAACGGCAGATATAGCCAAAAGGCAGTTATAAGATAAGAGTAATAATTCGCCATCTGAAAGGGTTTGTGTCACTGACGTTGAGTAAATGCATTTTCGATCATGTTTGTCTCACCCACCAACAAGTTGCCTTCAATCATTCAAAGGTGGGAAAGTTACAGAGAGATAATATTATGTTGTTATATAAAACATCGTGGAGGGCAGACAGTCTGCAGCCCCGCAATGAAGGGACCCGACTTGGGCAAAGCTACTTAGGTGTGAGTCAAACCAAGACGCAGAGAGCGCCATTGAGAATAGCGTCCCACCAAACAACCATCGCAGAGAAGTAATGCTGCAGAACGCAACAAGCATCAATACGACTATCGTCGGGCTTACACCATTCCAAGGTCCCCCATACATCCCAGCAGACATCACCACCCGTATACCTCCATCGACCAGAACCACAGAGAGCGTCGAATCAGGCGCAGCACACCCGTAGATCCATCACAAGACGCAATACCGCCAGTAGCAGTAAGCATCAATGCAACTATCATACGGATGGCGCCCCCTCACAACACACCCAACATGATCCCTATCGACTTTGGTAACAAAGTTGGTATTGTTGTTATATTAAAAATATCACCAACGTATCATAGTAGCACGCTACTAAGACGCCAATGAACAAAACTCCACGTATCATAGCGCTAATGCACTAAGACATGAAGCTGAGTATGCCTGTTACACTTAAAAGTGCTACCAAACACACTCAACATCCCCATCCGAAAGATAGACGACGCATCGCTATGCGCTACGACGCCGCCCACAAACGGTATGGGTGTGCGATGTCCACGGGAAAGCCGTATTGCTACAACAAACCCGCTTACCACCGACACTAAGATGTTAATTGTATACCTCCATCGACCAGAACCACAAGAGAGCGTCGAATCAGGCGCAGCACACCCGCAGATCCATCACAAGACGCAATACCGCATGTAGCAGTAAGCATCAATGCAACTATCATACGGGCGGCGCACCCTCACAACACACCCACATGACTCCTATCGACTTTGGCAACAAAGTTAGTATTGTTGTTATATAAAAAATATCACTAACGTATCATAGTAGCACGCTACTAAGACGTCAATGAACAAAACTCCACGTATCATAGCGCTAATGCACTAAGACATGAAGTTGAGTATGCCCGTTACACTTAAAAGTGCTACCAAACACACTCATCATCCCAATCCGAAATATGGACGACGCTTCGCTATGCGCTACTACGCCGCCCACAAACGGTATGGGTGTGCGATGTCCACGGGAAAGCCGTATTGCTACAACAAACCCGCTTACCACCGACACTAAGATGTTAATTGTATACCTCCATCGACCAGAACCACAAGAGAGCGTCGAATCAGGCGCAGCACACCCGCAGATCCATCACAAGACGCAATACCGCATGTAGCAGTAAGCATCAATGCAACTATCATACGGGCGGCGCACCCTCACAACACACCCACATGACTCCTATCGACTTTGGCAACAAAGTTAGTATTGTTGTTATATAAAAAATATCACTAACGTATCATAGTAGCACGCTACTAAGACGTCAATGAACAAAACTCCACGTATCATAGCGCTAATGCACTAAGACATGAAGTTTAGTATGCCCGTTACACTTAAAAGTGCTACCAAACACACTCATCATCCCCATCCGAAAGATAGACGACGCTTCGCTATGCGCTACTACGCCGCCCACAAACGGTATGGGTGTGCGATGTCCACAGGAAAGCCGTATTGCTACAACAAACCCGCTTACCACCGGCACTAAGATGATATGTCTAGGACACATCGGTTAGCGAGTCCAAGTTTACCTCGGACCAATTGCTCGTGAAGCAGCACACACGCCACCATAATATTCCTTTTCAAGTCCCTAATAAGGACTAGTCATTTTGCTACAGTACTAGGAGCAGTCAGTCACCCGACCACCCCATACAATGCTTATGCATCAAGGAGACCTCCTATAATATTGCTTTTGTATCATAGACCTTACTTTCATAAGTCATGTATATATAGGATTCGAACCCATGACCCTACTATTGTAATGCATATTAATCATAGAGACCTTCTATAGTATTGCTTTTGAATCATAGACCTTACTTTCATAAGTCATTCATATATAGGATTCGAACCCACGACCCTACTATTGTAATGCATATTAATCACAGAGACCTTCTATAGTATTGCTTTTGAATCATAGACCTTACTTTCATAAGTCATTCATATATAGGGTTCGAACCCACGACCCTACTATTGTAATGCATATTAATCACAGAGACCTTCTATAGTATTGCTTTTGAATCATAGACCTTACTTTCATAAGTCATTCATATATAGGGTTCGAACCCACGACCCTACTATTGTAATGCAAATTCATCATGGAGACCTTCTATAGTATTGCTTTTGTATCATTGAGTTTAATATCATAAGTCCCTAATATAGGACTAGTCATTGTGCTACAGTACTTCAGGCAGTCGGGCTCCCGACCACCCCATATATATGTACAACTGCAGGTATGTATCTCCGGCACCTCATCCATACAAGACGTCTATACGTGAACACCTTCCATAACTTAGGAAAATTTTCTTTAATACATGAACTCCTTCAACAACTTAGAAAATTTCATCTATACGTGAACTCCTTCCACAACTTAGAAAAATTTTCTTTTATACACGAACACCTCCCATGACTTCAACAATTTTTAACAAATTTTCTAATTATCTTATAAACGTTATTTAACTTAATTTTATAATATTTTTTGACTTGTATTTCTATTATTTATTTTATTTTAAATATTTTTACAAGTTTTTTATAATAAATTTACTTATTACGAGAAACAATAATTTTGCCTTTAATTTGCTATGTTATTGGGATAATGTCTGAAATATATTAACTTTATGTTTATTAATTTAACTTAATTGCTTAATATATATGTTTTAAAACTATTTTTGACGCCCCTTTATATTGAATTTAATTATTAATAATAATATTGAGCCGTCACACTATGTTACGTAAAAGTATATGTTTTACATTAGGTTATTCATTTCATGAATAGTAACGTCATTAATAAGTACTGATGAAAACTCCAAAAAGTGACATTGGATATTCAACATCACCCTTTCACAAATTCAGAAACAGAGAGAGAGAGAGAGAGAGAGAGAAAGGAAGAGAAAAAATCTATTTTCGGGATGTTTTCGCTGTTAGTCTATGAGACTCTTACAGTTTCATCTGACTCAAGGCTCGAGCTAATTAAAAAAGGGAAAGGCAATGAACGTGAGGATTATGATGAAATGGTTTATGGTTTGGTATTGTTACCAATCATCATGTCGCCTTTTTATTATTATTTATATATAGCGTTATTGAGCTATCTAACCGCTATCCGAGGGGGGGGGGAGTGCTGACCCTCGCCTCTGACTGCTCAGCGAGAAAGAAAGAGAGATTTACGTAGTGGAGCCAAGCTACAGCTATATTATAGTTGTAGAATGAATGGTTCGGTTCGACCGGGGCAGGACCACACTCTCATGGAATACCAGCGTTAAATGGCAGCGTAATGCTGCTGTGTTTTGTATGGTAAGTGTAGAGAACCAGAGACCCGTTTTACTGAAATCAAGGCATTCCATCACAGTCCTCAGGGGTGGCAACGCATTTGCATTTTGATTCTTAATTGAGGGTAAATGTGGATGTCTATGGGCCACTGCATCCATTTACCATCAGGTGGACTGTGTGCTTGTTTGTCACCCAATTCTTTAAAAAAGAGGGAGAAAGATGAAAGAGAGAGGGTATATGTGTTTACTTAGCAGTGGCGAGTCGGTAGCGCTACGAGATGTGCGAGTATGTTGCGCAGAGCAAAACTATTACGCCTTCTGATTCTTCACTTTTTGTTAATCAATTTATTTGTTCATCATTTGTTAACTTTCGATTTTTAAGAAGAAAACTCCAATGGTCTCCAAAACCGAGAAAAAGAAGATTTTTTGATATTGTTTTATTCAAAGAAGTATAACTATTCAACTCATCGTCATCGTCAAGTAGTTCATTGAGAAGTTTTTTTTTAAATTAAAGTGAAGTAACAAGTGAACTTACAGTCTACCTGGTAAGTGTCTACTGCAGCCAATGCACACCCGTAACCAACTTTAAACAAAAAAGCTACAGATGCCTTGTCACCTTTGAGGACTTGGATGGAATGCCTCACTGCCTGCAATTATAATGACTCTCTTTACACTTCAAATTGGAACACCACAGTGTAAACACTGTTATTTGGCGATAGAAATTTACACATAAATTTCTATCGCCAAATAGCATTTATGAAAATGATGTCACCTAGCTAGATGGACTCCTAAGCAGAAAATAAGCCCTAGGACCTATAGTAAAGAATTATTTTAAGGGTGACTTTCAATGATAGGGTGAGAAATTGTCTGGTAATAGTCAATGCGTGGTTGGCAGAAAGATTTCGTGACCAAGAATAAGAAAGAATTGTTTCACTTGATCGGACACGTACAAAGAGTTCATCAGGAAAGACAGTGGAAAGTAGGCAAAAACTATCTTATTTGAAACAGTTTTGCTTATTATCACAAAATGATGGGTTTAAGTATATATGTAGCCGAATAAGTAACTAATTTTATAACATGAACGCGCCTCAAAATACGAGAATTAGAACGTGAATTTTTTCCGTTGATTTAACTTTAGATTTTTTATGTCAATGAATATAAATTATTTAGAAAAACCTATTCCATTGAAAATTTATTTGGTATTTCGTGTATGGCCATTTTTTTTGAGCATACACATTTCAAGAATTATTAATTCTTGTGGATCAAAATCGTGCTCCAATCTGACCTTAAGTAAAATCGTAAAGTAACACCTCGTATAGATGCCTCAATTAATTTAATTCGGGATAACCTGGAATTCCATTCATTATTTTATCATTTATCATTTTCTTCCTCCGCTATCTTGAATTATGAATGTGTAGAATTAGAGTATAGGGATTTGATAAAGAGGAATAAGTATTCATAAAAACAAATTTAGGTAACAACAGTAAAATACCTAAGCACCTGACGTTACACGCGCGAGTAATTACTTAATTTTGCTTTGAGAATGAGAAAATGAAGTTCTTCAGTCCCCTCTTTTAATTGTTACGAATCTTACTTTACACGATATTAATTTTACGTTAAAGTTTGAACCAGACAAGTGCATAAAGCACGTTTTGTATCCCCGAGCTGTAACAAGCCGGCTTTGAGACTGAATTTATTTCAAGGACTTCCATGAACGAATAATTAATTATGCAAAAATTTCTAGTCATTTTATACGCGATATAGCCTCGCTGCAGCTATATTACGGTTATAGCACAAATGGGTTGGCTTGACTGGGGAAGAACTACGCCCTTACAGACTACCGGCGTAAAATAGCAAGTTAATGCCGCTCTGTTTCGTATTGTGAGTGTAAAGAACGGGCGATTCTTTTTACTGTTAAGGAGGCATTCTATTTTACTCCTCTGGGGTGACAAGGCATCTGCAGTTTATTCGAAATATGAAACTGCACATCAATCGGAGATAAATGTAGATATTATGGACCATCAGGTAAAATGTGTGCTCGTTTGTTACCCTTATTTAATAAATAAAAAAACACGTTCCAAAGGGCAGTGACAGCTCATCAGCTAAGCGCCCGAAGCAAATTTCACAGTACTCAAGGAACTTGGTTTCGGTTTAATTATCGACCAATTTCTGTTCGGAGTCTACATAATATTAATGTCTTTTGCTTTACCTCGTAGATGATAATCATGATATAGTATAATTTGCTGATACCTTATGAATTTTTATTCTTTATGAATGTTCCCTTATTGCGTATTAAGTGAATGTTTCGCCGTGAGTATTAGAAAATCTATTGGTCATCACCGATGCACGAAAAGTGTTCAAAGGTAGTAAATATATTTAAAAGTCAAAAAAAAATTCATATGATTGTTCCAAATATCCAAAGAAATAGCGACGTAACTATTATAACAACGACGGTAGCGTAGTAACCTGAATCCTGAAAACTCAAACTTTTTGCTTGCTTTGGGGATTCACATTGCGAGTTATTTTAAACACTGAAATTAATTCCATTTATTAAGAAGTTTTCACATTTCTATATAGGACTTACGAATACACGAGCACAACTTAGAATAAAGCTACATTTACTGTTTTCAAAATTTTAACCCATTTTTTAAATTTTATTTAAAAAAAAACGGATAAAATTATAATTTTATCCGGTTTTAACCTTGTTATTGCGAGCTTTTTTATTTAACTTGCTTTCCATGTCTTATCAGTTCAAAATTTGTAAGCAATTTGTCAAATTTGGAATAAATAAGTGTGGGGTGTAATTCCCACACTTGATAATATATGATATATATGATAAAAATTATGCAATGATATGATATTAGAATGAAAAGTTAAGCGACTGCTTGAAGTGGATACTTGAAGTGCACTGCATGCCGAGTACTGGCGCATAAAGGCGTTGTGTTATTAATACTTCTAGGTAAGTAAAATTAAATGCACATATATTATTGAGAAATATATATGTTTCATCGTACATCTTGCACCTCTTGGGAAAAGACAGCGAGAGGTAACGATAGATTAATGGCAAATAGAGTGTAAGTAACTTAAGTACTCAATGTCAAAAATTAAATTAGGTAGACTTTTTAACAATAAATATATGACAAATTATATCATAATAGAAAAACTGTGATAACATATTAAAATGTCGAAGTTTAAAGTCTTATTGAAGGTTCACTTTCACTTCATTATATGCTCACTACACTAGGGACCTCGAATTTTACTAGCACTAGATTAATACTCAAAGGATACCATTAAGATGTACGAGCTGCTGTGCTGTACAATCTTAGAAGTTTATATAAATGATAAAGGTTTGAACTGATTATTTAATTTATACTGATATTGTTGATAGTGAATACAATGCGCGACGGCAAATAATTGCGTACTGAATTGATGAGAATGAATAATGATATAATAAGGTAAAAATGCTGATGTACCGTACAATGCTCTTAATATATAACATATAATATAAAGAATGAGTTTCGCCTGTAATTTGATCTACATATTGCTAGATGTAAGGGATGGTTATAACGCGGTGAACTGAGTACCGAGATATGTTATTTTTTTTAAGTCTGTACAGTGTAAACGATCATGAGCAATTTTATTAGTAAGACGAGGTCAGCTATTATAGCGCCTATTTTGCAGCGGATCAAGTCATCTACAAGCAGCGGAAGAAAATGAAGACGAGATGACACGACGATTCATAGTCTTCTTTGGTTAATTGAAATTTAGAGCAAACATATCGAATATTTTTTGAATCGCATCGATTTAATTGATGTATATTTTATATTGATGATTCCATACTAGACATGCGTACTCGTGATAGCTACGAACAAGGGAACAAACAATATTTTCATTGATTTCAACCGACGGAATACGTAACAAGAACTAATAATAAAAATCAGAGCCTTTTATATGTTTTATTGATGATATCTTCAACATGATGATCAAATAAATTCTTAGTGTAGATAGTAATGCCAAGGTCCCTTATTTTATCACATGCAGTAAGTGTCAAACCGTTTATAAATAAAAAAATACAAATATATTTTTTTGTGTATATAATTTTTCAGCAACGGCTCTAACGATTAAATTAAATCTTGTATTTTTATATCGTCACACTTCCCGAATATATCTGGATAGGTTTCATACCTGAGGCATCTTCTTCCTAACGACGAGCAAAGTGACATAGTTAATACTAGTACGAATGCCACCGTTAATCTCTCAGTTACACTATATAATTGATTATCTGTTGTATACGTTAAGTATTTTGTGTTATAAAGGAGTGCATAAAAAGTTATTAATTAAAACTCAGCCGCCGAGATACTTATAATCATAAAAAATATTATTAACTTTGGATTATAATAACTTGTATCATATTAGTTTTTTCATAACGCAAGCCACGTTATAACCGCAGAGCGGTCGACCGACTCAGCAAGAATTCCGAGCACTATTATATTACATTCCAATGTCAATATCACATCGAACCCGCACCAACTTTAACTGCAGAATAAGAACCCTATCTGCGCCGCTTATATTGAAATTAATGTCAGTTCATGAAAAGAATCGTTTATATGTGTATTATTGAATTCATTGATTTATTAAAGCCTATGAAAATGCCATGGGTGAATATATACCCCCGCCTCCTATAGATTACCATTTATGGGAGATATTTTCATAAGTTGTTTTTTTAATTATTTTAAGATGTTATCAGCATGATGGTGCCGCTAATCTCCTGCATTTAAGTTTACTTCGATTGCCACATACGTTACCCACGAGATGAAGACAGACTAGTTGATTCTCTCACTGTGTTAAATATACAAGTTATTTATTAAATTATAGTGTCAAAGTAAAGAATAACCTGTATTCTTATCTTAATATATAATAATAAGTTAAACCTATAACCTTTCTTCGGCGACTTCTTTCGCATGGATTACGAAGATATCGTTAGTATTTCGTTTGAATACGCCAACTGGGTGTAATCGCGGAGGAGCCGTGATAACTTACGTCAAATTTGCATTATTTTCTTAACATTAAATGAAATTCTGTTTAAATAAACACTATATAATGTACTTAAGGACACAGTATATTGACGTGCATTTAGAAAGTTTCCGATACATGACACAGGTGGCTTTATGATGTAGTAATGGATAAAATCAAAACGCCTTCGGTCAGTAAAAGTGCTGCTTAGTACCGGTGGTATCAGGGGTAGTTTGATTGATTAGATGAGCCGGGCTGTTGTACGCAACTTTACATCTAAGCGAGTATTTTGCGCGTGTGCTGGAGTTTTAAATTAACCACACATCAATTCACCCAATCTTTTCCTGGAATCTTAGTTATAATCTTATCAATGACCTAAGGGGCGATCTCGGTGATACGAGGGACTTAGCTAAGTAGCGGGTATCTGCACGGCAAGTTGAATGTGAGCTGATGCGGTTTCCTTGTGTCCCATGCAGGGTATGCATAGAAGACAAAAAAGAAACGTGTAAAACAAATAGATATTTATTAAAAGAGCCATGTCTTTTCATAGCACTAGTGGATATTATTCTTATCCGACTACCCTAAAATGAGGGTAATGTTATCATCATTCGTCATCATCATTACAGCCCTTTGCAAGTCCACCTCAGGTCAGTAGGCCTCCCCCAAGTAATGCCACAAAGCACGGTCCTGAGCCACCTGCATCCATCGACTTCCTGCATATCTTACCAGGTCATCACTCCATCTAGTGGGGGGTCGCCCTACACTACGCCTACCGGTACGAGGCTGCCACTCGAGAACCTTTCTTCCCCATCGGTTATCGGTTCTTCGAGCTATATGGCTGGCCCATTGCCCGTTCAGCGTACTAATCCGCTGGGCTATGTCGGCCAATCTGGTTTTATTGCGGATATCCTAATTTCTGAGTTTATCACGCAGAGAAACTCCGAGTTTAGCCCTCTCAATAGCTCGCTGAGTGACCTTGAGCGTCCTCATACGGCCAGCAGTGAAGGATCACGTCTCAGATCCGTAAGTCATCACTGGCAACACACACTGGTTATATAATCTATAAATATATAATATATAATATAAAATATATAATATATAATAATTATATAATCTAGTTTTCAGAGATTGAGGTATACCTGACGAGATGTGCCGTAATTTCCCGAATGCTGCCCAGCCGAGTTGAATCCGTCGATTGACCTCTCGGTCAAAGTTGGACTTACCTAGTCGGACTATTTGTCCCAGGTAAACGTATTTGTCAACAACTTTGAGCATAGTGCTCCTAACAACTACCAGCATAGGTGTGACATGGACATTAAACATGATCTTTGTTTTGTCCATGTTCATCTTAAGACTTATCCATTGGGAGACACCATTGAGGTCATTGAGCATAGTGCTTAGGTCCTCCAGCAATTCTGCCATAAGGACTATATCGTCGGCAAATCGAAGGTGAGTAATGTACTCATGCATGTTAATATCGCATCCTTTCCAGTCCAGCAGCTTGAAAACGTCTTCCAACGCAGCGGTGAGGAGTTTCGGGGGTATAACTTCACCCTGTCTTATACCTCTCTGTAGTTGGATAGGTTTCGAACTCTGGTTCTGTACTCGGATAGCCATCGTAGCGCTACTGCACAAACACTTCAGCACTTCGATATACCGACAGTCAACTTGGCACCGCTGAAGGGACTGTAGCACCGCCCAAATTTCGACGGAATCAAATGCTTTCTCATAGTCCGCATACGCCCGGCAAAGTGGCGGATTGTACTTTTCGGTCTTCTATACAATCTGCCGCAAGATATATATGTGTTCTATGGTACTGAAGCCTTTTTGGAAACCGACTTGTTCGGGAGGCCGGAAATCGTCGAGTCTACGTACGAGACGATTCGTAATGCCTCTCAAAAACAGCACGTAGACGCGGCTCAGAAGGGAAATTGGTCTGTAGTTCTTCAAGAGAGCGTTTTCGCCTTTCGTAAAGAACAACACCACCGCACCTCTGCTCCACGTCTCCGGAGGAGCTACCATGTAGGACGGAATTGAAGAGCTTCTGAAGGATTTCAAGTACCGGTGTTCCACCCGCTTTCAGAAGCTCCGCTGTAATTCCATCCTCACCTGGGTCCCTGCCGTTTTTAAGGTGCTGGAGAGCCATTCTAATCTCACTCATACTGACGTCCGGGATATCATCGGAATAGTATCGGATAAGACTTGTTCTTGGATCGTTACTCACACTTGCGTGTGGCTCCAACGATGATGTGTTGATGATTGTTTGATTGCGATGGAGAGGTTCTATGGGCAGCTGTGCCCATAGAACCTCTACATCTCACTCAATATCTCAGGTGTCCCGGAAACGATGCTGCCACACTCAGTCTTCAGCTTTGACAGTTGGCTCTTTCTGGCAGACAGATCTCTGGCAAAGGCTTTGGAGCCCTGGTTCAGCTCGATCGCTTCTTTTTTACGAGCAGTATTAAAGTTGCGTAAGTCTCGCCGCATGCATTTGGAGATCTGTCTGTTCAGTTACTTGTATGCTGTCAAATCTGTTGACGATTGCAGCCTCATCTCCCGTCTAACAGCCATGAGATTAAGAGTGTGATCGGATGGTTTTTGTGTTCTTCTGCGGCGGGTCTTGCAGAACTTATCTCCGACCGCATTGACAGTTTCCACGAGCTTGTCAATCATACCGTCCACTGCATTGCAATCTTCTAGGCACTGAAAGTGATTACGTAACTCGAGCTGAAAGTTTTCGGGATTCTGGATTAGAGCACGAGGGGGACGGAGCGTTGACTTCATTAGACGAGACTTTTCTAACTTAACGTATCGCGCCGTGTAGTGACGATTAAGAATATCCACTGCCCCATATCTTCCCGTGGGTATCGTAAAAGGTGACAGAGGGAAACCGGCAGGAGATGGGCAGCAGCATCTTTCTGATAACAGCAACTATACAACAAAAAAACTGTGGTTGCCAACGCGCTCGCCAAGCGTGGCAACTATGGCAATATACCCCCCATGAAGAATTACACAAATAGACGGCCTTCAGTCCTCGGCGGCTCCGCTACTCCTGGCTACGGTGGCGACCATGGTAACGGCGGGGCAGGGGGTGCTAAGAATCTCCGGTGGAGTTTCGGTTGCCACCTATGATGACTCGACCTTGCAACATTTAACGCACGCACCCTGAGGACTGACGAGAAGATCCTGGAGCTGTAAGAAGAGATAGACAAGTTGCGCTGGAATATTATAGGATTATCCGAGGTCCGAAGAGAGTGGGAGGACACGGTGATTCTCGAAACCGGCAACTTGTTCTATCACCGGGAGGTGTTGGATTTATCGTCCACAAGTCTCTCGTTAACAACGTTTTAAAGATTGGGAGTGTATCAACGAGGGTTGCGTACCTTATACTCAGAATCACCAAACGGTATTCGCTGAAGGTCGTACAGGTTTACGTGCCAACGTTTACGAATTTATATAGCTGAATTCTTATATTAATACGTTACAATACTGTAATAGAGTTTCTTGTTTTAAATTTACTTGTTTATTATGATTTTACATTTTACTGAAAGCTTAATATGTTTAATTATATATCTGTAAAGATTTTTATTTATCTTCGCTATACCACGATCCATAATTAAAATTAGAAGTATTTAACGACTTTTTCTTAAAAATAAATTTGTTGAAAATAGCATCTTAAGGTTGAAAATAGTATCTTAAGGTTAATTGTTAAAACTAATTATAGATTGAGAGCGGATGTTCAACATACTCTTCTGCTTAGGCAATTAATCATTATCGGAAATAATGCACTCTATATTCGCAATTACACAGTAGTGTAACATGAGGAACGTAATTACATGATAACATAAAAAATTGCAAATTAACAGCAACACCATCTTCCTTGCATGCGCAGGATAACGATTTCTTGTATTTACGCAAACACTACATATTGAATAAAACTATTTATACGGATTTTATCGCATTTATTTAACCTAGTTTTTAACATCGTCGATTCGGGTATTTTGCTGAAGAGAGAGAGAGATGAAAGAGAGAGGTTATACGTGTATATTTAGAGCTGACGAGTGGGGAGCGCTTCGAGTATGTTGCTCAGAGGAAAACCATAACGCTTTCTGTTTCAGCAAGTTCACCTGCATTAAAGCGTCCTACTTAAGCATGGGGTGGTTTACTTGTTGGTTACTAATTGGATGGGTATTATTTTAACTTTTTAATAGATTCATTAAGCTTAAATTTTTTTTTTATTTTTTTAGTACCTAAAGTTTATTTTAAATTAGTAGTATTTATTAATATATTAATTTCATAATATATTGATGTAAAAGAAAATAATTGTTAAATATCAGCGCCATAGGCTTCTATTACGTTCACCCATTACACCCTATTTTCCCATACGAAAGATCATTCAGTATACCTATACCTATTACTCAAGATAATAATATTGAATTTAAATGTTTTATGATAGAGTCAACAAGGCATTGATTGCAAAGAGAGCAACATTATAATAACATATTATTTATTATTATATATTAACATTACTATCAGTGAACGGAAGTATCGCGCAATTTAAACAAAATCAACGCCATCGACGAATCAACGACAGCACTGGTGATGCTCTTTACACCGGCCGAGTCAATATTTCTCGGTAAAACGTCTCTGAGTGCCGGGACAAACTTGTGTCTGAAGTCGAGCCTCTGCTGGACAGAGTCTCGGATTGGAGGCGACTAAATCTAGTCCATTTTAACCCCCAGAAGACACAAGTTTGCGCGTTAACCGCTAAAAAAAACCCCTTTGTCGTATCCCCTCAGTTTCAAGGACTCCCCTAGTTGCCTTAGCCAGTATCGGAATCCTCGTCGTCGACATATCGAGTGACGTGCAGTTTCGTGGTCACTTGGAAGGGAAGGCCAAATTGGCCTCTAAAAAGGTTGGCGTGCTCAGCAGAGCGGGACGGTATTTCATGCCGGCACACCGCCTGCAACTTTAGAAAGCGCAGGTTCGGATGCACATGGAATACTGTTCCCATCTCTGGGCTGGGTCTCCCCAGTACCAGCTCCTTCCACTTGACCGCAGCCAGCGCAGAGCGGCTCGAATCGTCGACGACCGAGTGCTTTCCGATCGGCTCGATTCACTGGCACTGCGAAGAGATGTTGCATCCCTTTGTATTTTCTTTCGCATATACCATGGAGAGTGCTCTGAGGAATTGTTCGGATTAATCCCAGCCGCCAAATTTCGTGAACGCACTACGCGGCAAACGTCCTGATACCATCCACACCATCTGGATGCTTGGCGGTCTACCACTGTACGTTTCAAAAGGAGTTTTCTTCCGCGTACAACCTCTCTGTGGAATAATTTACCACCGGCGATTTTTCCGGACCGATACGACATGGGGACCTTCAAGAAAAGAGCTTACTCCTTTCTAAAGGGCCGGCAACGCACCTGCAATTCCCCTGGTGTTGCGGTTGATCATGGGCGGCGGTAGTCACTTAACACCAGGTGAGCCACATGCTCGTTTGCCCCCTCTTCTATAAAAAAAAATTAACAATCTTTACGGCCTTGTTAAACTAAAAATCATGAACTGAGTAACAAAATCGTGTGCATAAAAAACATAATCAATGTAAATAATATTATGCGAACTATTTTTACCTGAATGCAAGATAGAAACGTTTTTCTTCTGTCTATGTATATAATTATACACGTAACGTATTTATGTACAGCCTATGCAACCTGGGTTGTCGAGAGTTCAATTTCTGGCATGCACCTCGGGCTTTTCGGAGTTTTAATTATGTGCGTTTAAGCAATTAATAGCACATGCTCCAACGACGAAGAAAAACATCGTGGGGAAACCGGAACGCCTGAGATTTCTCCATAATTTCTCAGAGGTGTCTTTCAATTTGCATTGGGCCAGCATTGTGGACTATGGTCTATATCTTTTATCTGAGAGGAGACCTGCACTGAGACCGATCATAGGTTTCTGCTGCTGCCACTGCTGCTGTTGATGCTTTGCTTTGCTTTGCTGCTGATGCGGCGATGAAGAAGAAGAGAAATAATCTTAAGTATCAGTTAAATTTATTAATACATTTAAAAAAGTTGTCTTTTACGGCCTCAAAATTCGCCAAATTTATTTCTTTATCAAGCAATATCTTTATCATTTAATACCACTATTTCTTCATTTTTTCCTAACCTTTTATGGATATATTTTCATAATGTGATAAGTAAAAATATCTCGAAAAGAAGTTCTACCACTAACAAAATTTTATTTAAATTCACAACAGTTCTTTAGCGTCATCTGTCACGTATGCTCGTGCCGTTTCGCAAGCCTTGCAAATGCTCCTCGCTAAATTTTCATAATTTAAAAATAAACATACGGATAGTTTTATATTTCATTCAATTTGTTTACATTTCCTTACCATATATGCAGATATCATTATCATCATTATTTCAAGAATAAATATACGCATAAATAGCGGAAAAAAACAGAAAACTACCAATTATACCGATATTTGTTTTAAGTGCTCTACTAAAAACTAATCGCACCATTAAATTTATCGACATTTTACTCAAATATTTGATAATTGATAGAATCAGGCGTTTTTTTGCGGAAATCCATTATAATAAAGATATTAATAATTACTTTGCAACCATCCGCTTAATCAAATACAATAATGTGTCTTCCATAGTTTTTAATGCAAAAATAGCAATTAATCGATTTAAATAAAATATTAAGTTCAACAATCATTTATCTTTCTGTGGAAGCTTCTTACCGATAGGCATAGTGTAGGGTGACCCTCTATTAGATGGAGTAACGACCTGGTAAGACATGCAGGAAGTCAGTGGATGCAGGTGGTTCAGGACCGTGCTTTGTAGCATTCTTTGGAGAAGGCCTATGTTCAGCTGTGGACTTGTAAAGCGCTGTAATGAAACTATATCTTGTACCGTTCATCGTATCCTTAAAAATCATGCCAGTATTCACCTGAAGCAATATACAACACTAGCTGGGTATTGGCAGTGTAAGAGTATTCAATAGCACATATCATCGTAGGTGTCGACAGGATGGGACATACTAGGGCATGGGCAAAGGTTATTCATAATAAAAAATAAAAAGGTATACAAAAATAATAACATTGCCATTTTACAATAAAGGCGCATCTGTATTTTGAATACAGATGCGTTTCACGCCAGAAGACTAAGAAGGAATGTCTCGTTACAAAAAGTACTTTAAGCAAAACTAATTTAAGTACACATAATGTTTAGGTTGCCAAGTACACTTGGTATTCGACTTTCCTGAGTCTACCAATTTAGATCCGTAGTATTCAGAAAATGATTAAAATTTAAACTTCAAATTTTACTTCAATGTCCATGACTGAATACGTCAATTCACGACAAGAAAACACTCGAAACTAAATTAAAAATCCGGATACAGTGGACGCATGCCATCGGCTTATCCGTTCAATATATGCCGTGCGTGTGGTGTTTCCGGTGCGGGCCAATGGTCGCGTACATAGATATAATAATGAAGGAGCATATCTCCTTTTTTTGCGCCCGAAGCAAATATGGGCAACCCTGCGGAAAGCGGAGGAGGGAGGTGGGAAATGCTAATAGCATACCACGCAGCCGGCTGCGTGGTTATATGGAGACTTTTACCCACTAAACCCCACCTTTTAGGGACTGGCTTAACGGTTTAACTAGAGAAGCCGTATACGGACGCGACCCACCTTGGCAGAAAGGACAGTAGTTGAAAAACCATTGTGACGACACACGTGTCGGACTTTCTCGGGAAATGTCAGCGCGTCATTGGTACAGAGTTCAAAAATTTATGTTTAATTTGGGATCTTTATTTTAATTTTTGGTAAAAAAACGTTGTAAAACTTATATATAATCTTTTTATTTATGACTAAAAAAGTATTTTCAAAAACCCGATTATATTTGAAGCAGCTTGGTAGCGATAACCAAGGAATTATTTTCATTCATGTATTCCAACATTATAATAATAACCCCTTTACACAAAGTTTATAAGTTCAACAAACTTTATAAACTTATTACTAGAATATGTTTGCATTTACTGAGATTTAGTTGAAGTTCGCAGGGTCAAGTAAAGGTACGCGACCATAGAAATATTAAAAACAGGAGAAGTGGCAAGGGGGCGTGTCTGTGTCCGCGCGCTATGATCAAAATGCTCAGCTTCTATACAAATGGCCGTCTCTGCGAATTAGTGCGCTTGCGACCGTCATCGTGAAATATTATCAGAATGGCATGTTGTTCAGTGGTTTCTTGTAAAAACCCAAGCCAAAACAAAAACTTGGTTAATCATGGAATCACATACCATACCTAAGTACAAGTATTTCATTATATTTATCTTTAAAATCATATTAAACAACATATCGTAAAATAATTCTTTCTCTTACTACGTTATTTTTGTTTCCAAATATCACAGCCACTGTAATATTTTTGCAGCAAATACATTGCTACATAACCACTACCTAAGTATGACGCCAAGTGACTCAACAAGCAATGTAAATATCACAAAACAATACTTTATTTATGCGGATATATTGCGTAGTACGGCCGCTGTATCTTGTGACGAGCTAGTAATGTGCGTGTGCAGATCCACTATCGACAATAATGTGGATTGGCGAATTGCTATTATAGTTTATTCTCCAATTTGTCAACCGTTTCAACCCGATAGGAAGACCGATGTGACATAATGTTTTTTACATATTTTGATTATTTTATAGCAACTACTACGCTGAATGCGTAACCAAAGGTCGTAAAGTAAGTTGATTAAATTTTAGGTGAATAATCAATGGAGTGTTCTTATGTTTGAATTATCGTATATGATGCCCTATCTTCGAAAAAATTTCATAATTTTTATGGTTTTGGGGTTTAATATAATTTACAGTTTTTAAAAGCTTCGAATGTATCATAAATACCTAACCGGCATGGTTATATACCCATATATATTACCTTGGCTTAAAATTATTCAATATAATTATTCTTGCTATTTATTTGTTAGACATAAGTGTGTATTTGTTTTCATATATTTAACAATATTATCACTAACCAGGAGTTTTTATAACAAAATGTC
This sequence comes from Parnassius smintheus behrii, assembly GCA_036936625.1. NCBI lineage: Eukaryota > Metazoa > Arthropoda > Insecta > Lepidoptera > Papilionidae > Parnassius > Parnassius smintheus. The sequence goes on along the minus strand of JAUPFT010000022.1, from coordinate 4,703,910 downwards.
GCCAAGCAAAACCTGCTTAGTACATGGTGAGGTTAAAAAGTAGCTTAGAATATATGAAAATAATAAATAGGTTATTAATCGTACCTTTCGGCTTACTAAATGATGCTAATTTAAAAAAAAAATATCACCTGACTTCGTTCCCTACAAAAACTAGTACTGGTCGTCGTAATTTGTATGGGAATTAAAAGTATCATAAAATAGCTTGTCTCGCTAATGATAAATAAGCAATTAAAACTTAAAATGTCAAGCAGGAACTCATGACAAAGGCCTTGTCAAATTAAACATTAAGTTTCACCAATTTGAGCAGTCCCCGATGAATAATCACGTTATATTTCTTATAAAAGCAGTCATGGAAATATACATTAATTTAAGATTACACTATTTCACAAAAATGCCACCCCAGAAATAGAAAAACGTCAAGTGCTGCACAAATACCTTCACTTTACAGATCAGTGAGTAATCACCATAGCATGGTTCCATTATACCTACTTCTTCAATCCGCTATGATAGCCTAAACCAACATAACCGGATTTTTTATTGTTTTTATTTATTTTATATTTTGGGCCCAAAAAATTTTAGTACAATTTTGGTTTAAATGAAACAATCGATTAGTTTCCAATTTAGTCAATCACTAACGTATATGTAAAATAAATGATTTTTTTACAGCACAACGTTAGCACGGTAATATTATCTATACAGTATTCCAACTTCATACAAACGGACGAAGCGAGAGCTATGCCTACGCGCCTCGATCTCGGCATGCGCTCGGCATGCAGACAGTCGAGACTGTGCCGCAGTGATAATTTTGTGAAAGATATAAAAAATGGAGGAAATAAATAGCAGAATAGATATAAAGAAATAATAAATCTGAACTTCATTTAAAAACAAACATATAAATTGTAAAGTAGCTGCAGGTATCTATAACCAATTAAAAAATATTCCTTTTCTCCACGTTGTCCATGTTTCCCAAAACAATTTTTAATTTATATTTTTTTAGCTTTATATTAGAAAGCGGATTTTTTATATTTAAAAATCTAATAATAAAGCAGTCTCAGCCGAGGTGCAAATATTTTTCGGTCGCAAATTTATTTAACCGATTAAATCGAAAAAATACACGCATTTTTATTGAACACTTCCTATTCAATTCACAAAGTACCTGTTTTATTTGTTTATATAAAAAGTATATTTACAATCATAAAACTAAATGGAAACACAAAGTAGGCAAATGTAAAAATGCTGGAGGCAGGCAGCCCTATCACATGTTAACGTGCCGTACGGCTGTAGGCATTTATTTGAAAGATAAGGCCGAGTTACAATACTGTATAGATAATATTACCGTGACGATAGTGCCCGATATTTTTGTGTGAGTAAGTAGTACGGTGAATGGTAAATGGGCGTTGTGGTTTTAGAGATATGGTTTATAATTAATTGAATAGTACGTTCTGATTTATTAAATGCGAGTGACTCTTGCTTTTACTGGTCTGTTTATGTAGTAGTTGGCGCGTGGTAGGGGCCAACTGGAGACACCTGGTTCCGATACATTTTCAACTACTGTCCTTTCTGCCAAGGAGGGTCGCGTCCGTATACGGCTTCTCTAGTTAGACCGTTAAGCCAGTCCCTAAAAGGTGGGGTTTAGTGGGTAAAAGTCTCCACATAACCACGCAGCCGGCTGCGTAGTATGCTATGAACATTTCCCACCTCCCTCCCCCGCTTTCCGGAGGGTTGCCCATATTTGATTCGGGCGCAAGAAAAGGCATATCTCCTTCATTATTATATCTATGTACCAACCATTGGCCCGCTCCGGGAACGCCACATGCACGGCATGGATTGAACGGATAAGCCGATGGCATGCGTCCACTATATCCGGATTTCTAATTTAGTTTCGAGTGTTTTCTTGTCGAGAGTTGACGTATTCGGTCATGGACATTGATGAAGATATTATTATTATTAGCTGCTTGTTGGAAGATGAAGAAGACCGTAAAACAAAACGTAGAACATAGGTTCATGAATGAAATTATATAAAGTTATTATTTAATATTTTTTATGATATTATATAAGGGTATTTATTTATATTATTTTTTAAATTATCTTAGTATTAATATTTTAGTAGATAAATGCCGTCAAAACTTGTGGTCTACACATGACCTCTGTCTATTTGATAAGAAAGCCAAACCAGGAAATGATGCAGATAATGCAGTACAAGAAAAAACCCACAGAGATCATTTGTAAAATATTATGTCAAAATAATGTGCTAAATATCTCAAGTTCTGCGCTGTAAAGTACCTTGTTTCGATAGTTATCCTCGATAATATTAAAATAAAAATTTTTCTAGGTTCAAGCGTTGTTTTACTAGGGCTGCCAGATGGTCGGGATTTGTCTGGATTTTTCTGACATTTTAAATGATCTCCAGACTCCCGACAAAACTCAAAATTTCCAGACAAACAGCTCATCGGACAGTTTATGGTATGGCCCTTGATTTAATCAAAGCTGAGTTAGTAATTTTACTGAACTTTGAAGTAAAATTTGAAGTTTGAATTTTAATCATTTTCTGAATACCACGGATCTAAATTGGTAGACTCGGTAAAGTCTAATGCCAAGTGAACTTGGCAACCTAAACATTATGTGTACTTAAATTAGTTTTGTTAGTACCTTTTGTAACGAGACATTTCTTTTTAGTCTTCTGGCGTGAAACGCATCTGTATTTTGAATCTTTGTTGTCAAATGGCAATGTTATTATTTTTGTATACCTTTTTATTTTTTATTATGAATAACCTTTGCCCATGCCCTAGTATGTCCCATCCTGTCGACACCTACGATGATATGTGTTATTGAATACTCTTACACTGCCAATATTCAGCTAGTGTTGTATATTGCTTCAGGTGAATACTGGCATGATTTTTAACGATACGATGAACGGTACAAGATATAGTTTCATGACAGCGCTTTACAAGTTCACAGCTGAACATAGGCCTTCTCCAAAGAATACTACAAAGCACGGTCCTGAACCACCTGCATCCACTGACTTCTGTATGTCTAACCAGGTCGTTACTCCATCTAATAGGGGGTCACCCTACACTATGCCTACCAGTACGAAGCTTCCACAGAAATATAAATGATTGTTGAACTTAGTATTTTATTTAAATCGATTAATTGCTATTTTTGCATTAAAAAGTGGTTTTAGTTGCTTATAGTGTGGAGTTATCAAGTTCGAATGGACGGGTAAACGCGATAGCTTTTGAAAATATAAATTGTTCTACTTAATCTATTTTCTAATCTCTTCTTCTATCATGTGGGAAGCCTTCCAATGTAAATGGCTGTTTAATTTTGTTTTTTTTTGTTTTAATTATTTTTTGGGTCGATAAATTCCGCAATTTTCGGTCTTTGAGCAGCCTTTATGTACGTGGTAGAGCCATGCTGCAGTTATATTAGTAGTATAGGTGTAGCACGAATGGGTCGGCTCGACCGGGGAAGGACCACGCTCTCACAGAATACCAGCGTGAAATAGTAGCTTAATGCTGCTGTATTTCGTAGGGTGGGTGTAGAGAACCGGAGACCCTTTTTACTGGAAACGAGGCATTCCATCTCAGTCCTCACGGGTGACAACGCATCTGCATTTTGATCTTTAATGGAGGATATATGTAGATGTCTATGGGCCGCAGCAACCACTTACCATCAGGTGGACTGTGTGCTCGTTTGTCACCCTATTCTATATAAAAAAAAGCCTTGTATTTTACTAAATACAGATACACTTTGACTCACTCCGAGCTCGTCCGCCGTCGTGAGTGGGTTTCTGTGTCGTTTGTTTACAGCGGCTCATGATGAAAAATATCGATCGCTGTAGAAATAAAAAAATATTTCAAAAACCAATTTTGATACATACTTGACCAAGGTATATACTATATTACAATACAAGATATAATTATTTTTATAATCACAGATGTTCATTACAGTATATTGTTTCGCTAAAGGTACGTAGTATTTATACATAAATATACTTATACGTCTTGGTCTCTATAGTGTACCTTGGTGAATGGTTAATTAAAATACAGGTTATGACTAAATGAACAACTTTATTAAACGAAAGAAAAAAAGTTGAGGTTTTTTATTAACGATTCTAGTAAAAAAACTAGTTTTTATGATGGTACCTGAGTACAAATACCTAAAAATTAAAGTAATACTAAAGTTGATTTTTGATCCTTTTAAGATAATTCTGTTAAAAGTTTTTTCAATTATAAAAAAAGATTTAAATCTGAATAATATTAACATAGTTAAAAAAGTATTTTTTATTTTCTATTGTTGATTGAGAATATTTTTCTACATTTTTTCACAGTCATTTGAGCATTATAATATATGCACATTTGGATTTACCCATTTTATAAAGTTTTTTATTTAAATAAACTATTCTATGGTAACTTTATCACACGGAAAGTCGGCTTAACATGCTTTTAGTCGAATGGTAAATTGGAACCAATAATCTTCCATTTTGCAGTCCGCAGATCCTATAATTTAAATGAGCTATTTATTCTCTTACATAGTTTGCAAGAAACAACGCACAAGATTCGAACAATAATTATGACATGAGTTCTCCAAATGTACGTGCCTTAAGCACTCATGTAACAGGTAAATTATTTAAAGTTTTTAAACACACACAAATTTTCACTAAAAGCCTATTACTATACGTTTAATTTTCCGATAATTTTATGTGAAATGTCAATAAAAAAAGTTTGAAAAATCCAACAGTGCACTACTCATAATGCACATATAATTGTGAAAAAATGTAAAAAAATCCTAATCTATATATATATATATATATATATATATATATATATATATATATATATATATATATATATATATATATATATATATATATATATATATATATATATATATATATATATATATATATATATATATATATATATATATATATATATATATATTCCTATGTTATTATTATTAAGATTCAAAAAATTTTTATTACTGTTAATTGAAAAAACCTTTTAGAGCGAGTGAGATCGTAATCAAGAACTGGAATTCCCTCGCTCTTTTTCGAGGGATGCAATTTGTATCAATCGGGTTGGCCAAATATATTCTGAGGCCAGCTCTGCAGATGTATGGAAAAGTTAGGAAAAAGCAGTACATTTTTATAAAATAAAGCTTAAAGCCAGTTTACATCTGTTCAAACTGTTGTCAAAAAAAATGGGCTCTGCGGCGAATGAAAACAAAGGTGCACAAAAAGATAGTTTTTTTTTTTCACTTAGCTGTTACCTTTGAATTCAAACTAAAAGAACATTTTCGTATTTATGTTTAAGTTGTCGGATTTTCATTTGAACCTGAATAAGTTTAATGAATAGCAGGTTTGTAAAAGCATTCTTCGTAATTTGAAAAATAATGAATTTGAGTTAAGAAAATAAAATGAACACAAAATAATTATAAAATTATTCTCTATAATATTATTTTGTTTGAATGAAATAGAGTGTAAAAGTAGTGTAAATTAAATCTGATGAGAAATAAATTTTCTTGAGTGACAGTCCACTAGATGAACTTACGACATATTTTCGTTGTGACCAGGATTAAGAAAGGAATGCTTCGGTGGTTTGGTCATGTGGAAAGAATGAATGAGGAAAGAGTGACAAAGAAAATTTATGTTGCAGAAGTGAATGGCAGAGTCGGAAAGGGACGTCTTAGGCGAAAATTTATCGACCAAATTGGCGATTTATTGAAAACGGGCCAAATTAGGAGTATCCTTAACCGACGAGCATGTATGCGGAGGTGTATGGATGTGAAGGAGGCGAGAGAGGTGTGTCAGGATCGTGCCAAATGGAAGTCTGTAGTCTCTGCCTACCCCTCTGGGTGACAGGCGTGAGTGTTTATGTATGTGTGTATATTGTTAGAAGACACTAGATGGCGCTAGTGCCGAATACATGACGTCAACTTAGGCGCGTAACAATATATATAAAATGACTGTTATAAATCCTTGAACCCTTTGTAATTGCTTTGCTATTGACGATAATGGCTTAAAATAATTAATTCTTCTCTTTCTACTTTCTATGCCCGTAAGATAACACTGTTTGACTAGGTCTTCTCCCGTTGCAGGAAAGATTTTTCATTTTACATACATACATACGTATCTAGAAATCATTCCTAAGTTTTTTGACTACAGTCGGCTTACTTTATACTCACAGGTACAAAAACTGTACATAATAATATCGATACTAGCTCAGGCAAATAATATGTTATCTATCCTATTTCATTAAAGTCTATAATAGTCATAATCATTTTTGTATGTGATCATCATAAAATATATTAGATTTGGTTATATGTTTATATTTAAGTATGTATATGCATGTGTGTACAAATATTGTGTTAATGTATATATAGGCATTAGTAAAAGAACTATGCTTAAAATTTATTATTTATTTTATTTATTATATGTGAAAATAATAAGGCATAACGATAATTTACGCAATAGGTAAGACATCAATATCTGTCTATTATCAAAATGCACGGGAATTACGTAAAAAAATCATACGCTAATATTAAATTATGCAATAATTATTATAACAGAAACCTGTTTTCACGATGGTTTCTTTAATGTCTGTGATAATCGACATATCGTGTACTAACGGAAACAAGCAAATCAGGTGGAGGTGTGGCGATCATAATTCGTCGTACAATTTGTGCGTCTATGGAAGAACCGTGTAAACAGCCATGCGCTTCTGTCGAGACGCTCTGGATAACAATACTTATACTAGGTTAATCTATCCTGTAAAAAAAGGTCATACGTTTACAACACGAAGAGCACACGTTCCCTCGCGCCATGCCCCTCACACCCAGCCTGAACAAAAAGTGCATATCGAAACTACCTATACTCGTGTACCGAGTAAATCATCAAAGCATCGTCGTATGGGCGAAATGCACGCAAGGGATATTATTTTGTTCCTGGAATAGTTTTGTAGTAGAATCTTGCGCGACTTTTATATAATAGCGGGTGAAATTAATATATCTAACGTACACTGGAATTGGACCTACAATATTAAGACAGGGTTCTACCGAGCTACAAACTATTGGGAAGCAATTAATTAACGAACTAACCTACCATGGTTTGCGACAATACTGTTATAGGTATAAAAAAACAGTTGCAATAACCCCTCGTCTGTCCAAACGCCATATTCTGGCGTCTCAAATAATATGCGCATCTGTCAAACGCCTATTTGTAACATACATATGACATATATGACATACATATATATATATATATAACATATATATCTGTTATGCATAATCTGATAGCTTATTTAATAGCGTTTCCATTGATATATGATTTTAATATACTTACTTAGTATATATAAAAAAATACATATTTGTGTGAAAGCAACTGGGCCAAGCAGTTATTAAAAAATAAGAGGCTTATATTAAACCATTTGTTTTATATAAAATTTTAAGAGGTGGTCTGGATTGCCACAGCTTTGTTTTAAGACCCTACAAAATCTTGCGAAAAGTAAAATTAGACAAAATTTTAATTTCATTTCATCAAGGGATCCAAAAGCAAATCTCGGCCATCACGCGATCATGCGCAACAACAATACAATGAGTTCCGGAAAAAAACGGACATAGACATTTTAAATAGCCTCACTAAATTCAAAAAGTTACTCTTAGGTGCAAGTTTCAGTACGAAATAATTTTGTACTAGTTAATTTTTTTCATATTTTATTACTTTTTAAATAAACATTAAACACACACTTGCAATTCAAGGCAGCCTGTAATTGAATCTGCACTTAGCTTAAATCTTAGATAATCTCTCTTCTTCTTATCTTCACGTACAATCCCTAACGGGGTAGCCAGAGAGAACAGATCGCCAAGTGTCACGATCCGTACATACCTCTTTCGCTTCTTTCAGGTTCATTATCTTCTTCACACATGCACGTCTAGGTATCCGGGTACTCTTCACCTTCCCCTCTTCGGGTAATTTGCTCACATGGTCTTCGAAAGTTAGTCTCGGTCTACCTCGACACCTTTTAATATTTACTTTCGCTCTATATATTTTCTTCACCATTCGGTCTTCACTCGTTCGCTCAACGTGCCCAAACCATCGGAGTACGCCCCTATTAATTTTTGTGATAAGGTCATCTTTCAATCCTGCCATATTGCGAATCTCTTTGTTTCGGTTTCGGTCGGCTATGGTAACGCCGCACATTTTACGAAGAGATAGCATCTCCACTGCCTTAAACTTGCTTTTATGCTTCTTCTGGCATACCCAGGTTTCGCTGCCATATAACAAAGTCGAAATCTTAGATAATAGTTTAAGAATTTAATAGTAAGTAATAGTATAGTAGTAATAGTAAGTAAGTAAGATTTGTTGGATGTCCTTAATAAATAAATAAAAAATAAACAACCGTTACGACCCCATTTTCTTTGGCTTACTAGACTTTATTACGTTAACCCAGTTCCGTTTGATTATAACCTTTTCCACTTCGTTTTCTAACTACAGATAACAATAATTCTTTTTATATGTGGTGAATGCAGTCCGTTATGAAAACATATTTATATTATATATATCATATTTAATCATTATTTTTATAGATTATAGGGGTAGTACAAGTACACAGTCCATTTGATGGTTAGTGGATGCTATAGCTAGATGGAGCAAAGTTCTGCACAAGGAGGCCGGTAGCAACTAAAAGCGTGAAGTCGAAGGTTGTGCTAAGTTGCGCGCATCGGGAGAGGCCTATGGAACTAGCAGTGGGCTGGCGCAGGCTGATGATGATGATAATGATGATGGTCCATAAGACAAAAGTCGATAAAAAACGAAAATGCAAATGCGTTGTCAACTCCGGTAAAAAATAAAATACCTCGTTTCTAGTAACAAGGTATTCAGGTACTTGACACTTATAGTACGAAACAAAGCAGCATTGTTCTGCTGCTTTAGTCTGATATTCTGTGATAGATTCGCACGCTGTCTATGTGATTATTCATTTTCTATACTTTAATTGAAAAAAAAAGTAAAAGATTATAATATGTTGGTCAAAAATTTCTCACAGTATTCTATCCTAGTCTACAAGGAGTCTGAGGCATGCGGAGATAAACTTATGAGAAGGGAACTCATTTCCATTAACAATAAAATGAAGTTTCGAATAACAATGTTTTCTTTGATTTGTAAGTGTGTATGGTGTGTGGTAAAATGATAGTCTATTTTCACACTTATCTTTTTTATTGCGCTGGTATACACAGTAATTACAGTCTAACAACAGCACAATATAGAAGGTACGAATGAGAAGACAGGAACACAGTACAATAAGAGAAAGAGAATTTAGCAATACGAACTGCGTAAGCGCGGGTGTCAGGTTAACAATAGATATGGACACATGCGACGTGCAACGCGGAAGCGGACGAACTGGCGATCTCGTTGCCCCGAAGGCGCGGCCTAACGACCGAACCAGTTTCGCATTCTTCGTTGTGTATATACATAAAAGTGCACGGCGCGTGTCTGCTTGTACATAAATTAATTTATTTACATTCATATCATTAACAACTAATAAAATATAAATTAATAATAGTTTAAAATAAAAGTATAAAAAATATGAACGTTTTTGCATTTTCAACAATTAAAATATAAAATATAAAACTCGCCACAGATTAATAAAACTAACATCATCTTCATCATTTTTACAGCCCTTTACAACTTTTTCACGATTTTTGGTTCTTCGAGCTATATGGCTGGCCCATTGCCACTTTAGTGTACTAATCTGTTAAAGCTAACATAATACATTCTTATTACACCAGTCGACGCTTAGTGGCAGTGTAAAAGAAGTCACTATCCAATATCATTCATTGTGTGTCGTAAGTGGTGACAGAGGATAATAACTTCAATACTTCTTTACGCTACATTATCTAGATTCTTCAAAATGTGAAATCTTTTTATCCTTTTTAGCTCTTTCATATCGGATTTTACTTTTTTTAATTTATTTTATACCCTTTTGACAGGCCTAGGAAATATTACAATCTTAACGTCGCCTAGATATTTACACTAAAAAATATCTCCAATTTTTCCACCCTTTGGGGTAAAATATCTTCTCAAATTTTACATGAGACTGTAATGTATAACCATAATAAAATACATGTAATAAAATAAATCAACCTGCTCCCTTGAAATGCTTAGAAACATCTTCCTGATAACAATGCAATATGACACAAAATTGCGATTGCCAACCCAATACAGAGGAATCTATGGGACAGCCTACGTTCATTAGACTTTTGATAGACTTTAATTAATAATGAATAATCAAATATTTTATTTTCATTTCCTCTTTTTGTTATTAATCCATACTTATGAAAATAATATTCAAGATATTAATATTGTGATTATTTTGTACAAATTATTTTCAACTCTTATTCATCATTTTTCAAATTATAAAGAATGTTTGATTCTTTAATAAATGTACAAAATGCTTTTTCAGACACTCTACTCATAACAACTCCTTTCTGTTTTAATGAAAACTCGACTACTTTATTATAAATAATAAACTGTTCTTTTAGTTTAAATTCAAAGGCACCAGCTAAGGGGAATAAAAAGTGTATTTTTACACCTTCGTTTATTCCCCACAGCGATCTCCTTTCTTTTGACAACAGGTTAAACTGAAGCAAACTGGTTTTTAACTTTACATAATAAAAATGTTTAAAACGAATGGCTTTTCCTCTTGTATTAAGAACGTACCAAAAGCTGTATTTTTTTCCTATTTTTACCTTGCAGAATCAGCAGAGCTGGCTTTTGACACACGGTCGCTCTCAGCGAGAAAATATGCATACCTCGTAAAGGAGGTGCTTAGTAACACAATGCTTGACTACTATCGTTAAGAGTGATGACAATAGTTAGGCATAACTTTGGATTAAATCTTGGGTCAAGATGTTGTACGGGCTCGACCTTTTTAAGCTAACGCCTAGGGGGGAATCTCCATCACAGTTTATTGACCAAATTGTCGATAAAATGAAGATGAGCCAAATTTGAGATACCTCCACATAAGCGATGAGTGTATTTGAATGAAATGATGATTGAAGGACGTTAAATAATGAAAGAGGTGCGTGAGTGTGTCAGGTTTATTCCAAGTGGAAGACTGTAGTCGTAATCTCTGCTTTTCCTTCTGCAAAGCGTGAATATCTGTGTACGTTTGATTTAATCTATTAAAAATATGCGTACGTTTTTCTTAACATATTTTTGATAAATTAATGCAAGCATCGCAAACGTAGGAATGGGAGATTATATAAGCAGTTGATTGAAATATTTGGCTAAGAGCCTAAGCAAACATTGGTATAAAATTAATTTATTAAATAAAAAATAGATTAAAATTAGAAATAGAAATATAGATTAAAAAGGTATCGTAGTGAAATACAGTGTTAGACCGCCAAGCATCCAGATGGTGTGAACGGTATCGGGAGTCTTACCACGACGTTCGTTAGTAAATTTTGGTTGCTGGGATTAATCCAAACAATTCCTCAGAGAACTCCTCGTGGTAGAAGCGAAAGAAAATGGAAATGGATGCAACATATCTTCGCAGTGCCAGTGAACCTAGCTGATCGTGCGTTAGTGAATTTTGGTAGCTGGGATTAATCCAAACAATTCCTCAGAGAACTCCTCGTGGTAGAAGCGAAAGAAAATGCAAATGGATGTAACATCTCTTCGCAGCGCCAGTGAACCTAGCTGATCGGAACGCACTCAGAATGTCAACGATTTGAACCACTCCGCGCGTGATGTGGTTAAGTGGAAGGAGCTGGCACTGGAGAGCCAAATCCGAGAGATGGGAACAGTATTCCGTATGAGGCTGAACCTGCGCCTTATAAAGTTGCAGTGGTATGCCGTCATAAAAAACTGTTCCACTTTGCTGCGCATGCCACGCTTATTAGAGGCCAATTTAGTCTTCTCTTCCAAGTAACCACGAAATTGCACATCACTCGATATGTCGACACTGAGGATTTCGATACTAGCTGAGGCAACAAGGGGAGTGCCAAGGGTTAGCACTAAACTGTATACGTGGAAGAGCCATTCTGCAGTTATATTAGTAGTATAGTTGTGTAAAAAATGGGTCGGCTCAACCAGAGAAGGACCACGCTCTCACAGAATACTAGCGTAAACTAGTAGCTTAATGCTACTGTGTTTCGTATGCTGAGTGTAGAGAACCGGAGACCCTTTTTACTGGAAACGAGGCATTCTATCTTGGTTCTCACGGGTGAAAACGCATCTGCATTTTGATTCGTAACCGAGAATAGATGTAGATGTCTATGGACTACAGCAACCACTTATCATCAGATGGACTGAGTGCTCGACTGTCAACCTATCCTATAAAAAACACCAAGAAGTTCAAGATGACCAGTAACGTCTACAGATGTACCTCGGAAAGTAGGAGTCAGATTAAATGACTCCGTTTTGTAGATAATGGACATGCCTATGCTTTGGCGGCGTTGAAAGTGACCAAATTATCGTCACCATATTTGGAGACTAGACTTAAGGTCGCATTTATCCGCTCCACCACGGTCTCTAAATAAACATATTACTGCTTCTCCTTTGTTGCACTGCGTATGAATCTCTCTGTGACTGTGCTGTCATCTGCATTCCAATAATACCTGACATTGATGTGGAGCAAGAAAAAAGTTACAGAGAGAACATACACCTAAAGAATCCTACGAGTATGACTACTTTGATTGACTGTCCACTCAGGAAGTTAAATATCCAGTTGTTAAATTTGCCGGGCATGCCGTAGGCACAAAGCTTTCTCACCAGACTTGTGTGTCAAACCCTGCCACAAGTATTCAAAATGTGGAGTGAAACTGTGAGAGCTTCGGCGCTCTTCTCAATGCCCTCGTCTCATAAGTGAAGGCCGAAACCATATTGGTGGTCACCGAGGAGGTCACTTGTTTCAAGGTATGTCAGCTGCTTACTATTCAGTACCCTTGACACAAACAGAGATCGGTACGACTACTCCTCTTATTTTAATGGTTGCACAAGCAAGATTCCAGAATTTGAGCTCAGGAATTCCATCAGGCCTTATTCACGTCTAGGTTTTTCAGAGTTCTACGCACCTCTTACATATGGATAGTGACTTTCGGCATCAAAGTATCACACCGAGGCAGGGTGGGCGGTTGTTAAGAACAAACATCTAGACGAGGATTGCTCGCAAACAGAAATTCAAATAAATTTGCTTTCTCAATCACGGAATAAGCCAGTGTTCCATCAGGTTTCTGCAAAGTTTATAATGAGGAACGGCAAAAGTTGGATTCGACGGCCTTCGAATGGGGCTAAATTGCTTACATCCAGGAGGGTAGGAAGCTAGTCTAGCCTATGTACGACTGAAATAGTCAAATCGTGCCTTGAGAACGTAGTAGACCCCCTTGCAGGACTTTTCAGCAGCAGATTTCAAAGCTCTCTTCTTCTCACGAACCCTTCGAGCCCGGGCCTGGTAGGTAAACTCTTTTCGTGTCTAAGCACGAGCACAGTCCGCTTTATACTGAGCTCAGCCTTGTAACGGGAGCGGGATGTCAAAAATAACAGAATGAAATATGCCATTCCATTATTTGCCGAAAATTATTTAACGTCCGCATCGGTAGAGCAGGAACGTTCATCCACAGAAAAACACACTTGCCACCACGAATATGATGCAAAAAAGTGCCGCATCTTATCCTAGTCTGCTGATTTCTATTACAATACACTTCTCGTGCCTCTGGTCAGCATCCGGAGGAGAGATCATCCGTATGTCCGACTACATCTGGCTGTGCCGACAAAATCTACCTACATTCTATCCAAGTTAATAAATAAACGCAGACGTCGAGATAAAATATCATCGCGGGCGTAAACATAGACCCCAGCGTGCTATTTAAATTTATGTTCAAGCATGTAACCTAGGTAGTTAAGGTGCGCTACATCAAAAGCAGTTGCTATCTGCGTCTCCCCTAAGAAGAATTTTTGCGGTTTCTCGGTCTTGAGATAGTGGTTGCCTGGATCAAAATTAGTGTGTAACTTTCCAATGTCCGTGAGTAGCACTTTGAGTAGGAAGAACTGCCGCCATCGTTTTGCCATATTCTTCTTAACTTTTTTCATGTTGGTTGGGTGTTCTTTGGTGGGGAAACAGTTGAGAAATCGAGACACTGCTCAATATACTAACTGAAAACTTAAGAGCTTAACTTATCGATGAAGAACTCATTTCGAGACCGCAGGGACACCCGAGTACCTCCGAAATGGCCTCTGAGTCCTTCCATCTACTCGTCAACTAGCACGGTGAAGTATTTCTGAATTTTTCGCGTGTTGGTGAGGCAATCTTTGATACGTGACTGGCGCACTACTTAGGCCCCCAACTGCCTGCGGTGCCTATGCCTCGAATCCCACTACCCGTCGAAATGTGTGACCTGGTATAGCTTCGCTCAGAAATCCGGACTAAATGTGTTATACCTTGTGGAATCAAATGTTTTAAAAATAATAAAGTCAGTCTGCAACGTAAACTTAACGTGTTTTATTTGGATCATGCTTGCAATGAATAGTAGCGCAAAATATGTAAATGTTGCTGAAGTTTGTTAAGCAAAAACATCGCAAACCCTTTTTATTGTAAACGAGGCATTCCATATTAATCCTCCAAGATGACAACGTATCCGCATTTTGATTCTTATTCAGGGATAAGGTTTATGTGCCTCAACATCCATTTTCCATCACGTGGGCTATGTGCACGTAGGTCACCACTATTCCAAGGAAAAAAAAACAAAAAAAAACAAACACAAAACATAGATGTCGTCTGAAATTAGCCAAAAACTGAATACCACTAAAGGTGACACTGTGCCGTTAACTTTCATGATGTAGGAGCGTAATAGTTCTTTATAACGAGACAGCACTTTATGACATAAACACAGAAGATTGATCGTTATTAAGGTAAACGCTATAAAGGCCATTGCACACTGTAATGTCTCAGTAAATTCTCGACTCCAATTGAGACGTTAAAATGTTAACTTTAGAGTTTAAATTAGAAGAAGAAAGTTATACACAATGGTCAGACTTAATCTCTCAGTCCCCAGCTAAAATGATTGACACCTTATAGCTTGCTTTGCGTGACGCAGTGGCGCTAAAATAACAAAACCTTGAATTTGTCGTACTTTTATTTTTTATGAAATTTGTTATAAACTTCAATATGATACTGTTTCTGTTTATTTATTATGTTATATTAATAGTTTTAATGCTTTTGCTTCATTAAAAATATATTTTAATTGTATTTTTATAGTAAAAACAAATTATTTACCCAGCGCAGCACAGCTGCGTGATTTTCACAATTATTTTTATATATTACTCGAAATTATTTACGTAGAAAAATAAATTGTAATCATACAAAAACTTTTATAACAATTGTATAGTAAAACAATATACTAAACATTAGTAAAACATTAGAAAAATCCGAAAAGCCAACACAATAACACGCCACACGAAATAAGCGTACGAAATAGGCGTACAAAATGAACGTAGATTATAAATAAAGAACCACAGACTAACTACGTTTTATTAAAGATTATGAAATTTCTTATTGAGCCAATAATGCCAAACTTCTTCATAGACAAGTAGTCTCTAAATATAAGTTTTTATTTAAAAACCATAGACTAACTAAGTTTTATTAAAGAATATGAAATTTCTTATTGAGCTAATAATGCCAAACGTCTTCATAGAGAAGTAGTCTCTAAATATAAGTTTTTATAATTTAAAGTGCTGTGGGTGGGTGTGGTCGGATCCCACCGCTTGGAATTTGACGAAATATCGCCGTGGTCACATCCGACCGCGTGTATATTGAGAGGTTTAACTAGACCCTACTTACAATTTAAACCGAACGCTTTTGTCTTATTATTTTATAAAATGAAAAAAAAAGTAGTGTGTGACGCGGTGGTAGCAGGTTGCCGTCGCGTCATAAACTTCATGTCACCAACAATTTGCTGTTTTCCATCCTCTTTGCAAACTCGCGTTCTTTTTCCAAGTAATGTTACGGTGAATTAGTAGAAAGAACAGTCTAAGCTTATTAAATGCCGAAAAGTTGGCTTGTTAACACTGAACCGAAATTTGAAGCCAAGTATGTGTTAGTCTGGCATCATGTCGATGAAATGTGTAACGACCCTAATAGAGCTTGGTTTACGCCATGACTACTAGATAAAATATGATGCCGTAATATTTTTGTTGTATTTCATTCCTTTACAGAGGCAGTTATTACCCTCTTAGATACTTCTAAGTTATGAAATAGATCTGTAAGGTATTGGTTAAATAAAACTATTTGAAACTTTTTGAAAACTTAGTTATTTTTAACTTTATAAAGACGGATAAATGTCCATTATTTCACATATTATGCGTCCCATAGGTAGCTTCATGTGTGTTATAGCTTCCACGCTTGACAGGTGGTTTAATAAACGCCATAATATCATGGTTATGATATTCTGAATAATGGATACGATAATAATGGAGCGAAACAGAGGATGGACGACAGCATTTAAAACTACTTATAGTTAAGTAGTTTTAACTTTTACGGATTTTATCGCGTTTAATTTTAAACGTTTTTTAATTTCCGACGTTTCGGGTGCTTTCCTACAGCCATGGTCACGGGGAACTAAGGTGATTGACGTCCCGATTGGTAGGTAGATTAGCACTTAAAGTACCAGAACACTCACATATTTGCTTCCCATCGCCGGTATGGATAGTTTACGTCAGGCGTAAGCAAGGTGTTCATATCACCATCTGTCAGAAGCCATGTGATCTTTCTGGTGTTTCCACCTATTATGCTATAAACCGTGCGATATGATATAAAATGAGGTTATGGTTTCTCTTACGCCATTACCACAGGCTATTCAAAACATTTGACATTATATCCCAATAACAACTAAATAAATAAATAAAGTTTTATTATGGACTAAGTAAGGGTCATAATGCAGAAGCGTTGTCTTCCCTGAGGATTAAGATGAATTGTCTCGTTTCGAGTTAAAAGGCGCTATATACGCACATCATACGACACATAGCAGCATTAAGCTACTATTTTATGTTGATTTTTTGTGAGAGCGTGGTTCTTTCCCGGTCGACCTGAGCTATTTGTACTAAAACCATAATATAGCTTTAGCCTGGCTCTACCACGTCTTAAGTAAAATTTAAGTAAGCTTTTATACGAGTCTGCAGCTGGGCACAGGTTTCTTCTTACTTCTGAAGGGGTGACGTGTGCACGACGAACAAAAGGAGCAATTTTTTCGCTGTGCACCTTTGGCTTTTACTTAATTTCACGTCAATAGAAAAATATAGCTCGTAAATTCACTGCCTGTATACGTCACAGGCCCTGTTGAGGGAGGCTTATAAGGGACGGGTAAATGTTCACTGCATTGTCCTAATACAACATGTTAGCGGTATGGATATATCTTATAAATATTTTTTTTTAATTTCTTGAACGTGTGTGATGTCTCATGATGTTTTCTTCCACCGCAGAGCACGTTACCACGTGCAATTAATTTTTTAATTAACAGTTGTATTGGCGCCGGCATGGGATAAAATCCTTTTCGATTATTCGAAAAATTAAAAAAATATATTTCCCTATTTATAATATTATGTAAATATATGAAAAATATATGTGAAAAATGTGTTTGTTCTTATTTATACATCAAAAGAATAACAAATCGACATGTCTTTGCATTTATATAGTTGGGGTAAAGAGTGGCATAGGGTAGTTTTGTTATAGAAAAATGCACGATTCCTGTGGAGATTTGCGGTAAGATCTATAAGCGTAATTCTGTAACTCTTCACGCAGCACAGATTTTGATAAAATTAAGTACGAATTTGTCTTAGGGCGTTATCACAGGCGATTTGCATGCGAGTACAAAACGAGGCGAGTTTGCAAAGAGGTTGCAGCGTGCGATCCGTGTTTTGGACACTTAGTATCAGTATTGATTCGGACGAAAAAACTATGCTGTTGACTTTGTTACTTCAAAAACGCAGAAAATGAAAAGGAAAACAGATAAACCGACAAATATAGTAAGAACTTTTATCAAGTTATCGACTGAGTGAAATCGACTACTATGTGCTGATATAGACGAGTTAAAAATAATCCTACCTGCGAATGACCTGCCTATTACGAGTTGTAGCATCTAATACTTTTGTTCTCCTGAGGACACAAGCTTAAAATTATCAGTGTCTCCTGATCGCACGCTGCGTAGTCGCCTCGCTTTGAACTCGATTGCAAATCACCAGTGTGATAAAGCCTTTACCATAAAAAATTAAACACTCGTTACACCGTTCTGAAAATTTTGATCTGAAAAATTATGAACCCCATGGTCGAAAACTTTGGTCAAAAACGACGAACTAAAGGCAATCGCGGAAGCTGATGATACTCAATCTACAGTTGAACTAGCAGCATATTTCGATGTTAGCATCAAAACAATATTGGTCCATTCATTTACGTGAAATTCTCAAGGTAAAAAAGCTTGACAAGTAGGCACCAACCTAAGAACTCAATGATCGCTAGCACGAAGTATGAGTCGAGGCGTATCTAACACTGCTCAAAAGGAACACCGTGTAGCATATAGAAAGAGCTACAACAATATTTTTTTAACTATAAGCATAGATTTTCGAGAAAATTTGTAAAATATTTAACATTTCTATTCACCCAACGACTGGGGTAAAAGTAGTAACGGTACGTAAAAGTAGTATTAATCAAGGTGTAGTAATAATAATAATATTAATAATAAAACTATATTTATATATATATATATATATATATATATATATATATATATATATATATATATATATATATATATATATATATATATATATATATATATATATATATATATACCCCGTAATAATAATAATATTGATTTATTTGCATTGAATGTAGGTAATTCAAAGAAGGGTGTTGACAGAGTACATAAAAGATCCGTACATTCTACCATTTTGGCATGCAAATATTAAATTAAACTTTATTTTTATCTAACACTAGTAATTAATTATTAATAGATCTAATATGATAATTATGATAATGAATAGTTATTACATTATTGTGATTAAAAGCTTTGCATTATTATTATTATTATTATTTTTTTATATTTTATATAGTTTTCTCATCTGGTTGGGTTCTACAAATATATAATTATAAATGAAAATGAAAAGATAAATATACATAAGTATAAAAATACATAAATAAATAAAAGCCCAACCAGATGGAGGCCCTCGGCAGAGGAGACCAAACGGCCGAGGGTTAGGGGGAAAGGGAAAGAAACCGGCGGACGATGCGGGCGGTATCGATGAGCACCGCCTTCTGCATTTGAGCCCGGAGCGGTCCGCCACGTAGTCCCAGTCGCCTCAGATGACCCGAGAGGCTGAGTGGGATTAGCCCGTTTGCAGAGACGACTACAGGAATAATTTCAGTCGGCAGACCACCCCACATGTCGGTCACCTCGTGAGCCAGGTCCAGATATTTTGTTTGCTTCTCTGTTTCGGCTTTCACGAGGTTCTCGTCATACGGAACGGTAATGTCGACCAAAAATATCCTTGACTGTGCCCGGTCCATCAGCACAATATCAGGCTTATTCGCAAGAATAGTCCTGTCTGTGATGATAGCTCAGTCCCAATAGAGCCTGGCGCGATCATTTTCGAGCACGGCTTCCGGCAAGTACTTGTAATAAGGCAATTTCCGATCCACGATACCGTATTTCAGAGCGAGTTCCTGGTGAAGAATTCTGGCTATTAGGTTGTTATTATTATTGGGGTATCTATATAATTTTCTCACCTGGTTGGGTTCTATAAATATATAATTATAAATAAAAATGAAAAGATAAATGTACATAAATATCAATAAAATAAAATAAATACAAAAACTACATAAATAAATAAGATCCAACCAGATGGGAGCCCTCGGCAGGGGAGACCAGACGACCGAGGGTTAGGGTGAAAGGGAAAGAAACCGGCGGACAATGCGGGCAGTATCGAGGAGCAC
This sequence comes from Parnassius smintheus behrii, assembly GCA_036936625.1. Lineage (NCBI taxonomy): Eukaryota > Metazoa > Arthropoda > Insecta > Lepidoptera > Papilionidae > Parnassius > Parnassius smintheus. Next base: position 4,683,931 of record JAUPFT010000022.1, on the reverse strand, counting down.
CGCCTTCTGCATTTGAGCCCGGAGCGGTCCGTCACGGAGTCCCAGTCGCCTCAGATGACCCGAGAGGCTGATTGGGATTAGCCCATTCGCAGAGACGACTACAGGAATAATTTCGGTCGACACACCACCCCACATGTCGGTCACCTCGTGAGCCAGGTCCAGATATTTTGTTTGCTTGTCTGTTTCGGCTTTCACGAGGTTCTCGTCATACAGAACGGTAATGTCGACCAAAAATATCCTTGACTGTGCCCGGTCCATCAGCACAATATCAGGATTATTCGCAAGAATAGTCCTGTCTGTGATGATGGCCCGGTCCCAGTAAAGCCTGGCGCGGTCATTTTCGAGCACGGCTTCCGGCAAGTACTTGTAATACGGCAATTTCCGGTCCACGAGACCGTATTTCAGTGCGAGCTCCTGGTGTAGAATTCTGGCTACTAGGTTGTGCCTGTGCAAGTACTCAGAGTTAGAAAGCGACGGACAACCGGAGATGACATGCCTAAGTGACTCTCCGGGATGGCGACAAGCTCGACAGACGTCGACAGTGCCATCCTTTAGGATGTATCTCCGATAGTTGTTGGTCTTAACAACCTGATCCTGTATTGCACAGACAAAACCCTCGGTTTCCCCGAAGAGGTCACCGAAACGTAGCCAGTTGAGGGAGGCGGCTGTATCTACGTGAGGCTCATGTAGAGCCCTTTAGTACCTCCCATGGAGCTCCTTCTCCTTCCATATGGTCACCCGGTCGGAAATGCTCTGTACTGCCGGGTCTTGCCATTGCTCGCTGGCTAAAGATAGAGGGGTAAGTCCTTTATCACTAGAAATGACGTCATCATAGAATGGATCATCCGATCTTGCCAGGAAGTAATGACGGAGGCTGCACACTTCGCGATTATGCATGGTGAGCGCGCTCAGGAAGCCACGCCCACCATGCTTTCGCGGCAAGTACAGCCTCATTACCGACGATCTCGGATGATGCATCCTATGGGACGTCATTGTAGTGCGGACTTTTCTATCCAGGGCGTTAAGTTCAGTCTGACTCCACCTGAGTATGCCAAAGGTATACATGAGGACAGGCATGACCCAACCATTAAATGCATGTGTCTTATTCACACCGGACAAAAGGCTGTTAAGCACTTTGGTCAAGCGTGCATAAAACACATTGCAAACTGACTGTTTCATACCAGCCTCATCGATACCGATGTTCTGTGACATACCCAGGTATCGGTATGTTTCAATCTCGGAAAAGGCCCTTAAGTTGACGGACATAGATAAGTCTATGCCCTCAGAGTTAGCAACCCTTCCCTTTTCAACATGGAGGACCGCACACTTATCCGTCCCCAGCTCCGTTCCAATAGAATTGCTAAATTCACATGTGATGTTTAGCAATTCCATAAGATGGGAGCGACTGGAGGCGAATAATTTGAGGTCATCCATATAGAAAAGGTGGGTCACTTTTGTACCTCCCTTCCGAAGCTGAAACCCCCTCCCGGAGCCCTCCAGTAAAGTACTGAGAGGGTTCAAAGAGAGGCAGAACCAGATTGGACTCAGACAGTCGCCCCGGAATATACGCCTTCTTATCCTTATGCGGCTTTCCGCAGCCGTCATCGGCTCGCCCAGATGACAAAGGATCGTACTCCACTGCCCCATACACTGCTCGAGGAAGTCTCGAACTGTACAGTCAATCTTGTACAGCTCGAGGACCCTCTTTAGCCATGTATGGGGCACCGAGTCAAATGCCTTTCTGTAATCTATCCAAGCGGCGGAGAAGTTCCGACGGTTGCGTTTCACCACTTTGCCAATGACCGCGTCAATGAGGAGTGGTTCCTTGGTTCCACGACCGACGCCCCGACATCCATTTTGAGCGCGCGACATCACCTGATTTGAGTCCAGGTGACGAGCGATTCTCGCGCTCAAAATGGATGTTCTTCTTCTCAGTCGATACGCTCTTGACAGAGCGGTCGTGGTCGTCACTTGGGTGTTGTGGCACGCTTTACAATACGCCTCCACTCCTCCCTAACAGCTGCCTTTCTTGTGCACTCATGCAACGGGACATCCACCGCAGCCCTCACCTGGTCTGTCCATCTCATATGCGATCTGCCACGCGGAATGGATGTTAGTGTCTTGTATATAGTCGGCAGACACGTGATGGGGCGGTATTTGCTCGGATCTGTGGCACCCTGATCTTTAGGAACCAAATGAGTGATCCCAGTAGTGAAGAGGCTTGGGAGCGACTTCTGGTTGAGAGCCTCATGAAACTGTTGGGCGAGCACAGCGTGACACACCATGAACCCCTTCAGCCAGTAGTGATGCAGCCCGTCAAGCCCCGGACTTTTCCAGTTCGGGGCCTTACGGACCGCCTCAGATACGTCATATAGCGTTATGGTGACGGGATCCATGGGCATAATACCCGCACACTGACTCACCACAATTTCCGTCCAAGGGCCCTCGTTGTGGTTTACGGGCTCTGACCACAGACTGCGCCAAAATGCGACCGTGTCGGCCTGATTTGGTGCTGGGCCCGTTCCACTTACTATTGGTCGCTCCAATGATTTGTAGAGCCTCTTCTGATCACTCTGGAAGAGACGATTCTGGTTGAACCGTGTCGACCTTTCGGTATATCGCCGAATCCGCTTTCCCCAAGCAGCGATTCTTTGCTTCAGGTCGTCTATGCGCTCCGTCAGTTTTTGCGTTATATCCGGCTGGGACAAACTAACATTTGTCCCGGCTCACGCCACCCTGACGGTGCGCACAATCCTTGGCCTGGCATTGCCTGACCTGAAGCATATAAGTCTGCCGATGAGGGCCCTAGCCCTTGCGATACGTTCCTCAATTCTTCTTCTCCATGCTGGGATAGCGCTACTATGGCCAGTAGCGCGTCCAGCCGTGGAAACCTTGGCGCCTATGATACGGCAGACTGCCAACGCGGCGCCAAAAAGAATTGAGTCCGTCTCGCAAAGGTCCCGGCTGGCTTCCAAATAGGTCACCAGCATTGGGTTCAGAGTCCTCACGACAGCCCGATTCCGCTTGCTTAGGGCTATGCGGAGAAGTCGCGGTCGATTTTCGAGAGGCATACTGCGCGTTTCCACAATCGCCTCCTCCAATGTACTCCTCATTTGCTCTAGTTCCAGTTCCTGGGCGACTGTTCCGTCATCGTTTGAATCAACCACAACTGGCCTATTCACGGCGGCATCCACATCTGCCGTTTGCTCAGCAAGTTGTGGCGCCGCATCCTCAGCTGCAGTATTTTCACCCGATGAAGGAACAGCCTCACGTCGTAGCCGTTCGAGTTCAGTGACATCAAATGTATTTGAGCGCAAGATATACCGAACTCGGTCTGCCAGGTTTTGCTCGGTGACGGTTACAGATGGCTCCAGCTCAGCAAAAAGTTTCTCCAGTTTCTCCCCCTTTCCCCCTAAAATACGCCCGCAATGCGTTGCTATTCATCTGGGTTGTCCAACGCATGCGGCGTACTCCGCCAGTAGCGGGTGCCGATTGCTGGGCCCGCGAAGACCCTGCCGACACCAAACCAGCTGGTGGGGATGATGGCTGCTGGGTGGTCGTGCAGCACCTCGCACTCGGCTGGCGGTTCACATGCTGTCGCGTCCAGCGCCAGCTCCAGACGCGCCCTGGCGACTTCCTTACCCTTACCCGCTTACATGCTTTTAGATGATAGCTAATAGACTGCATGCGAATGAAATGAGAATGTTACGATGGATGTGTGGTGTGACAAGGATGGATAAGATAAGGAATGAGTATATAAGAGGAAGCCTGAAAGTAGCGCCAGTGGTAGAAAAGGTGAGAGGAAGCAGATTGGCATGGTTTGGGCATGTGATGCGGAGGAATGAAAGTCATGTCACAAAACGAGTGTTGAATATGAATGTGGAGGGACACACGGGCAGAGGAAGGCCGAATAAAAGATGGATCGATTGTGTGAAGAGTGATATGAGAATGAAAGGAGTAAGTATGGAAATGACGGCTGATAGAGAGGAATGGAACAAGAAGGTTTACTGCGCCGACCCCAGATAATGGGAAATGGTTTAGAGAATGATGATGACCCGCTTACATGCTTTTCATTGCTTTCATTATTTCATCTATACTTATCTCGCTACCTCTTTCCTCTTCTTTCGGAGTTTCTACTTCACTTAGTATACATGTTGTCTCCTCACTCATAAACACGCTTTCAAAATATTCCTTCCATCTCTTTAAACTCAAAACTTCATCATTCAGAATATAGCCATTCTCGTCTCTTATAGCATTCATCATAGGCTGTTTTGAATGTCCTCTGACAGTTCTTACCACTTCTTACTACTTCTTTCTGATAACAACTGAAAATATAAAACGGCAGTTTCCGACCCGCCCGCTCAGAGTAACAACTGTGTCGAATTTGTACATTACAAACGGAAAATCGAATAAGCCACAAATCATAACAAAAGAAAACATGGACTCCAATTTAATATAAAAAAGAAAAATTAAAGTTCAATACAGAAATTTTGATAGTTTACTGTGTTAAGAGCACATAAAAGAGACAAAAGTATTGAAAACAAGTTAAATATTTTGAGATTCCCTTAGCAAAATATTTTATATCAAAAACATAACATTTGGATGCAATAAACTATAAGCTATCAAAGATCTTTATTTACACCTTTAATTGTTTAAGCGTAAAATAATATAACTTTAAACTAGAGTAAAAGCAAATGAAATTCTGTACAGGAACGGGAGGCAGGTGCTCTTCAATGATTTATTTATTGAACGTTTGTTGGTTATATTTAAGTCGTCTTATTGCTTACAGTGTGTATCAGGTAATAATCAAAATTTAAACAGACAGACCTTATAACTAATTGCACGACGTGCTGTGATTGGTTGCCAACAATGACGAGCTCTGATTCGTAGATAAAGTTTGGTGTTCCGGTGCGTCGCTAGGCGGCGTTAGTAGTCGCGCCAACATGCCGGCCGCCTTGGAAGCCCCAGCTTCCAATGATGTATCTACGTTGCCGCTTGATTGGAGATGCCGCAGGCTGCATTCATGTTGTCATCCTCAGCTGATGATACAGGCAGAGGGCAGATTTTCGAGAACGCTCGTTGTACAGGATCCGTAGCAGTTTGGATGGTGGCGACACGCCGTCCCTTCCAGGGAAAATATGGGTAACTCTGCCCATACGCCATTTAAGGGGTGGTAAATTGTCCTCCTTAATAACGACAAGCGTGTTTAATGCTACGTCTTGACTGTTCGCCTTCTACTTCGTTCTTGTCTGAAGTTCAGCAACATACCCTTGTGACCAGCGTTTCTAGAAGTGCTGTTTCATTTGTTCCACTCTTTGAAACCGTGTCAAGCTGTGAGTCCGTGCTTTGGTGAGGTCTCTGCAGGCTGATGCAGTGAGTGGCCGGCCGATGAGGAAATGAGCTGGGCTTAGTGGACGAAGATCATGTGGATCTGAGGACATAGGACTTACAGGATGGGAGTTTAGGACTGCTTCGATCTGTGCCAACACAGTGCTGAACTCCTCGTACGTCAAGTTAGCGGTACCCACGACACGCTTAAGGTGGAACTTACAGGATTTTACTCCTGCTTCCCACAATCCCCCAAAATGAGGAGCATAAGGGGGAATAAATTTAAATTCAATATTGTCAGTTGATAATTTATCAATTATTTGCTCTTCTCTTTTCTCTAATCTTTTAAGTGCTAATATAAATCTTGAGCAGCTAACGTACTACAAGTTCTAGATGAATGGCCCGGGTAACAAAACAAACGAATATGCAAATATAGCCCTTTTCCAATTTAGCTCCCCTTCCTTTGTGATTCAGTACGTGTATGGGACACGCATAATCCACTCCACATCGAATGAATGGGAAACCAGGTTCTATTCATTCAGACGGAAGGTTGCCCATGATTGGCGTTAGGGTTTTACCTTTCATTCGAGTGCAGCGAACACATTGGTGGACAACTTTTCTAGCTAGGTTTCTACCCCCTAACGGCCACCAATTCTCACGCACGGTGGCCAATAGCAGCTGGGGACCAGCATGAAAAAGCTCTTTGTGTTGATGTTGAAACAACAATTGTGTGAAGTTGTGTTTACTTGATAAAAGTATCGGGTGCTTCTTGTCGTAATTAAAGTCAGGCGAGTTACTAAGACGGCCACCTACTCTAATTATATCCCTTTCATCTAGAAATATATTAAGCCTAGAAATCGAACCTGAAGGTTTTAAGAGTAAGTTACGTTTTAACTTATCATATTCCATTGTGCACTCATAACATGACGCGGAATACGTAGGTTATGCAAATATTGAAGTGTGTCAATAAATTTTTCCCATGATAACGCAACATCACTGGGAACGGGATCATCCCAATTTATCTTGCACAACCACACTTTTTGCATCAATATTTTAGCTACTACGACAGCCGGTGTTAAAATTCCTAGAGGATCGTATATTTGTGCGATTATCGACAACATTGTACGTTTATTTAGTAAATTCGGTCTAACTACTCTGGTGGTAAAATGAAGTTCATCACTTTTATTATACCAACCCACTCCTAAAGTCTTAGTTTGGCAATGTTCGCCTAATGACAAGTCTTTAGATATGTCGTGGTCACTGATATCAACGTTAAACAACCACTTACGCAACGGTAAACAAGCCGAGTTTAAAGTATTTCGTAACTTCTCACAGGTATCGAGTAAGCTATTTAAGTCATTATCACCTAGGATGACGTCATCAACGAAAAAATCCTCTCGGATTACTCTCGCAATCTGCTGATCCTTACATTCCAGCGCAAGCTGGCGTAAACATCTCATACTAAGGTATGGCGCAGACGCAGTGCCATACGTCACGGTGTTTAGGCGATATACACGTATTGGGTCCGACGGAAGTTTACGCCATAATATCAATTGTAAATCTCGTTGATCTGGTTGTACAAGAAAATTCCGAAACATTTTCTCTACGTCCGCACAACCCACGTATTTATATTGCCTAAAGCGTAATAAAATGCTAAAAATGTCATTCTGAAGTGGTGGACCAATATGTTGAATATCGTTCAACGACTTACCGGACGACGTCGCTGCGCTTGCATCGAAAACAGTGCGCAGTTTAGTCGTACTGCTATTTTCATTAATAACGCCGTGATGAGGAAAAAATAGTGGGGTGACTCATAAGTTTCAACGCAACTCATATGACCGAGCCTTTCATATTCCCCCATAAAATCTACGTATTTTCCCTAAATTGCGGCGAACGAGCGAATTTTCGTTCTAACGACAACAAACGTTTTTCAGCCGCTGTGTAACTGTCTCCGAGCACATCAGCTGATTCCTTTAAAGGAATGCGTACGGAAAACCTACCATCTTCCATACGTTTTGTCGTTTTGACAAAAATGTCTTCGCACGCACGTTCGTCAGCACTAAGGATGTTTTTAATAACGTTATTGTTTATCTCTTCGAGTTCCTAAAACAATTTCAACTGTGTGTCAATTGTTTGGGAGAAATTACATAGCACACTCTTAACGGGAAGTGGGTTATTATGTAAAGGTCCCGACAATATCCAACCCAATTTTGTATTTTGTAAATAAGGTCCTTTATTCAACTTTATTTTACCATCACACAATAATTCCCAGAACTTATCCGCGCCTATCAGTATATCGATGTCTGACGGTGAGTGAAAGTTCGGATCCGCAAGTTGAATATTATCTGGTAAACTCATATTATTTACATCGACACTAAATGTGGGTAATTGATTTGTAATGCACGGCAACACTAAACAATCAATGTTCATACAAAACGAATTCAACCTTGAACGTAATTTTATTTTACAAATGTGGGTAGACTGCAAAATTGTTTGACCTACCCCAGCAACGTGGTAAGTGGACTGTATTAACGGTGCATTTAATGTTTCACATAACGATTTCTTTATGAAACAATGTTGACTACCATTATCAAGCAGAATGCGTACAGTGTGATATTTGTTATTACAATCTGCTATGTCCACTAACGCTGTGGACAGCAAAACGTTGGGTAATAACGTATATTCCTGATTACTGTTTTGCGATTCTGAATGGTTAGCCGTAACGTGTAAAGATGACGAGGCAGTGGAGACGTTAGCGGTGATCGGCTGTGCTGATGCACTCGACCCGCTTACCTGTGATGCGCCGTCTACCTGCCCATCAATGTGAAGCAAACTGTTGTGCCTTTTATCACACAACCTAAATGGCTCAAACTTGCATTCGTCAAGTAGGTGGGTTGCGCGTAAACAATTGATGCACAGCTGATGCGTTTCAACTATCTTATTCCTTTCTTGGATAGATGAATTAAGAAACCTTGAACAGGAATAAATCACGTGATTACCATGACACATCACACACACGCGGCTTTGTTTTAGTTTCGTATTACCCTTATTGTTATTGTTAGTAACGTTCGTAGCAACATGAGTATGTGTATATTGTTTCTTAGAGCGCGTTTGTTCGCCGCCTTTGTTCTCGTGGGATTTGTTACGGTCCACTTTTATCATTTCTAAAACGTCGGCGCGGTCCTTAAGAAGTTTAAGTAAGTCATCCAGTTCCAAAGCTGACCTTGATTCAATTAACGTACTAGCTGTACCTTGAAAATCTTCCCATTCGCGTTCAGTGGCCTGATCTAATTTGGAAACGACCATGTAAATGATTAAAGTGTCCCATGAATCTGTTGGTTCACCTAACGTTTTAAGGGCACGCAATTTTCTCAAAACAATATCTATTAAGTTCCTAATCTGGGAAGACTCTTTATTTAACGATGGAATTTTAAATAATGCCTTCACATGATTATGAACCAATAGTCGCGGATTATTAAATCTATTCTCTAATAGCTCCCATGCGTGAGGGTAGTTATGAGTCGTAAATTCTAATACACCTATGACGTGTGCCGCGGTACCGGACAATTTTAAATAATGAAATTTTTGACCAGGACCTAAATCATCGCGATCATGAATCATACTAACGTAAGAATTTTTAAACTCTAGCCAGCAATCGTATGAACCGTCAAAGGAAGGTATTTTAATATCGGGTAACTTTATGCCTATCGGCTTACATGTTGAAACACTAGACTTGTCAGCTACTTCCTTTCTCAATAAAAGTTTCGCAGAAGCTACAGCACAATAAAATTGATTTTCGAAACGATCTCTCTCTTCCAGCTGTTTTACAAGATCGAGATCTTCCGCTACCTCTTCTTCAATTTTAGTCTGTATTTCACTATACATCTCTATCAAACTCGAAGTACTCTTGACACGTAAATTTATATAACACGTAAATCTAGTGAAAATACTCTCACCGCTCAGGGGACATACAAGAGCACACATAAAGGATTCCTACCATTTTGTCAGCGAGATTAAAGACCTACATCCGGCAGACAATGAAACTATGGTCAGTTTTGATGTGCAGTAATTGTTTACATGCTTACCCGTTGAAGACTGCATCTCAATTGTAACTAGAAGGCTGGAAGAAAACAACATGACCGTAGAATATGCAGTATTACTCAGACACTGCCTTACATCTGGCTACCTATTGTGGAAGGAGGAGTTCTACAAGCAAGTAGATGGTGTGGTGATGAGCTCACCTGTATCTCCCATTGTCGCCGAGATATTCATGGAAGACTTTGAGGAGAAAGCCTTGCTTAGTTCTTCCATAAATCCAAGATTCTACAAGCGGTACGTAGATGACACTTTCACAATTCTACCTTTAGATAAAGTAACTGCATTTTTAGACCTACTTAACTCTATAAATTCTAAAATTCAATTCACAATGGAGTTAGAGGCAAACAATTCTTTAGCTTTTCTAGATGTGTTAGTAATTCGGAATCCTGATAACACCTTGAGCCATACTGTGTATAGAAAAAAGACCCATACAGATAGATATTTAAACGGTGATTCTCACCACCATCCTTCACAGTTAGCTACCGTGGGTAAATCTTTTTCAGAGACCACGAGGGATCTGTGACAGTAAACACCTGGCTGCCGAGCTCCACCATGTCAAGCAAGTTTTGCATGACAACAAGCTTCGAGTCCCGCGCCCACGTCACAGTGAACGAGTGAAGCCGGCCACAGTCGAGCGTGTACCTGCTGTACTGCCCTATGTTAGAGGAGTCACTGACAAGATTTGCTACATCTTGAAGCGCGCTTCCATCAAAACATACTTCAAGCCGCTGAAGAAGATTGGTCGGTTTTTACCATCAGTCAAGTGTAATGTCCCTCTGCAAGATGCAGGAGTGTACAAGCTTGATTGTGAATGTGGTCTCTCCTACATAGGACAACCTAAAAGATCAATAAAAACCCGCGTTAAAGAACATATAGCTGATGTGAAGAATCGACGCTCCGGGAAGTCTGCAGTCTGTGAACACGCACAGGATCGCCCCCGTCACTACATCAGATTTGATAGACCGCAAATCCTCGCTAAAGAACACCGTTTCCTTCCAAGGATGATTTGCGAGGCTATTGAAATCAAAAAAACATCCTAATTTCAATAGAGAAGATGGCTGGGTGCTACCATCTGCTTGGGATCCTATAATAAATAAAATTAAATCCCAACCCAAGCATACAACTGTAAGACTTCAAGATACGATAAGGTCATATTGTACAGATCGGAACAAAAGTTAAATTTTAATCCATGGTAACCGCGGTTAACTATGACATATGGACGTTGAACATCTCAGTCCCGCCCGTGACCATGAGCGCTGTAAAGCGTTCAAAACGTCGGGTGTTTAAAAAGTTAAATATACGCGATAAATTCCGTAAAAACTAGTATTATTTCAATGTGTAGTGTTCGCTTAAATATAAGAAATCATTATGTAAACCAGTACGGACTGGTAGTTGCAAATAAAATACGCCGATTAAAAGATCTAAAGACCAAGCGCGCAAGATATCTAACAGCCTTAAATTTCTTGAAGAGGTGCCGAGACCATAATCTCATTCCTACGTGTGTTAAAATATCAACTAAAAAGGACATTCGAGGAAGCGCTAGGATCTTAAATCAGGCGAGTAAAAAGTTGTTACGGACGGTAATCCAACAAAAACGCTCCGACCTATATGACATAAATAAATCCATAGACACATCATCCAGTGAATTGACGAAAGTTTTAACGACGTTTGACTATAATTTTTGCATGGAAACATTAAATAAACGCGAAATCATTAAATATAACGAATGCAAAAACAAACATATAGAAAATTATCAAAAATTAACGAACAAGTCAAATGTCAAACATCTGAATCAATGCCAGAACACAAGAAACACAGATCATAGATTAATCGCGCTCTATAATCTGTCAAAACAAACACTAGATGATGCAACAATTAGGGTTTTATCCAAAGGCCTCAACTTTGCAATTACACCCCGCAAATTACCGTACGAAGAAATTATCTGTAGTGTCGAAGACTGTTTATTTAAAAACAATTGTGGAATACTACTATACTACTATAATATGCTGAAAGAAGATTTGGAGTTGATACGTCAAGACATTTCGTCTATGTTACGTCGATGTTCAGTGCCTAAACCGAATCTTCCCAAAGACGAATTTATACCGTTAAAGAACCTACGCAATAAACCAGAACTTACGATTCTCCGCGCAGATAAGGAAAACGCCACGATAGTCATGGATACGTCAGATTATAATTCTAAAATACAAGAACTTTTGTCGGATATAAGTACTTATAAAAAGTTTAAAAATGACCCAACAAATAGCACACTAAAAACAACTAGTGATCTCATAAAGAAACACTCCCAAAAATTAAATCTAGACGTAAAATGGATAATACCTACGTGCGCCAAATCATCAAAATTGTATGGGTTACCAAAAATACACAAGCCCAATGCTCCACTACGTCCCATAGTAAGCCAAATCGATTCACCAACTTACAGATTGGCTCAACACTTAGCGAAAATACTCTCACCGCTCAGGGGACATACAAGAGCACACATAAAGGATTCCTACCATTTTGTCGGCGAGATTAAAGACCTACATCTGGCAGACAATGAAACTATGGTCAGTTTTGATGTGCAGTCATTGTATACATGCTTACCTGTTGAAGACTGCATCTCAATTGTAACTAGAATGCTGGAAGAAGTTTTACAAGCAAGTAGATGGTGTGGCGATGGGCTTACCTGTATCTCCCATTGTCGCTGACATATTCATGGAAGACTTTGAGGAGAAAGCCCTGCTTAGTTCTCCCATAAATCCAAGATTCTACAAGCGGTACGTAGACGACACTTTCACAATTCTACCTTTAGATAAAGTAACTGCATTTTTAGACCATCTTAACTCTATAAATTCTAAATTTCAGTTCACAATGGAGTTAGAGGCAAACAATTCCTTGGCTTTTCTAGATGTGTTAGTAATTCGGAATCCTGATAACACCTTGAGCCGTACTGTGTTTAGAAAAAAGACTCATACAGATAGATATTTAAACGGTAATTCTCACCACCATCCTTCACAGTTAGCTACCGTGGGTAAATCTTTGTTTCTAAGAGCACGAGGGATCTGTGACAGTAAACACCTGGCTGCCGAGCTCCACCATGTCAAGCAAGTTTTGCATGACAACAAGCTTCGAGTCCCGCGCCCACGTCACAGTGAACGAGTGAAGCCGGCCACAGTCGAGCGTGTACCTGCTGTACTGCCCTATGTTAGAGGAGTCACTGACAAGATTTGCTACATCTTGAAGCGCGCTTCCATCAAAACATACTTCAAGCCGCTGAAGAAGATTGGTCGGTTTTTACCATCAGTCAAGTGTAATGTCCCTCTGCAAGATGCAGGAGTGTACAAGCTTGATTGTGAATGTGGTCTCTCCTACATAGGACAACCTAAAAGATCAATAAAAACCCGCGTTAAAGAACATATAGCTGATGTGAAGAATCGACGCTCCGGGAAGTCTGCAGTCTGTGAACACGCACAGGATCGCCCCCGTCACTACATCAGATTTGATAGACCGCAAATCCTCGCTAAAGAACACCGTTTCCTTCCAAGGATGATTTGCGAGGCTATTGAAATCAAAAAAACATCCTAATTTCAATAGAGAAGATGGCTGGGTGCTACCATCTGCTTGGGATCCTATAATAAATAAAATTAAATCCCAACCCAAGCATACAACTGTAAGACTTCAAGATACGATAAGGTCATATTGTACAGATCGGAACAAAAGTTAAATTTTAATCCATGGTAACCGCGGTTAACTATGACATATGGACGTTGAACATCTCAGTCCCGCCCGTGACCATGAGCGCTGTAAAGCGTTCAAAACGTCGGGTGTTTAAAAAGTTAAATATACGCGATAAATTCCGTAAAAACTAGTATTATTTCAATGTGTAGTGTTCGCTTAAATATAAGAAATCATTATGTAAACCAGTACGGACTGGTAGTTGCAAATAAAATACGCCGATTAAAAGATCTAAAGACCAAGCGCGCAAGATATCTAACAGCCTTAAATTTCTTGAAGAGGTGCCGAGACCATAATCTCATTCCTACGTGTGTTAAAATATCAACTAAAAAGGACATTCGAGGAAGCGCTAGGATCTTAAATCAGGCGAGTAAAAAGTTGTTACGGACGGTAATCCAACAAAAACGCTCCGACCTATATGACATAAATAAATCCATAGACACATCATCCAGTGAATTGACGAAAGTTTTAACGACGTTTGACTATAATTTTTGCATGGAAACATTAAATAAACGCGAAATCATTAAATATAACGAATGCAAAAACAAACATATAGAAAAATATCAAAAATTAACGAACAAGTCAAATGTCAAACATCTGAATCAATGCCAGAACACAAGAAACACAGATCATAGATTAATCGCGCTCTATAATCTGTCAAAACAAACACTAGATGATGCAACAATTAGGGTTTTATCCAAAGGCCTCAACTTTGCAATTACACCCCGCAAATTACCGTACGAAGAAATTATCTGTAGTGTCGAAGACTGTTTATTTAAAAACAATTGTGGAATACTACTATACTACTATAATATGCTGAAAGAAGATTTGGAGTTGATACGTCAAGACATTTCGTCTATGTTACGTCGATGTTCAGTGCCTAAACCGAATCTTCCCAAAGACGAATTTATACCGTTAAAGAACCTACGCAATAAACCAGAACTTACGATTCTCCGCGCAGATAAGGAAAACGCCACGATAGTCATGGATACGTCAGATTATAATTCTAAAATACAAGAACTTTTGTCGGATATAAGTACTTATAAAAAGTTTAAAAATGACCCAACAAATAGCACACTAAAAACAACTAGTGATCTCATAAAGAAACACTCCCAAAAATTAAATCTAGACGTAAAATGGATAATACCTACGTGCGCCAAATCATCAAAATTGTATGGGTTACCAAAAATACACAAGCCCAATGCTCCACTACGTCCCATAGTAAGCCAAATCGATTCACCAACTTACAGATTGGCTCAACACTTAGCGAAAATACTCTCACCGCTCAGGGGACATACAAGAGCACACATAAAGGATTCCTACCATTTTGTCGGCGAGATTAAAGACCTACATCTGGCAGACAATGAAACTATGGTCAGTTTTGATGTGCAGTCATTGTATACATGCTTACCTGTTGAAGACTGCATCTCAATTGTAACTAGAATGCTGGAAGAAGTTTTACAAGCAAGTAGATGGTGTGGCGATGGGCTTACCTGTATCTCCCATTGTCGCTGACATATTCATGGAAGACTTTGAGGAGAAAGCCCTGCTTAGTTCTCCCATAAATCCAAGATTCTACAAGCGGTACGTAGACGACACTTTCACAATTCTACCTTTAGATAAAGTAACTGCATTTTTAGACCATCTTAACTCTATAAATTCTAAATTTCAGTTCACAATGGAGTTAGAGGCAAACAATTCCTTGGCTTTTCTAGATGTGTTAGTAATTCGGAATCCTGATAACACCTTGAGCCGTACTGTGTTTAGAAAAAAGACTCATACAGATAGATATTTAAACGGTAATTCTCACCACCATCCTTCACAGTTAGCTACCGTGGGTAAATCTTTGTTTCTAAGAGCACGAGGGATCTGTGACAGTAAACACCTGGCTGCCGAGCTCCACCATGTCAAGCAAGTTTTGCATGACAACAAGCTTCGAGTCCCGCGCCCACGTCACAGTGAACGAGTGAAGCCGGCCACAGTCGAGCGTGTACCTGCTGTACTGCCCTATGTTAGAGGAGTCACTGACAAGATTTGCTACATCTTGAAGCGCGCTTCCATCAAAACATACTTCAAGCCGCTGAAGAAGATTGGTCGGTTTTTACCATCAGTCAAGTGTAATGTCCCTCTGCAAGATGCAGGAGTGTACAAGCTTGATTGTGAATGTGGTCTCTCCTACATAGGACAACCTAAAAGATCAATAAAAACCCGCGTTAAAGAACATATAGCTGATGTGAAGAATCGACGCTCCGGGAAGTCTGCAGTCTGTGAACACGCACAGGATCGCCCCCGTCACTACATCAGATTTGATAGACCGCAAATCCTCGCTAAAGAACACCGTTTCCTTCCAAGGATGATTTGCGAGGCTATTGAAATCAAAAAAACATCCTAATTTCAATAGAGAAGATGGCTGGGTGCTACCATCTGCTTGGGATCCTATAATAAATAAAATTAAATCCCAACCCAAGCATACAACTGTAAGACTTCAAGATACGATAAGGTCATATTGTACAGATCGGAACAAAAGTTAAATTTTAATCCATGGTAACCGCGGTTAACTATGACATATGGACGTTGAACATCTCAGTCCCGCCCGTGACCATGAGCGCTGTAAAGCGTTCAAAACGTCGGGTGTTTAAAAAGTTAAATATACGCGATAAATTCCGTAAAAACTAGTATTATTTCAATGTGTAGTGTTCGCTTAAATATAAGAAATCATTATGTAAACCAGTACGGACTGGTAGTTGCAAATAAAATACGCCGATTAAAAGATCTAAAGACCAAGCGCGCAAGATATCTAACAGCCTTAAATTTCTTGAAGAGGTGCCGAGACCATAATCTCATTCCTACGTGTGTTAAAATATCAACTAAAAAGGACATTCGAGGAAGCGCTAGGATCTTAAATCAGGCGAGTAAAAAGTTGTTACGGACGGTAATCCAACAAAAACGCTCCGACCTATATGACATAAATAAATCCATAGACACATCATCCAGTGAATTGACGAAAGTTTTAACGACGTTTGACTATAATTTTTGCATGGAAACATTAAATAAACGCGAAATCATTAAATATAACGAATGCAAAAACAAACATATAGAAAAATATCAAAAATTAACGAACAAGTCAAATGTCAAACATCTGAATCAATGCCAGAACACAAGAAACACAGATCATAGATTAATCGCGCTCTATAATCTGTCAAAACAAACACTAGATGATGCAACAATTAGGGTTTTATCCAAAGGCCTCAACTTTGCAATTACACCCCGCAAATTACCGTACGAAGAAATTATCTGTAGTGTCGAAGACTGTTTATTTAAAAACAATTGTGGAATACTACTATACTACTATAATATGCTGAAAGAAGATTTGGAGTTGATACGTCAAGACATTTCGTCTATGTTACGTCGATGTTCAGTGCCTAAACCGAATCTTCCCAAAGACGAATTTATACCGTTAAAGAACCTACGCAATAAACCAGAACTTACGATTCTCCGCGCAGATAAGGAAAACGCCACGATAGTCATGGATACGTCAGATTATAATTCTAAAATACAAGAACTTTTGTCGGATATAAGTACTTATAAAAAGTTTAAAAATGACCCAACAAATAGCACACTAAAAACAACTAGTGATCTCATAAAGAAACACTCCCAAAAATTAAATCTAGACGTAAAATGGATAATACCTACGTGCGCCAAATCATCAAAATTGTATGGGTTACCAAAAATACACAAGCCCAATGCTCCACTACGTCCCATAGTAAGCCAAATCGATTCACCAACTTACAGATTGGCTCAACACTTAGCGAAAATACTCTCACCGCTCAGGGGACATACAAGAGCACACATAAAGGATTCCTACCATTTTGTCGGCGAGATTAAAGACCTACATCTGGCAGACAATGAAACTATGGTCAGTTTTGATGTGCAGTCATTGTATACATGCTTACCTGTTGAAGACTGCATCTCAATTGTAACTAGAATGCTGGAAGAAGTTTTACAAGCAAGTAGATGGTGTGGCGATGGGCTTACCTGTATCTCCCATTGTCGCTGACATATTCATGGAAGACTTTGAGGAGAAAGCCCTGCTTAGTTCTCCCATAAATCCAAGATTCTACAAGCGGTACGTAGACGACACTTTCACAATTCTACCTTTAGATAAAGTAACTGCATTTTTAGACCATCTTAACTCTATAAATTCTAAATTTCAGTTCACAATGGAGTTAGAGGCAAACAATTCCTTGGCTTTTCTAGATGTGTTAGTAATTCGGAATCCTGATAACACCTTGAGCCGTACTGTGTTTAGAAAAAAGACTCATACAGATAGATATTTAAACGGTAATTCTCACCACCATCCTTCACAGTTAGCTACCGTGGGTAAATCTTTGTTTCTAAGAGCACGAGGGATCTGTGACAGTAAACACCTGGCTGCCGAGCTCCACCATGTCAAGCAAGTTTTGCATGACAACAAGCTTCGAGTCCCGCGCCTACGTCACAGTGAACGAGTGAAGCCGGCCACAGTCGAGCGTGTACCTGCTGTACTTACTGGCTACATCTTGAAGCGCGCTTCCAACAAAGCATACTTCAAGCCGCTGAAGAAGATTGGTCAGTTTTTACCATCAGTCAAGTGTAATGTCCCTCTGCAAGATGCAGGAGTGTACAAGCTTGATTGTGAATGTGGTTTCTCCTACATAGGACAAACTAAAAGATCAATAAAAACCCGCGTTAAAACACATATAGCTGATGTGAAGAATCGAGGCTCCGGGAAGTCTGCAGTCTGTGAACACGTACAGGATCACCACCGTCACTACATCAGATTTGATAGACTGCAAATCCTCGCTAAAGAACACCGTTTCATTCCAAGGATGATTATCGAGGCTATTGAAATCTAAAAACATCCTAATTACAATAGAGAAGATGGCTGGGTGCTAACATCTGCTTGGGATCCTATAGTAAATAAAATTAAATCCCAACCCAAGCATACAACTGCAAGACTTCAAGATACCATAAGTTCATACTGTATAAAATCGGAACAAAAGTTAAATTATAATCTATGGTAACCGCGGTTAACTATGACATATGGACGTTGAACATCTCAGTCCCGCCCGTGACCATGAGTGCTGTAAAGCGTTCAAAACGTCGGGTATTTAAAAAGTTAAATATACGCGATGAATTCTGTAAAAACTAGTATTATTTAAATGTGTAGTGTTCGCGTAAATATAAGAAATCATTATGGTTCACATAACATAACCAACTGACTGGTCAGTAAAATTATTAGAAGTTTAGAGTAAAATGAATTGTATATTAAAATCCTTACTTCAGAATACGAATGTGAGCATTTACTTATAATATATTTATAAAATTAAGTTTTACCATTTAATTAATTTGGATCCATACACTCATGAAATATATTGTACTTCATTATTAAGAACAACATTATAATATTACGGGTATGTTGGTATGTATTTCTTTTGTTGTTTTTAGTTGAATGTGTATTAACAGTAGCATAACTGGACCGTATTAGTTGTTTCAAAAGTATCGTAGTTTTTTTTTAATAATAAACTTATGAAAAAAGTTACGATTTAGGTTTGTGTAGATTGTAACGAAACAATATATTTTCTCTGATGCATTATCCATGAAGAAAACAGACGAATACGTTTGCATGTACTACATGCCGTCCGGATATCATCTAAACATCATATAACATATAGCATTATATATCAACAAAAAGAACGTGAATAGGCTTTTGTGTAGTTTCTGTGATACAAGGTCAGTATGATACGAATATACACAATTTGTGTTTAAGTACAAATGTTGAGTTTCATAACAGGAGGATCGATAAGAATCCATCTTCGGCCTATGTTCAATAGTCGACTTCTGTTAGGCTGTAGGTATGCAGTGAAGGTGGAACATCATTAAGTTTTAGTCAGTGCGAGTCCGACCTAAGCCGTCCTTGCACCCATGAGGTTGGTATGTTTTGGTACTTCCCCGTTTAACCCTTCAACCCCTAAGCGGTCGAATTCGACCGCGGCGCTATTCCGTCAAAATTCAAGCGGTTGAATTCGACTGCGCTCATCCACTGCACTTTAAACTATAATAAATTATATTTAGAGACTACTTTTTTATGAAGAAGTTTGACATTATAGAATTAATATGAAATTTCCTATCCTATAGTGCAATAAAAATTAGTTATGCTATGGATACCCATTTATAATCTACGATCATTTCGTACGCCATTTTCGCGTGAATGTTATTGTTTTGATTTTTGGATTTTTCTAGTACTTATTACTTTTTAAGTATAGTGTTTTATTATTTAATTGTAATGAAAGTTTTTGTGTAAATATAATTTATCTTTTTACGTAAATAATTTCTAGTACTATATATTAAATAATTGTGATTTTCACGCTACCGAAATTCGCTTGTTATGTTTTGTTTTTGCTATCAAAATACAATAGTCATTTTGTAATTCATTAAAACCTGACTTTTTTATAGAGAATTATGTATAGATTTTATAATGTTAAACTTCTTCATAGAAAAGTAGTCTACAAATATAAGTTTTAATGGTTTGAAGTGCTGCGGGTGGGTGCCGTCGCATGCGACCGCTCGGGATTTGCCGGGCGCATGCGCCTGCATGAGAATTTTAAGGGGACTGAGGGGTTAAAATAATAATACAGTTTAAAAAACGTAAACAGCACGCATCAGTCATGAGTTTTGATGATCATAATTATAAGACTAGGCCATAGCCGTAAATGCCTTTAGTTATTAATTATTTTATTTGGTGATCTTGATCAGGATACTATGATAATGTAACTTAATTATTGTATTGTCATCGGTCCTTGATTCGATTGCAAATTTTTAAGTCAATCAGCCCACTACAAGTTGGTGAAAATTACATTAAAAGACTCCGTTACGTTGATAGATACACGCGGAGTTAATGAAAGCGTGTAAAAAAGATATACGAAAATATATATTAGGAACAATCGAGATTACGCCATACGTATAATAAGAGCGCTATAAATACTAATAAGCTAGTATTAATATAGTTTTATTAATATTAATACTAATAAAATAATATAAATACGAGCAGCAGTATCAAAATTGCGAAACGTCCAGTACTACTATTGTTAACTAATCTTATGACAAATCCTGCTTAAAACTACCTATGGCCAAATGTTTACTTTTACAAGCTATTGAAGAAGAATATGTCTATAAATATTAATAAAATATAATTATCTGCCTGTAATATCGAAATAACTGCCTTTTATTGAGCTCAGTGGGTTATTTTTATACAAATAAGACATGAATAACCGTGTAGTGGTGATGAAAGAACATCCACTACCGCATATCATGCCGTGGATGTCAGAGGAGGCAACAGAGGGAAAAAATCATGAGATAGGCAGCAGCGTCTTTCCAATAACTACTAAAACAAAAATAAAAACTGCGATTGCCAACCCCCTTGCCGAGCAACTACGACAGATTGACAGATACCAGATCCCCCCTATCAGCAATTTTTGGGAGAGGCCTGTGTTCGGCCGTGGATTATTTAAAAATTTACCTGTCTGTCTGCGACTGAACATATTGTGATGAAACAACAATGCCTGGAGCAATGTAGATTACATACATTACTACATTTTATCTTAAAACCTTAGGGATTTTTTGAAAAAAAAAAACAATAAATTGATAAAATCAATGATCTTTGACAATTTAAATCTAAATAGTCATAATAGTAGATCCCACCCAGGAAAAGCCAGGGACGGTCGCTAGTATTTAATTTATATGAAAGCGAGCACACAATGTTCTCAGTACAATCTACACTCTCTGACATACATGAGATTACTTGAGCGTCAGGTGTTTATTGCTTCGCCTTTATTTATTACATAAAGATTCGAGCTTCACCTTGATTGATAGAATTATTCAACAACTCTATTTTCCGCTTGTCAAACAAGTGTAATACGTAGACAAGATTTTCGGGAATGGCAGCATACATAATATTTCGAATTACACTTTATGTTGGAGTGAGTAGATTTCACTAACACTATTTCAGTACCTTCTGAAATCACAAAAGCCAGTCACTCGATTTTCTGTACCTACTTAAATGCTCACTTTGTAACAACAATACTTTCAATTGTCACGGGTCAGTTGCCAGGGTTAAGAATTTCACCGTAACTATTCGCAAAAGGGATCTAACGAAACGTTCATTGAATTACATGAAGTGGAAAAATCTGTAGATACTAAATAAAACGCACGAAAAAAACTAAGTTTTCTAAAAATAAATATGTATGTAGGTAAGGTATATACTTATACATAGGATGAATATCCACATCCCATCTGAGCCATCAGCCACTCCATCTTTTCTTAAATCTGTTCGTATTTATCTTAAAAAAAAGTTAAGTACGAGCTAACATGGCATCCCAGTTGGGCACCCTCTTCTCATTATTGTAAGTATAAAAGTTCCATCGCGTTGCCCAAATGCCCAAATGCGTGTTGGCAGACTTTTTATCATCATAATCATCATTATTCACATCACAAAAATCGACCCTGAATCCCTGCATTCATCGAAACCAGATCGTCAATCTATTTTGTTGGCGGCCACACTACAATTTACTGTATGGTACGAGGCTACCACTCGAAAAGCTTTCTTCTCCATCGATTGTTAGTTCTTTGAAATTTATTACGGGCAGCTCATAATCACTACAGCTTCTGATCCGTCTGGAAATGTTGGTTTTTCTTGCTTATACGTCGGATTTTATCGTCACGATCTCTCATAAAAACACGGGGCTTAATCATCTCCGACGCTCATTGAGCGCTCTAGAGCTTGCTCATACGGCTAACAGTAAAACATGCCTTACGTCACGTCTTAAATCCATATGCCATCACTGGCAACACGTTCTGGCTATACAAAGTTGACGAAATATTTTTTTTAATTTCCGAGACATTTCCATTTCCTCATGATCTTTGTTTTCCTGCAAGGGAATAAATGGAGTGTTTCTTAATGACAATTTATTGATAAGACGTCCTCTTCAATCTGAACTAAAGCTGGCCTTAATGCAATGAAAAAAGCATCCCATTTGTTTAGTTGTGGATATCGCAAAGATGTACAAGCAAGTAAGAGTAACTAATGAAGACACAGATTTTCAAAGTTTATTGTGAAAAGGAGACGTTCATTCTAGCATACAGGATTTCAAATTACTTATAGTAACATTTGTTACTGCATCAGTTCCATACTTAGCAGTAAAGACAATGCAATAAATAGCACAAGATGAGAGTGATGAATTCCCACTTGCAGCGGAAAGGTCAAGACTAATAATTAAATGGATGATCTCATAATAGGGTGTAAAAATGTGTTTACAATGAAATGAATTCACTTTTGGCGAAAGACAGGTTTGAATTGCAAAAATGGTCAAAATAGCCTCAAGAAAAAATAATAAAAAAGATTGCTTGGGTAAAAATAAGAGTGAAACATTTAATCTTAAACAAGAGGAAATAACTAAAACCGTATGACTTCTCTGGAACCAATGCGATGATTCCTTTCAGTATGCAGTGAAACTTCTTTCCATGTTTTAACCTATAGAAAAGAAAATTTATTTCAGATATTTGTAGACATTTTGATCCCTTAGGTTGCGTCGGCTTTATACAAAAGCTAGTGATTGCTTGAATTGGATAGGATGGCATCAGACACTTCACAACAAAAAGTCTGTCACTTTCAGGGGAGGCGAGGAAAACACACTACTGTATAGTTCACTACAAATGCAAAATATCGCGTCACTACAGCACTTGTGTTCGTGTTCATTGCATTTACGCATACCATCAAATTGTACACGTGTCGATACACTGGTGCCGCCGTCTACATGTGTAAGCTATGTAGGGTGAGGACTATGTTTAGAAATTAATGCGTATTTCACATAAGTGAAATTTTATAATGATTTCTTATATTTACGCGAAAACTACACATGATTAAAACTACTTTAACGGATTTTATCGCGTTTAGTTTTACTTTTAATTACCTTTATTTTTAATTCCCGACGTTTCGGGCGCTTTCCAGCACCCATGGTCAAGGGGGACTGAGATGACTGACGTCCCGATGTCATTGTTAAACCTGGAGTACCTTCAGCTTTTTTAATTATTGTTTATGGTCCGATCTATGCAAAATGAAATGATTATGTCCTGAGGTCTTTCAGTGGTATGCTTGGGTTTAGTTTTAATTTTATTGATTATAGGATCCCAAGCAGGTGGTAGTACCCAGCCTCCTTCTCTATTGAAATTAGGATGTTTTTTAATTTCAATAGCCTCAAGTATCATCCTTGGTAGGAATCGGTGTTTTTTCGCGAGGATTTGTGGTCTATCAAACCTGATATAATGGTTGGGGCCGTCTAGGATATGATCACAAACTGCAGACTTCCCGGAACGTTGATGCTTCACATCAGCTATATGTTCTTTTACGCGGATCCTAATTGATCTTTTTGTTTGTCCTATATAAGAGAGACCACATTCATAATCAAGCTTGTACACTCCTGCCTCTTGTAGAGGAATATGATACTTGATGGATGGTACGAACTGACTAATCTTCTTCGGCGGCTTGTAGAATGTTCTAATAGAAGCTCGCTTTAAGATATAGCCAATCTTGTCTGTGACACCTCTGACATATGGTAGTACGGCAGGCACACGCTCGACATTGGCCGGCTTCACTCGGTCACTGTGACGTAGGCGCGGGACCCGAATCTTGTTGTCGTGCAGAACTTGCTTGACGTGCTGAAGCTCGGCGGCCAGGTGTTTGCTGTCACAGATCCCTCGTGCTCTCCGTAACGAAGATTTGCCCACGGTAGCTAACTGTGAAGGATGGTGGTGAGATTCACCGTTTAAATATCGGTTTGTATGGGTCTTTTTTCTATACACAGTGTGACCAATGGTGTTATTAGGATTTCGGATGACTAACACATCTAGGAAAGGTAAGGAATTATTTGCCTCTAACTCCATAGTAAATTGAATTTTAGAGTTTATGGAATTAAGATGTTCTAAAAATGCAGTTATTTTGTCTGATGGTAAAATTGTGAAAGTATCGTCTACGTACCGCTTGTAGATCCTTGGTGTAACAGGTGCAGTAAGGAGGGCTTTCTCCTCAAAGTCTTCCATGAATATATCAGGTGAGCCCATCGCAACACCATCTACTTGCTTGTAAAACTCTTGCTTCCACAATAGATAGCCAGATGTAAGGCAATGTCTTAGTAATACTGCATATTCTGCTGGTACGTTATTTTCCTCTAGTTTCCTAGTTATAATTAAGATGCAGTCTTCAACAGGTAGGCATGTAAATAGAGACTGAACATCAAAACTGACCATGGTTTCATTGTCAGTAAGATGTAGGTCTTTTATCTCACTGACAAATGGTATGAATCCTTAGTGTGTGCTCTTGTGTGCCCTCTGAGTGGTAATAATATTTTAGCTAAGTATTGAGCCAATCTGTAAGTTGGCGAATAAATCTGACTCACTATTGGACGTAATGGAGCATTCGGTTTGTGTATCTTTGGTAACCCATACGACTTCGGTGGTTTGGCATATGAAGGTATTATCGAATTAACATCCAGATTCAATTTTTCGGAGTTTTTCTTAATCGGATCGCTAGTTGTTTTAAATGTATTAGTTGTAGGGTCTGTTTTGACCTTTCGAAAAGTAGTTTCATCCGACAAAAGTTGTTGTATTTTAAAATTGTAAAATAACGTATCCATTATAACCGTAACTGGTACCTTTATCTGCGCGGAGAATCGTAAGCTCTGGTCTGTTGCATAAGGTTTTCAACGCGTTAAATTCATTTTTGGGAAGATTTAATTTCGGCGCTGAACTTCGACGTAACATAGATGAGATGTCTTGACGTATGGCCTCTAAATATTCATTACCAATATTATTTTTATACAGACAGTCCTCAACGCTACAGATAATGTCCTCATACGGTATTTTTCGCGGTGTTATTGCGAAATTAATACCTTTTTCTAAAACTTTTATTGTGGCGTCGTCCAGTGTTTGTTTTGATAGTTGTTTGGCTAGTAAAAAGTTGTTAATAACGGTTTTTTTATAGGATAGGGTGACAAACGAGCACACAGTCCACCTGATGGTAAGTGGTTGCTGTGGCCCATAGACATCTACATCTATCCTCGATTACGAATCAAAATGCAGATGCGTTGTCACCCGTGAGGACTAAGATGGAATGCCTCGTTTCCAGTAAAAAGGGTCTTCAAAAAGGTGATTCAGCAAAAACGTACCGATCTATATTTCATAAACAAACCCATAGACAATTCTTCCAGTGAATTAAAGACAGTTTTATCGACATTTGATTATAAAAATTGCATAGAAACTTTAGATAAACGCGAAACAACTAAATACAATGAATGCCAAAATACTAGTTACGGTTATAATGGATACGTTAGATTACAATTTAAAAATACACAAACCGAATGCTCCATTACGTCCAATAGTGAGTCAGATTTATTCGCCAACTTACAGATTGGCTCAATACTTAGCTAAAATATTATCACCACTCAGAGGGCACACAAGAGCACACACTAAGGATTCATACCATTTGTCAGTGAGATAAAAGACCTACATCTTACTGACAATGAAACCATGGTCAGTTTTGATGTTCAGTCTCTATTTACATGCCTACCTGTTGAAGACTGCATTTCAATTATAGCTAGGAAACTAGAGGAAAATAACATTTTTTATTTTATTTATGTAAAAACTTTAACGTAACACCTTAAGCTAAAGGGGTACATAGGGCGGACTTAATGCCATGTGGCATTCTCTGCCAGTCAACCCTGGGAGCCAAGGACAATTGGTAAATAATTACATTAAATATATATATATATATATATATATATATATATATATATATATATATATATATATATATACATGCTTATGAACTTCGTAAATAAATATACAAATGAGTGATATATATATATAATATGATGTTTGAGTAATATATAATGAAATAAATATCTGAAGTAAAAAAGAAGAAAAGAAAGACAAAAGTTAAGAGAATAATGTTAATTCGTACTTTCCTTCAGGTAATGTTCTCGGAGAAGAACTTTGAAGACTTTTTTATTTGTGGCATTCTTAATATCGTTGGGGAGGGTGTTCCAAAGTTGTATGGCTTGTATCGTAAACGACGACCTAAAAAAAATTGACTTATGCTGTGGAAACCTTAATCTCAGACGGTTTGACTGTCGGGATGTTCGACCGTCGATCGGATGAAAAAAAATGAAAATTACCCTTAAGATAAGAAGGCGACCTTGGATCGTTTAAAATTGAATAAAGTACAAGTAAAATTCTAGAGCATCGCCTTTGACGTATAGGTAGCCATTTAAGCTTTGAACGATAGGACGTTATGTGGTCATACTTACGTAAACCAAAAATAAACCTTATGGAATTAAGAAGGCGCTCCAACTTGTTTAGAAGATTTTCTGATAGATCTGGGTAACATACATCGACATAGTCGATAATAGGTAGAATAAGGGAATGAACCGGCGTAAGTTTGATTTTGAAAGGTAGGAAATTTTTAAGACGGTAAAGAGAACGCAAGGTAGCAACAACTTTACGACTAACTTCAGAGATCTGCAAACATGCCAGCAGAATATGCAGTATTACTAAGACATTGCCTTACATCTGGCTATCTATTGTGGAAGGAAAAGTTTTACAAGCAAGTAGATGGTGTTGCGATGGGCTCACCTGTATCTCCCATTGTCGCCGATATATTCATGGAAGACTTTGAGGAGAAAGCCCTCCTTACTGCACCTGTTACACCAAGGATCGGCACAGGCGGTACGTAGACGATACTTTCACAATTTTACCATCAGACACAATAAATGCATTTTTAGAACATCTTAATTCCATAAACTCTAAAATTCAATTTACTATGGAGTTAGAGGCAAATAATTCCTTACCTTTCCTAGATGTGTTAGTCATCCGAAATCCTAATAACACCATTGGTCACACTGTGTATAGAAAAAAGACCCATACAAACCGATATTTAAACGGTGAATCTCACCACCATCCCTCACAGTTAGCTACCGTGGGCAAATCTTTGTTACAGAGAGGACGAGGGATCTGTGAAAGCAAACACCTGGCCGCCGAGCTTCAGCACGTCAAGCAAGTTCTGCACGACAACAAGCTTCGGGTCCCGCGCCTACGTCACAGTGACCGAATGAAGCCGACCACAGTCGAGCGTGTGCCTGCTGTACTACCATATGTCAGAGGTGTCACAGACAAGATTGGCTATATCTTAAAGCGAGCTTCTATTAGAACATTCTACAAGTCACCGAAGAAGATTAGTCAGTTCCTACCATCCGTCAAGTGTCATATTCCTCTACAAGAGGCACGAGTGTACCAGCTTGATTGTGAATATGGTCTCTCTTATATAGGACAAACAAAAAGATCAATTAGAACCCGCGTAAAAGAACATATAGCTGATGTGAAGCATCAACGTTCCGGGAAGTCTGCAGTTTGTGATCATATCCTAGTCAACCCCAACCATTACATCAGATTTGATAGACCACAAATCCTCGCGAAAGAACACCGATTCCTACCAAGGATGATACGTGAGGCTATTGAAATTAAAAAACATCCTAATTTCAATAGAGAAGGAGGCTGGGTACTACCACCTGCTTGGGATCCTATAATCAATAAAATTAAAACTAAACCCAAGTATACCACTGCAAGACCTCAGGACATAATCAGTTTATTTTGCATAGATCGGACCATAAACAATAATTAAAAAAGCTGAAGGTACTCCGGGTTTAACAATGACATCGGGACGTCAGTCATCTCAGTCCCCCGTGACCATGGGTGCTGGAAAGCGCCCGAAACGTCGGGAATTAAAAATAAAAGTAATTAAAAGTAAAAATAAACGCGATAAAATCCGTAAAAGTAGTTTTAATCAAGTGAAATTTTATTCCATATTTCACCCAACCTTAGGGGTGGATTTTTTACCAAATTTATACAGTACCACCCCTGAAATATAAACTATTTAATGAAAAGAATAATAAAAATCCGTACACAATTGATAAAGTTGTCTCATCATATACATACAAAAAAAGAACATAAATTAATTGGATGCTTATTGTTCCAAAGTATTTCGGCATTTTCTAGCCTTTCCTCGAGTCTTAATATAGTTTCGTCATCCAAAAATGGGTTTATGAGTTTAGTGGATCATAGGTAATATTTTCAACTTCAATTTATGATTTTTTTTAAATTTTATTTTGACTAAATCCTTATGCAAATTTTCAAAGGTTGTTACTGTTGAAGAGCTGTTAGGTATATTTTTGTATTTCGGTTTGCCTTAATTTTAAAAATAAGTTCATTTCCTTCGATTTCATTATTACACTCTAATGTTACGGTACATATACCTGTACATGCTCTTATGTAGTCGATATTTTTTTGGTTTTACAGGTTTCACTTTAGACTGAAATAAGAAATCTAAAACACGGAACCATACCATTGTTTGCAGAAGATTGGATGGAGAAATATCTCTAGAAGCAAAATCAGTTGGATTTTGTTTAGATTTAACACGAACATTGCTGTTGCTGTATTATTCTAAAATTTTTGGAGACTTTGTGTGTTATGAAAGTTTTCCAACTGCTCGGGTGACTGTTTATCCACTCAACACTATTTCAGAGTCAGTCCAAGCTAAGATGTTAGTTTTATCTATCTACAGTTTTTCAGCGATTTTAATTAGTAATTTAGCTAGCAAGACTGCGCCACATAATAATAATCTTGGAATTGATATTGTTTTGATACGAGCGACTTTGCGGTTACTAAATAAACATGTGCCTTATCTTAAGAGTCCACTATTCTGATATGCACGAAGACAGCATATGCTTGTTTTGCCCATATGCCACTGCGTCGCAGAAGCCATGTAAGTCAATTCTTTTATCACATTTTTTCACTCACATCCACCTATCCATCCTACCTAATTTTGAATAACTGTTTTTGCTAATATTACGAAAGGAACGAACCAACGAAAGGGATCAAAAATTCTACAAATATCCGAAATACATTTTATTTTAATACAGGTTCAGTCAGACGAAGAAGTTTCACTGCATACTGGAAAGAATCATCGCATCGGTTCCAGATAAATCCCAGTGCTTAAATCATCATTTTTAATATTAAATCTTTTTCTATTTTTTTTCTTAATCATAGCTACTACTTGACCGTTTTTGTAACTGAAACATGTCTTTCGCCAAAAGGGAATTCATTTATCTTTGAAAGTCTGTGTCTTCATTAGCTACCCTTACTTTCCTTTACATTTTATGACATCCACAACTAAAGAAATGGGATGCCTTTTTCATCGCATCAAGACGTGCCTGAATTCAGATTCAAGAGAAGGTCTTATTAATAAATAGTCATTAAGAGACAATCCATTTCTTCCCTTATAGGAAGCATCAGATACAACCCGAACCTTTGCTGTATCCTTATCATTATCTATAACGGCATGATGAGGCAAGTATACAGCAATGTCATTTTCAATTGGGATTGCTCTACCCTTTTCCAAGTATGCAAGTTCAATATATTCATTGATTAAGTTCACATACTAATTTTTTAATTTTATTTAATTTTGCCTCTGAAGACTCTAAAGAAAGGCAGTATTTACAATTTTGGTCGTCGTTCCAAGAGGGTAAGCGAACTTCGTACTACTATCTGCATTTCTTATTGTAATTTGACGAACATATCTTCACACCAAGATTCTTCTTTTGTGAATATCTCTTTATTATTATTTGTATCTAATTCCAACTGTCAAATTTTTGTTAATTCCCGATATTCATTCATATAAACATGCAAAATCTTAAGACGTGATGTACCAACATCACATGGTCGGATTGCTCCTGCCAGAATCAGACCTGAATTAGTTTTATATGCTACCATTGTACCTCATGTATCATTTGAATCAAACTATATATAACGGTTTTTATCGCGTTTAATTTACTTATTGTGGCGGCTTGGGATTATTTTTAAATTATATAGTGGACTGTATTGATATTCAATATCCCCTGAAACGTTCAGTTATCGCAGTCAAAAAATTACACCAAGAAAACAATAAAACTACTCACGGTCTTACTAGCCAGCTTCCCAATATCGGCAAAACGTTGACAGCTCCTGGTGGCTTCTTCTACACGGTGGAATACACTGGTAATTAGATTGTACATGGTACACTCTAGAGTAGTCCTTATTTTTAGCTTTGAAGAGATATTCACTCCACGATAACACAAAGAGATGTAGGCTTCTTACGCTTCCTACCCTCCTTTTTATTTTTTTTGTCCCCACAGATTATAGCAGAGCGTTATGCGTCACAATGCTGCCACAGGTTATCACCGGCCCTCAGATCGTTGTAGATCATTGTGTCTCGGTATAAAATATGCGAGTTGCGGTTTATTACTGAACACACCCCCCACCGAAACCATCTTGATGGTTTCTCCAAAATATAGGATAAAATTATAACTTAATCTAACTTAATCTCTATCTAGATAACGCTGAGACATAGAATGGTCTCAACGAGAAGGTTATTAATACAAGTAAGCTAATTTGCATAAGGGAGAGGACTCAGTTTATTAACTGGTCGCTGTAAAGTACCCTTTTGGGTACGAAGCGTAACACAACGAACAATCCCATCTGGGCCGGGGTGAAGAGCCTCTATTCTACCCAAAGGCCAATTGCACGGCGGTATGTTATCAGTTTTTATCATTACAAGATCACCTTTTTTAATGTTAGATCTATCCGAATACCACTTTGCTTTCTGTTGCAGCGTATTTAAATATTCACGACTCCATCTACGCTAAAACATTTGTGAAGATTTTTGAATACATTGCCAGCGTGACAATCGATTCATCGTTATGTCTTCTACATTACACTCAGTTACCGCCGTTAACGCTTTTCCTATTAGAAAGTGTCCCGCTGTCAGTACGTTAAATTCATCCGGGTTATCACTAGCTGGTAACGGACAGAGCGGCCGCGAATTGAGAATTGCTTCTACTTTACAAAACACTGTGGTGAGTTCCTCGAAAGTCAAACCTTTTTCTCCGATGGCTCAGGCTAAGAGGTACTTGGCGGATTTAATTCCGGCTTCCCAGAGCCCACCCATATGTGGTGCGCTGGGGGGATTAAATTTCCATATAATTTGTCGCTTTGAGCAACCCTCTAATATATTACCTTTTTGCTCGAACATAAACCTTTGTATTTCGGTTAAATGCTTACTAGCCGCGATAAAATTAGTACCGCAATCCGAGTAAAGAAAAGAGCACACACCCCGTCGCGCTACAAATCTGTCTAAACACGCGAGGAAACACTCCGATGACAACGACGATAAAACCTCGAGGTGTACAGCTTTTGTAGAGTAACAAATAAATAATGCTAAATATGACCGTTCAATCCTAGCGTTTCGTCGTAAACTTTCTTTTGTAAAGAACGGACCACCGAGGTCTACTCCTACATGCTCAAAAATTTTATTAGGTATTGTTGTGTGAATAAGTCAAATAGCGCCATCTAGTGTCAGGAACGAGAGCGAGGGGAGCTCTGCAGAGAATGACATCACACTCTCAACTGACAGCGCCATCCGAAGAACTAAGTTTCTAGAAAATCTATACTCGCAAACTCGTCCCTTTGCGCGCATTTACCTGAAGATTCGGGATGTTTCTTTGCTAATTTAAATAAATAGGTGCTGCAAGATGCGATCGGGACACAGAGTTGAACTTAGCGACACAAGCGAAGCTTCGGAGCGGAATTAAGTGAATTAGTGTGTTTAATTATTAGTGTTTTTAGTTTTAATTTGTGTAAAGTAAATTAAAGTGTTAATTTAGGTAATTTTATCGGCAATTTTTATTGTCACGAACCTCAAGCTCGTAACAATTGGTGTCAGAAGTGGGATAAAATAATGCCGATTTTACCTAAGGAGGAAACGGAGGGTGTCCGTACCCGAAGTCAACGCCAGCAGGAGACGGACCAACGAAGATTTGTTGGTTCAACACCACAGACGTCGGAAGGCCAGCCACCGGCTGCAGGCCCATCAGAAAGAAAGAAAGAAAGAAAGAAAGAAAGATTTATTGCAGCACGCCACAAACATCAGTAGGCACTTAAATTTTGACACATCAATTATAAACATTATAACAAACAAAAACAAAAATAGGAAACAAAACAACAATTTGACGGATAAAACAATTTAAAAGTATTAATACTTATAGATTATAATTTAAAAGAAAAAAAAATAGAAAGACAAAAAGAATCGTTTCTCATATTGTACGAGTATGTCGTGGCGAGTCATACAAACGGACCTCACTCAGCTTATGCTGTCGCCGGAGCAACAGCGCTGGTTTTCAGTGGGCCCGAACTGATAATAACGTACGGACGTCCGCGAGTGATACATAATAATATTCTAAAACCAATCCGTCTAAATATGCTGAAATTATTGATTTCAAACCAAACAATGGTATGTACATGTGCTTATTATACATGCACTTTATTTTTATTTTCAAAAATTTTGTTATCAGTGTGCTCTTAACTTTATTAATTAATATGTTACATTATTTCAAAAGTTATTATTACGTTGTATTTGTTTTCTTATATTAATATATGTATATTTTAACATTTATTTCTAAAACTTATACATAAATTACCTCAGTTATTGATTGACGACACTAAATTACACTTTTTTTTTTTTAGCCTACGGTCGGTGGAACTATCCGAACAGTATCCAATTTAAGGTTATATTATCATCACTCAACTTTATTAGTTGCGACCTTGTCCGCCTGTGCTATGTGCCAGTACCCATTTTGGTGAGTAGTACGCTTCAGCCTATGTTCTTCTGAGTTGAAATAAGATAGTTTTTATATTTTTCTTTAAAGGTTTTAATAGTTTTCAGGCTACGAAGCGGTGGCGGCAGGTCGTTCCAACACTTTGAGGCAGCGTACCTAAAGCTCCCACGAAAAGCAGCGGTGCGATGGAATGGCACGGCGAGAGAATAAGTCGACGCACGAGTTATTTTTGAATTTACGTCGCGCGACCATACTAACTTTTGGAAGAGATAAGGTGGCATATTATATTTAATTATACCAAACAGTAGTGTTGCTAAATGAAAGTGACGACGATATTTCATTTTTAAAATGTTCCCTTCGTTGATGTACGGCGTAACGTGAGTGCGTGGCGGTATCCCGAAGCAAAATCTTGCACAAGCATTCTGAACTCGCTGAATGAGTTTTTGACTACGTATTAATAGACGAGGACCATAAACTACATCCATGTAATTAAATTTAGAAAGAATTAATGAGTCACAGAGCCTTATTCGAATATCTGTGCTCAGGAAATTTCTAATTTGATACAGGACTTTAAGTCTGTAGAAGCAATTTCTAGCAGTATTAAGTATGTGATTCTCGAAGCGCAAACGATCATCCATAAGCAGACCTAAATTGCGAGTTTCAGTCACACGCTCAATTTGTTCCCCTTTTATGGTGACATGAAGCCGTTGTTTCGCAATGTTTTGAATTTGCTTAGCCGTTCCTAGAATCATATACTTTGACTTATTTCCGTTTAAAACAAGAGCATTCGATTTTGACCAATCAGCAATGCCTTCTAAATCTTTGTTTAATTTGTTTATTGCTGATTGAGTTTCCTCAGGGTTACATGATATGTAAATCTGTGTGTCATCAGCGTACATATGATATCTACAATGTTTGATGATATCTATCATATCTGCACAGTACATAGCAAACAAAAGTGGTCCTAAAATTGAGCCTTGAGGTACACCTTGTTTCACAACCTTGAAATCGGAAACTAGCGGCAACCCTCTATGGTCAGAAATTTCCACTCGCTGTGCGCGATATTTAAAGTAGCTCTCAAACCATTTCACCGCAGTTACGTCGAAACCATAATAGTGCAATTTTGACAAAAGTAATGGTACATTCAAGCAGTCAAATGCTCTAGAAAAGTCTAGTAGAACTAATATTGTGCCTTTTCCAGAGTCCTGGTCCGACAGAATATCATCGATTACTTTAATCAGAGCGGTAGTTGTACTATAATGTTGCCTAAAACCCGATTGTAAACTAGGGAGTATTTCGTTTGTTTCCAAATACTTTCTTAGCTGCTCGACCACAACCTTCTCTAAAATCTTTGACACACAGGGCAATATACTGATCGGGCGGATGTCCTTCATGTTAGTTGGATTTGCGTTTTTAGGAATAGGTCTGACCAAAGCGTGTTGCCATTCTGTGGGATATGTATGGGTTTCTATAGATTTGTTAATTATATTTGTTATAACAGATATTGTGTTAGGTATTGACATTTCGAGCATATTAAGGGATATGCCATCTACGCCAACCGCATTTGATTTTAATGACTGTACTATTTTTAAAATATCAATTTCCTGTACTGTCTTTAGCTTAAATTTACTTGAAACTTTTATATGAGATTCAAAGAAAGACGTGTTAGAAGTGAGTATTTGATCATGTCCAGGAACATTTAAAAAGCTGGTATTAATTAAATTGGGATCATTAAAAATATGATACGGTAGTTCTGGTTTACTTTTTAACCTTACATTTTTTTTTATGTGTGACCATATGGCTTTAGGATCTCTTTTAGTATTGTTGATATAGTAGTCATAGTATGCCTGTTTTTCTTTGCGAAGCGCCTCAATACAGTATTTTTTTAGTTCCTTATAATAGTTCTTATGTATCTCTGAACCAGATTTACGTGCTACTAAACCAGCTTCATCCCGGAGTTTCATAATTTTTTTTATATTATAAGTGATCCAGGGATATTGTAAATGTCTTACAGTTTTTGTGCAAAGAGGCGCATGAATATCAAATATGGTTAACATCATTGTGTTAAAAAGAGATACCATATCATTAACGTCATTCAGGGTGTTGATGGTTTCCCAGTTCATCGACTTTAGATCTAATTGAAACTGTTCGACATCAATGGAATGTAAGTCTCTGCGTGATATTATAATTGGTTTTTGCTTGGGCTTTTTGAAATTAATTTCACAACAAATAATTGCATGGCTACTCAGATCGGGTATGTGATTAACTAAAATATTGTATTGCTGGATGTCTGTACAAACTATATCTATTAAGGTTTGACTATGATCGGTGAAATGAGTTGGTTCAGTTACACATTGGCTCAGTTTGTAGCACTGTAAGAATTCTCTAAGTTTTTTATAATTACTATCCGCGGTATTCAATACATTTATATTAAAGTCCCCTAACAAGATTATATAATTGCACCATGCAAGAGTCCCGATAGTTTCAGACAAAGCATCGAAAAATGTGTCTACGTTTAACCATGGTGGTCTATAGGCAGTACCAATCGCGATCTTAGTACCGTTAATAGTTAGAGCAAGCCACATCTGTTCTACAAGCGGAGTCGAAGGATGAGGTAACGTTCTAACAGCTAGACCCTGCCGTATGTAGAAGCCAACTCCGCCACCTCGCGAGCGCACATTGGTCGGTCGGGGAATGTGACGTAACCGGTATCCTGGCACCGTGGGTGCGCGCGCTTCCTCACCCTCATGCAACCAAGTTTCGTTAATCGCCATTAAATCGACAGCGTGGCGATCTATAGTTACTACTAGTTCTTCATGGCCTGTACCTAGTGAACCTACATTTAAAAGCCCTAACTTAAGATTACTTGTCATGTTGTATGATATAAAAGTATATTCACAATTGACATCTTTGACCAACACATATCAGAGTAATACTCACAATAATTGTTCCTACTCTGAGCTTGTTTCATTACTCTATTTATGTTGTTGTAGTTTTGTGATATCATAAGAATGTTAACTGAATTTAGCAAATAATTATAACGGGTAGGATTTAGGGGATATACATATTTTCTTACATTTAAATAACTAATGCCTATTAAGCTTATAAAGGAAGTAACATAAATATACATACGTATCGGCCCTGTAGACATTGTCCTACTACACACATAATAACAACAACAATGAGCTTCAAGCTTTATAAAGTCTGAGTAATGTAAAAAAAAATTTACTTTGTTTGGTAAACAGTTAATAACAAATGATGCACTAATAAAATTCAAAAGACTATAACAAATAATGTATATGGGTAGCAAATATTTTATGACTGTAAATGGAAATACAAATAGCTTATTACGATAACTTGGCCCAACTATATATTTTTTTAAATGGGATTTCGTATTATTTCGAAGTTGTAAATAAATCTTATTATTAACTATGGGTATATACGAGTACCCACAAAACACTTGACGATAGTAAATAGTTACAAAATTAAATAAAGAAATTAAAAACACTAATTCATTTTTGTAGGTAAACTGAGAGACAGTTATGGTGATCGAACAAATTCGGACCCAAAAACCTTAGCAATATCCGCGTTGAAGCGAATGCGATTTATTGGAGCTCCTGCTTCCCGACGTGCAAAAATTCGGCCTCCCTTCGTCCAAACATATCGCCATCCCTGCTTGCGGCCTGTCTCGCGTGCCATGCGAAACAACTGCCTATTTGTTTTAGTCAGTCGTTCGTTTATATAGATATTGCACGGTGCGGACTTAAGACCTATAGCCTCGGTTGTTAGTGACCGGCGGACGCGGGAAGCGCGCAGGACGTCGTTACGGACGTCGCGCCGCGCCAGCCGCACAGCGATGGGCCGCGGACGAGACGTGGCATCCTGGCGGCCGACCCCCACTCGCATACAATGGACCAGTTCCTTTTCCTCCAAATGAACACCAAGCTTGGTCACAACTGATAGAACCAAGTGTGTTGGGTTCTCCCCACTCTCTTCTGGAATGCCACTTAATTCGACGTCATTTGCAAGCAACTCCTGATCCCTATCGTTTAAGTCGGCTTGCAGGTTATTGACGGTCGA
This sequence comes from Parnassius smintheus behrii, assembly GCA_036936625.1. Lineage (NCBI taxonomy): Eukaryota > Metazoa > Arthropoda > Insecta > Lepidoptera > Papilionidae > Parnassius > Parnassius smintheus. The sequence goes on along the minus strand of JAUPFT010000022.1, from coordinate 4,646,900 downwards.
CTCGAGTTTTAGGATTTCAATTTTGAATCCTTGAGAGCCATATTGCTCTTGTGATTCCAGGATAGTTTGGACCGTGTTCTCGAGCTTATCTAAACGAGCATCGCATTTGCTGACAAGGTTTCTTATGTCCTGAAGTTCTTCTCTGAATGCCCGAAATTCTTCGCGGGTTTGTCGCATTTCTTCTCGGAAACATCGCAATTCCTCTCCGAGGTTTGAAACCTCACTCGAATTAGCAACAGTAATTGTTGCGGGTTTTATCGGCGTTGTGTCCTTGTTGCAACGTTTTTCTTTTAATTTGCATTCAGGGCAAGCCCAGGATGGCATTAGTGAAGCGCCCACTGGGATGCTTACACACGCACGATGTAGCTGTTTATTGCACTTTGTACAAGTAACATTAGCGCCATCTTGCGGAGACATGTATTTACCGCACGCACTGCACTTAACTGCCATGATCAATAAGTTTTAATACGAGTAGTTGATAAAGCAAAATTATGCGTTGATTTATTAGTACACAACGGAAGCGTGAGATGGAGCTGTGTTTATCAGTATTATATGACGGTATTATGTTATTAAATTTTATTCGATGACATTTAAAAATAAAATGTTTTTAATATGTAAATGTTGTTTTTTTACTATTTATTCACTAATCACTAAACACTCTAATGTATCCACACCATATAAGGTTCGCAGTACACAGATGTTTAACTTTTGCACAAAAATTCTAACTTAAACAACGTCCAAATAATTTTAAATTTACATAAACTCTTCCGACTCACTAACTACGTATCTCAGGACGGGCGTCCGTGACGTTACTCTTATCAGTAGCTCCTACACCTGCAGCACCCGACTTAGGTGCTCTGATGGTGATGTTGCAGAACAGGCCCGCCGACAGGAGGAACAGGCCCGTTGGTTGAAAGAGCAGCAGGAGGAACAGGCTCGCCAGCAGGAGGAACAGGCTCGCCAGCAGGCGGAACAGGCACGCCGATTGGAAGAGCAGCTGCGGGGCGGACAGGAGGAACAGGCCCGCCGGCAAGAGGAACAGGCCCGTCGTTTAGAAGAGCAACTCCAACGCGATAAGGAAGAGCAGATGCTCCTCGTGAAGGACCTTCACGCTATTTTCGGAAAAGAGATACAGGAGGTGAAGGATAAGATTGCTCAACATGACAACCGCCTGTCGGAGGCCGAAACCCGAATCGGCCAAGTAAACAATCGGGTTGACAACGTAATGGCTAACGTGAAGAAAACGCTGGACGACCTCAAACTTGGGGATGGAACAACAGCTCCCGTAGTAGTTACAACACCTTCGCTACGTGGATTCAAAGTGCCGCCGTTCGACGGTCCCTCTTCCTGGTCAGCCTACAAGAACCAGTTCGAGGCTGTTATGAAGGCGAACGGCTGGAATAAAAGCCAGGCCATGACTGCTCTCACACTAGGCCTGCGCGACCAGGCCTTAACAGTTCTGGAAGCTCTCGGTGAGGAAGTGACTTATGAGCAACTCCTTGAGGCATTGGAGGCGAGGTATGGCGACGCTCACCTGGAACACGTCTTTCGTGCGCAGCTTAAAGATCGTGTGCAGCGCATCAACGAAAACCTACAGCAGTGGGCTCTAGAAGTGGAGAAGCTGGTGCGAAAAGCATACCGGTCTGTACCTGCGCTCATTGAAGGGAACCTGGTGCAGACATTCATAGACGGCATCCGCGACCTGGAAGTCAGAGCTGCTGTGAGGCTCGGGCACCACGAGACGCTTAAGGATGCCTTGGCCCATGCACTGGAAGTGGAAGCCGTGCGGCAGGATAACCGTTCCCATCGCGTCAGGGAGGTTGCAACAGCTATAGTTCGCGACCGCAACAAGGGATACAGCCCTAGGTGCTATGGCTATGGGGAAAAGGGCCATCTTCGATCCAGCTGCCCTAAGCGAACCCTAGAAAGGGAAGGTGAACGATCCCAGGAGGGTAGTGCGGCCAACAGCACCGCCCAGCAGCAGCAGGGAAACGAGTAAAAGCCAGAACTGCGGGGCGGGTGCTGGCTGATGTTAAAAGAGCCCCAAGGATCTCGATCTCACAAACCCATGATGGGAACAGTCTAATCATCAAGGGCGAGGTCAACGGAATGCCGTGTAAACTGACCATAGACACTGGAGCCTCTCGTTTGGTTGTTAGTTCCCAACTTATAAGTCAGTTCCTTGGGGACTCCGCATACAACCGAGAACGCATTAATTTGGTAACAGCCACCGGTCAGCGTATACCCGTCCGTGGAGAGAAGGAGATGGAGTTGAAGCTAGGCAACGTGATCTACCTGCATAATGTCATCGTGGCTGATATAATGGACGACTGCATCCTAGGCCTAGACTTTCTGAGGAATAATTGTTGTGAGATCGACGTTAAGCAAGGTGTTTTGAAATGTGGACAGGAAGAACTTTTTATGGAAGGTGCGTTACCAGGGAACGTGTACAGCATTAAGAAGATTATTCTTCCGCCAAGATCGGAAACGATTGTTCCGGTTAGTCTTCCCCGAAACGCTGGGCAAGCTCACCGTTGTGTACTTGTGGAAAGGGTAAACAGTGACCTTCCATGGAAAGTGGCTCGAACCTTGGTCAGGACCACTGACATCTCAGGAGTACGTGTGCTGAACCCTTGCGACCGGGACCAGATTATAGAAAAAGGCACACTAATTGGTACTTGTGAGGAAGTGGATTGGTTAAGTCGGTGCCAATATATATCGAGTGGGACCCCCAGCAAGGATGCAGAAACGAGAGTGACCACACTTTTGGAAGACTGTCGCAGTGTTCTCTCCCCAAACGAATTGGTCAAGGCGAAGAAGTTGTTACTCAAGTACGCCGATGTATTCTCATCAAACGATGCTGACATAGGAAAGACTGGTTTAGTTCAACACAAAATAAACACAGGTGAGGAATTGCCTATCCGTCAGCGGCCAAGAAGATTGCCGGTAGCACGTGAAAAGGAAGTGGAAACCATGATTGAAGGAATGGTGAAGGATGGTGTTATTGAACCTTCCTCTAGTCCATGGTGTTCGCCAGTGGTGCTTGTGAAAAAGAAGGATGGCAGCATGCGGTTCTGTGTTGATTACCGCCGTCTGAACAACGTTACGAAGAAGGACAGCTATCCCTTGCCAAGAATTCTCGACGGGAAAGGGTCTGTGGCAATTCAAAGTAATGCCGTTTGGGTTGTGCAATGCTCCAGCAACGTTTGAAAGGCTGATGGAACTTGTACTTACCGGACTAATTGGCGATGCCTGTCTGGTCTACTTGGATGACATCATCATCGTGGGCCGTACGTTTGAAGAACACCTTCAAAACCTGGAACGCATGCTTATGAAGATTCAGAGTGCCAACCTCAAGTTGAGCCCGAAGAAATGTTCACTATTCCAACGGCAAGTTAACTTTTTGGGGTTTGTAGTATCGGAAGAAGTTATCCGCACAGATCCAGAGAAAATCGCCGCTGTCAAGGATTGGCCGGTTCCAAAAGACAAGACGCAGGTTAGAGCATTTTTGGGTTTGTGCTCCTATTACCGGCGATTCGTGAAGAACTTTGCAGATATAGCCAAACCTCTGCACAAGCTAACCGAGGAGAAGCGACATTTCTGCTGGGATGAAAGTTGCAATATCGCATTCCAGGAGCTCAAGGACCGTCTGTGAAAAACACCTATTTTGGGATACCCTGATGCAAGCAAAGAACTTATAGTTGACACAGACGCAAGTGATATAGGACTTGGCGGTGTGCTGTCTCAACGGAATGGTGACCAAGAGGTCGTGATAGCGTACTTCAGCAAGTCGTTGTCAAAACCGGAAAGGAACTATTGTGTCACAAGACGCGAATTGCTCGCTGTGGTAAAGTCGTTGCAGCATTTTAGCAAATATCTTCTGGGGCGAAAGTTTCACTTACGAACTGACCATGCTGCACTAAAATGGCTATTGCAGTTTAAAAACCCAGAAGGACAAGTTGCGAGGTGGATCGAACTACTGCAGGAATACGACTTTGAGATCGAACATCGCAGCGGGAAATCTCATGGCAACGCAGATGCATTGTCAAGAAGACCTTGTCCTGAGGATTGCAAACATTGTACTAGGCAAGAGAGTAAGGAAGTGGTATCCGTGAGGATGCTCAGGGCAGACCACCTCAGCAACGAGTGGAAGGACAGCATGTAGTAAACATGCACAGCAGGAAGATCCGGACATCAAGCCGATTCTGGAATGGATAAAGGCCAGTGCTCCCAAGCCCAAGTGGAGTGACGTCTCAGCGATGAGTTCGACCACTAAAAGCTATTGGGCCCAGTGGGACAGCTTGCTGCTTCAGGATGGAGTTCTGTGTCGTAAATGGGAAAACGTTCGGGGAGACAGCTGTCATTTGCAAAGGGTTGTCCCTAAAGCTAAAGTACCGGATGTTCTACAGCTGTACCATAATGATTGTTCAGGAGGCCATCTGGGAGTTAAACGAACTCTACTGAAGATCCGAGAACGGTTTTACTGGGTCCACTGTCGAAACGATATCGAGGACTGGTGTCGCAAATGTACAAGTTGTGTGGCTGTAAAGGGACCTCAGACTCGTAGTAGAGGTGCATTGAAGTTGTTCAATGTTGGTGCACCATGGGAGAGAATAGCCATTGACGTGGCGGGGCCGTTTCCGGAGAGTGAAAGTGGTAACAAGTATTTCATGGTTGTGATGGATTACTTCACTAAGTGGCCAGAAGTCTTCGCCATTCCAAATCAAGAAGCTTCAACAGTTGCAGATAAACTAGTTCATGAAGTCTTCTGTCGTTTTGGAGTACCTTTAGAGATTCACAGCGATCAAGGAAGGAATTTTGAGTCTCAAATATTCCAGGAAACTTGCCGAGTTATGGGTACTCATAAAACAAGAACGACTTCTTATCACACGCAATCTGATGGAATGGTGGAATGATTTAATCAGACATTGGAGAGGTACCTAGCAAAAGTTGTAGACAATCGGCAACGAGATTGGGACAAGCACATACAACCGTTTTTGTTGTCATATCGAAGTTCTGTTCACGAAAGTACAGCAGTGACACCAGCTTTCGCAAACTTTGGAAGAGAATTACGGCTGCCTGCAGACCTGATCACCGGGATACCACCTGATGCCCCACGCAGTATAACCGATTATGCAAATGACTTGCGGAACAAAATGAATGACATTTATGAGCACGTCAGACAATCGGGCCAGCAAATGTCTGAGAAAATGAAAACCCGGTACGACCGCAAAATGAACAATAAAGGGTTCAACGAAGGTTCATTAGTGTGGTTGCACAATCCAGTCCGCAGCAAAGGGAAATCTCCTAAGCTTCAAGCTAAATGGGACGGCCCGTACCGGATTGTAACCAGGATCAACGATGTGACCTACCGGATACAGAAAGGCGCAAGAGGGACTCCTAAGATCGTCCATGTGGATCGCTTGGCGCGTTATTATGGGACCGATAATGCTCGGGACGAGCATGTCTTAGGAGGGGGCAGTGTTGTGTGAATAAGTCAAATAGCGCCATCTAGTGTCAGGAACGAGAGCGAGGGGAGCTCTGCAGAGAATGACATCACACTCTCAACCGACAGCGTCATCCGAAGAACTAAGTTTCTAGAAAATCTATACTCGCAAACTCGTCCCTTTGCGCGCATTTACCTGAAGATTCGGGATGTTTCTTTGCTAATTTAAATAATTAGGCGCTGCAAGATGCGATCGGGACACAGAGTTGAACTCAGCGACACAAGCGAAGCTTCGGAGCGGAATTAAGTGAATTAGTGTGTTTAATTATTAGTGTTTTTAGTTTTAATTTGTGTAAAGTAAATTAAAGTGTTAATTTAGGTAATTTTATCGGCAATTTTTATTGTCACGAACCTCAAGCTCGTAACAGTATCAATCGAGCTGCTGGCAAAGGTGCCATCTCAGGCTGCAAGAGCACGGGGTTGTGTTTAAAACAAGTTTTGCATTTGGACAAAACTGACCGGATAATACGACGAGATGCTAAAATCCAAAAATTTTGATTAATAATGTTTTGTAAGGTGCGTGGGCTTACGTGTAAATATTTTTTATGTAAATATTCAGTAAGTAATAGTGTAAATCTACTATTTTTAGGTAATAAACGGGGATGTTTCGCGTTATAAGGTAAAACTGAATAATTTATTCGACCCCCCAACCTGAGGTATCCGCGATCGTCAATAAACGGAGATAATTTTCTCAACGACGGAACGTACTTTGTGCCCTTTGACAAATTATTTATTTCGTCTGCAAAGTATGAACTCTGTACTAGTTTAATTAAGACGTCTTTAACGGTATTCAATTCGTTAGTCGTCAGTATGGATTGCTTAGAGTGACCGGATTTAAATCGGAACCATCTCAATATTCGAGCAACCGTTCGTTGCAGTTTATAATAAGAAGAGAAATGGGAAAAAATTCGGTCACAGAACTCTAACTTAGATTCTTCTATTAAATTATTTTCATTAGTGATTAAATTGACGGAACCTAATGAATAATTTGATTTGATTTCGGGTGTATTACTTTCATCTTGGTTGATAAATGTTCTAACTGGCCACTGCGAGTAGTCGTCATACAACCAAGATGGGCCCTTTAGCCACTGCTCTTTGCACTCCAAGAGCTGTGACGGAGACGCTCCGCGAGAGCAGATGTCTGCCATATTGCACTCACTACTAACGTGACGCCAAAAGTGCGGAAGTAACACTTCGCATACCTGAGTAACACTGTTACTAACAAACCGCTTTAATTTGTAAGCTTCTGTCTGAAGCCACGCCAATACGATAGTCGAATCGGTTAACGCAGTGATACGATTAATTTTTACACGAGTTAAAATTTCACGGACATATTTAATAATTCTGCTTAACAAAACTGACGCCATCAATTCCAACCTCGGGATAGTTAAGGGTTTGACGGGGGCTACTTTAGATTTTGCTATCACCAAGCGTACTTTAGTCTGACCTCTGTCGTTACGACTGATCACATATACACAACTAGCGTAACCGCGAGAACTTGCATCGCAAAAGGCGACTAGTTCACATTCAGACTGTTCTGGTAACAGCATGTGTCTATCTATCTTAATTTCCGTCAGTCGCGGGAGATCATCAACGTAACTAAGCCAGCGCTTAGTTATGTCAGTTGGCAGTTGCTCATCCCATCCTATGCCCAGCTTCCATAAATCTTGCATTATTTCTTTCGCGATGAAAATGCACGGCGAAATAAAACCTACGGGGTCGTAAATAGAAGCTAACAATTTCAAAACTGAACGTTTAGTTGTAACTTTGTCAGTCTTATCTACTGCGAAATAAAAACAGTCAGTCAAAGGGAACCACTTCAGACCTAGCACTTTGACTGAATATTCGTTACCATCTTTCTGGAATGTTACAGGACACTCTCGGTTTTCTAACGGAACGCCTTGTAAGACCTTTCCGCTATTACTCGCCCATCTCTTAGTATAAAGCCGCCGGAATTAAACATCGCTATAAGTTCATCTTGTAACTGAGATATCTGTGACAAGGAACTACAAGAATATAGGATATCATCCATGTACACGCCCTTGCGCACAACCGTTGCAGCGAGCGGATAGTGTTCTCCCTCATCATGGGCTAATTGCAAAAGTGTGCGGATAGCTAAAAACAGTGAGCAACTTAAGCCGTAAGTGACAGTTTTTAATTCATATACGTTGATGTTAACATTAAGCGAATGACGATATAAAATATGTTGATAACATCTATCCGACGGATTCAGTTTGATTGCACGATACATTTTGCATAAGTCGCAAATAAAACAATATTCAAACAACCTAAAGTTCAATATTATAGCCCCAATATCTCGATACAGATTAGGCCCGGTTAGTAGAATATCATTAAGCGAAACATTCGTGGACGTTTTTGCCAAGGCATCGAACACCACTCGCAAGGGAGTGGTGGAACTACTGGGCTTAAGTATACTATGGTGTGGTATCACATATTTACTCGAAGTGTCACCCGTATAAAGCTCCATATGCCCTAGATGTTCATATTTGCACATAAACTCTGAATAGGCTTGTCGTAATAAAGGTAAACGATTCAACTTGCGCCCTGTGAACAAGAGTCGTTGCTCGGCTGCCACCCTTGAAGCGCCCAACGGAGGCGGGTCCGGTATTAATGGTAACGGCACTGAATAGCTACCGTCCTCATTGCGGCTAGAACGAGCCATGAAAATATCTTCTGCTAATTGTTCCAAAACATTTATCGAAGGCTTGCTGATCAATTCTTCGACTTCCCAAAACTTACGTTTGATCTAAAGACTCTTGTTCATCAAACGAGACTGATAAATTATAATTTCTTAAATTGTCCTCTTCATTGCAATAAAGTTTACCACTTACAACAAACCCGAAAGCGGTATCGATCACGCTTGGTATATCCGATTAAATAATATAAGGTTTATCATAAATAAGTTCCGAAACTATATCATTGCCCAACAATATATCAATACGTGAGCGCTTATAAAACATCGGATCAGCTAAATTAAAATTCTTGTATTTATTAATAACGTCCGAGGGGAATGGATGACAAAACTGCGTCGCGCACAGGCTCCCTATGCAATAGATAATGATGTAATGACGCACATACACCACAAGACATCTCACTTTTACAAGTTGAAGTATCATGATTTCCTTTTAGGCAATTATGACACAATTTTAAAGTATTGACACGGTCAATCCTTTTATCTACGGTCAATTTACGAAATTGATCGCACCAGTAATAGATTTTGATTGCAATGCGCATTCAATATTATTTTTATTATAATTCGACACATTAGTATTTAAAACTGTTTTTGATATACTTTTATTGTAGTTATTATTGCTGCTTTTGTTATTGTTACCTGTAGGCTTATTTTTTGATTGTAACGAAATCGCACTTGTATTAGATGAATGTTCGAGTACTTTAACTTGTTTATTTACAAAACTAATTAATTCCGAAAACGATGAAAGTAAGTTTTGATCCCGATTTTGTTCAAAAAGCCTCCTAGTATGCGCATTCAACCCACGTAAGGCTAAATGACGATATAAATAGTCATGCAAATTTTTTATTTTTAACGCCTCGATGGCTTTAAAAGAGTGATCGAATGTTTCAATAGATAAGGTAAGATTTGCGGTAGTATCCTTATTTATCGGCGTAAAGTTTATCATTTTGTCGATGTACCTACCCACGAGTATTCGATCATTTTGATATTTATTACATAAACTTTGCCATACGAGAATATAATTAGCGGATGTTATAGGCAGTGTTTTAACAATGCTTAACACCGAACCTTTAACACATGAGGGTAAATAGTGAAACTTGTCTATTTCGTCGAAATCTCGATTGAGAACAAGTAATACAAATGTATCGTAAAATGTGGACCACTTCTCAATATCGCCATCGAATTCGAATAATCGCAATTTAGGTAATGACGGCCTTACATCAGTCATATCTTTCCCACTGATGGGTGCCTGATCGCTCGGTTTTAATCGTAAATATTGCAATCTACATGCCTTGTTAAGTTCATCAAATGTATCTAATTCACGGGTTGACAATCTTGTCTCCGGTTTTAATGATATATCTATTTCAATAATATTTAACACTGTTTCTTCAAACTTTGAGCGGACACTTTCTAATTCGGAATAATCCGCTAAGAAATTCTGGATTTGTGCGGAATCATTCATTTGGGATTTCGCAAGATCGAAAACCTTTTGTAATTTAGCAAATAGGTATTCCTTTCTAAAAATAAGTGTTTGCCTTTTTATCTCCAATTTGTCCGACATTATGAACAAAAAACCACAAGGTGAATTTAGATACTTTATAAACGTACCGCAAGCAACGAAAATTTAGGTAGAAAAGGCGAATTAAATAAGTGTTAAAAAATAAAATAAAAAACGCTTAACTCAGGTATATGACGTCCACGGGACGCTAATTAAGGGTAGAAATTTTATATATGTAAATCACTAATTTAAATAAATGCGACTTGAAGGCCAGAAATGTGGCGGCTTGGGATTATTTTTAAATTATATAGTGGACTGTATTGATATTCAATATCCCCTGAAACGTTCAGTTACCGCAGTCACCAAATTACACCAAGAAAACAATAAAACTACTCACGGTCCTACTAGCCAGCTTCCCAAGATCGGCAAAACGTTGACAGCTCCTGGTGGCTTCTTCTACACGGTAGAATGCACTAGTAATTAGATTGGGTTGGGTTTACAATTCGGTCGCCTGAATTTGAAGATTCTGTCACTGTGGGGGAGTCAAGGGGGTTTATCTGAAGCACCCCCACTCGATTTTTTTCTGCCGGAGCAGCGTCGAAGTATTTTTAATTATTTTTTAAAAATATTGGTAAATGACTAATTTAATTACGTTTTTGACGTTTCATCTGTCAATGTCATATCGATATATAGTTCTGAATCGATCTAGTGACTCGATATTTCACCCTAGAGAATCGAGATCGAATCTTTTTCTGTTTTATTAAGATTTATAAAATTATTTACAATTGGTTGAATGTACCCCAACTCGTTGAGAATGACAGTTTTTAATTTAATTATTCAATTTTATCTGTACTTTATTGTATCTCTTGATATCGTAAATAAAAAACTTTTAACGCAAATAAAAAAAAATCGATTTTTGCGAAATTGATCTTTAAGATTTCGATTTTTGTGAATCGATTCATCTAATTTCGATTTGATTCGATTTAAAATATGTAAAATTAAATCGTTATGACGGCCATTTTGTTGACAGCTTTTCCTCATGGTGTTGCTTCCGAGTTTCAGAATTTTGGTGAATAGTGAAATATTTGTGGCGGCGGAATACTGCTAAATATCGCAACGATCTTTTCTTACAAATGGTGGCAGCCATAAATTATGTTTATAAATTAAAGTAGTTACGAAAGTTAATAATTTGGTGTTATATCGAGTGTAATAGCGAGCGAAGCAAGCCTGGGACGTGGAGCAACCCGACTCGGAAAGGTTAGGTTAGAAGAGGATGATCGTCACCTCTTCGTGGTTATTTTTTTGTAAACCACTCAGAAGTAGGAGCCCCGCGAAGCGGGGCTCCGTCGACTGGACTTCCCTCGACTGTACCACGTTAAGTGGCGTGGGGCTTCCATCCTCCAACTCTCTCTCCCCATAAATCAGGTTAAAATTGTCATAAAAATTACGAAACATAACCTCAAAATGAGATTTTTAAAAATTAATAAGAAAAAAACTAAGTACGTCCGGCAGAAAATGGAAGTAGGGGGTGACTCTACAACTCCTCCCCCTCCCCCCACGCCACCCCTCACCCCCAAATTCAGGCGACGAATTATAAACCTTACCCAATTAGATTGTACACGGTACACTCTAGAGTAGTTCTTATTTTAGTTTTGAAGAGATATTCACTCCACGATAACACAAAGAGATGTAGGCTTCTTACGTTTCCTACCCTCTTGTTTATTCTTTTTTGTCCCCACAGATTATAGCAGAGCGTTATGCGTCACAATGTTGCCACAGGTTATCACCGGCCCTCAGATCGTTGTAGATCATTGTGTCTCGGTATAAAATTTGCGAGTTGCGGTTTACTACTGAACACTTACATTAACTTATTTTTAGTTCCCATTGTTTCGGGTGCTTTACAGCACCCATTGTCACGGGTGAACTGAAATGTTTGACGTCCCAATGTCATAGTTAGCCCGTCTACCTTCAGTTGTTGAATATTAATTTTTGGTCCGATCTACGCAGAACGAACTTAGAGTATCTTGAAGTCTTGCAGTGGTATGCATGGGTTTAGGTAAAATTTTGTTAATTATAGGATCCCAAGTAGATGGCAGCATCCATCCATCTTCTCTATTGAAATTAGGATGCTTTTTAGTTTCAATAGCCTTACGTATCATCCTTGGTAGGAATCGAAGTTCTTTTGCGAGCATTTGTGGTTTGAGACTGCAGACTTCCTGTAGCGTCGATGTTTCACATTAACTACTAGTATATGTTCCTTCGCGCGGGTCTTTATAGATCTTTTTTTCCGCATGTAAGAGAGACCACTGAGAGAGAATATTACATTTTATGGATGGTAAAAATTGACTAATCTTCTTCAGCGGCTTTTAGTAGAGGTGAGGCAGTGTTCGAGTAATACTGCATATTCTACAGGAATGTTGCTATCTTGTAGCTTTCCGGTTACAATTATTGATAGGCAGTCTTCAATAGGTGGTTTCACCCCGGAGAGGACATACCAGATCACACACAAAGGATTCATATCATTTTGTTAGTGTGATAAAAGACCAACATCTCGCTGACAATGAAACTATGGTCGGTTTTGATTTTCAGTTACTATTCACGTACCTACCTATTGAACTTATGATTGTAAGATACTCGTATATGTGTATAACTTACTCTCACTGCCCTTTTCGGATATTAATATTTTCTTTATATTCTGTGGATAATGCAACATAGTGAAGTAAATTATTACACAAATTTATAACATGTTTAATATATACATAAATATGTTCTAAATTTATTTAATAACATTTATTTAATTAATTTAGTAATACTTCTATTTATTATGCTATTCAATTATAACAATAATTATTGTATTAAACCTCTTTGTGGAACATTTAACTTACATTAAATAATTTGAATTTGATATATGTCAGTGGCTTCCTCACGCCGCCCCAACATGGTGAGTAGGTATTTCATTTGAATAAAGGTATTATATTCCATCAACATATTAATGTATGTTAAGAATATATCTAACGAATAGAATATTAGTTTTGAAACTAAGATTTGATTCCTACATTTCTCTAGTTCAACAGTATGTTATCTTTGAACCCGTCTTCTTGAATACTTAAGAGTTTGTGTTATCGAGGGGATAAGAAAAATTTTGTGGTGAAGTTTATGTTGTTTACTTTGTTAAAATTGAACATTTTGGGATAATGCCGAAAGTGAAACCAGTTGTTATTTTCGAGATTGTTAGATTTGAATTAAGACATAAAATTATGGCGTAAATTAATTGAATATCTTCAGGCGTAATCCAATTTTGGAGGTTGTCCTTCTAGAAATACCCCTTAGGCTATAAGAACGTCTTATTATTAATACCGTCTAAGTTTTTCTTCGTGTCATCTGTTTATTTTTTCATGGTTAGTTGTGTACAATATAATACATATACAGTAGATGGTCTGGTGTATATATACATAATATCATCTTGTGTTATGTGTGTGTCGTAAGAGGCGACAGTAAATAACTAAAACAGGAGATGGGCAAAATCATTTCCTGAAAATAACTCAAAATAATAAAACTTCGGTTGCCCCCTTGTCCCAATCCAACTTTAGAAAATATCCCCCCAATTAGGCGATTCAACCCACTCGTAGGTCTTATGGTTGTAAACGCGGTTGCTAGTAATGGGTTTGAATACCGGGTCGGGAAAAATAGGTTTTTGGTTTTTTCCGTCAAAAAATTCTCAATAGGAGCCCGGAGTTAGGAAGATTGCGGTATTTCACCCATGTGCCTCAGAAAGCGCGTAAAGCCGTAGGTCCTGCGCTTGATCTCTCTCCGGTCTTGGCGGATAACCATCGCATCGGACTACGAGAGTGAGGGAAAGAAGAGTGTACCTGCGCTTACGCATACACTTGGATACTATAATCGTGTCCTGTACTGATGGCTAGTCTCCATTGACTGGCTCGGAACTGGAACTGGCCGCCGTGATCAGATTTCGCACCCGAGGCATTTTACGTGGGGATATATGGCGTAAACCTAAGAGAGCAGTAGTGCAATTTCGATTGGCTTAAATCAAATGAATGTATTTAATTATTTAGCGATTGCATTTTTATCAAAAATTCTGTATACGTAGGACACTCAATAAGTTTCGAGATATATGAAAAGTTTATTAATATTTATTTTACATCTTTTCAAAATATTCTCCATCATGCTCGATTCGCCTAAACTAACTCTGGAAGCACTTTCGCCAGTTTTGATCTGACATGTCGGAAATCGCTTCTTCGTAGGCAGCTACGGCTTCTTCGGCGCTTGAAAAAAAATTCACTTCAAGTTATATTTCTAAATAAATTTGCTATTTAGAAACACAAAACACGGTTGCGTTCCATTTTTAAATTTCGAGCATCTCGAAACTTATAGAGTGAACTACGTACTATACATTTGTTTTCTATATTTTCAATCCTACTCGCTTTTAACTGGTCATGTAAATACTCGTACCTTCTCCTCGATCGTAACTCTTTCCTTGGTTATTATTTATTGAATATAATTATAATAAAAAATAAAACGGTTGCATCTTCATTTATAATTGACAGACCCATGCTGTAGCTATATTATGAGTGTAACCTTAATGTGTCGGTTGCGACTGAAGAAGTTGACGCTCTCACAGAGTACCAGCGTAAAACAGTAGCATGCGGCGGTATTCGCTACTTTGGCAAACATTATATATATATAGGACTGAAACTCATTGCTAAGCTGTGCTATGCAATCAAAGTATCAAGTACCTATAAAACGCATAAAAATATCAAGAAATTAAACAGGGTTCAATAAAAATGCAAAATAAAAAATGGGAATCCGAATAAAACGCTCTCTCGAATTTAAATCGCTCGTTATGTAAATGCATATATATATATATATATATATATATATATATATATATATATATATATATATATATATATATATATATATATATATATATATATATATATATATATATATATATATATATATATATATATATATATATATATATATATATATGGCATACATAAAGCCCTTTAAGGCGTTCTACAGCTGAGGACATATTTTATAGGGCGGAGTTTTGAAGGCCTGAAATTAGGGAATAAAATGCGACGGAAATAACTGAAGCCAGCAGACTGAAATAATTGCTTGCGGAAATTTTTACTAAAACTTCCGAATGCAATTTTTATTAACTTACTTGAGAGTACACATTTACATAACGAGCGATTTAAATACGAGAGAGCGTTTTATTCGGATTCTTAAATTTAATTATACAAACCACGTACTTTTAAAGCGTTTTCCCTGCTTAGCCTAGCACCACACTAATTTACAAATGATTACTTAATTTATTAATGAGATCGTTAGTGTCTTAAAGTTCATGTTAACTTTACAAGAGTCCACAAAAGTCAAATTAACTGGAACTACATACAATACTTTTGAAATTTGATTCAATTCCCGTATTTCCATAAGTGTATTAAAACGTGTTGCATTGTATGATTCAATTTGACAATGAGAACTTGCAACCACTTACTCCAAAAACTTGTACTGTGTTCGCTTTCAGTAGATATTTTGTCTTTACTGTTAAAAACAAAGACGCATTTAATTAACAAAAACATAAGTTGCTTATTGAATAAATCTAAATTTACGGATTCTATCGCGTTTAATTAACTACTTTTACTTATTTTTAATTCTCGACGTTTCGGGTGCTTTACAGCACCCATGGTCAGGGGGAGGACTGAGATGTTTGACGTCCCAATGTCATTGTTAGCCCGGCTACCTTCAGTTTTTTAATATTAATTTTTCGATCAGTGCTACGCAAAACGAGCTTACAGTATCTTTGAGGTCTTACAGTTGTATGCTTGGGTTTGGGTTTATTTTTGTTAATTATCGAATCTTAAGCAGATGGCAGCACCCATTTATTTTCTAATTAAATTTTAAATAAGGATGTTTTTTTTAATTTCAATAGCCTCACGTAATATCCTTGGTAGGAGTCAGTGTTCTTTTGAATCAGTGTACTGAAGCCTTTTCGGAAACCGGCTTGTTCGGAAGGCTGGAAGTCGTTGAGTCTGCGTGCGAGACGATTCGTAATGACTCTCGAAAATAGCACGTAGACGCGGCTCAGAAGGGAAATCAGTCTGTAGTTCTTCAAGAGAGCGTTGTCGCCTTTCTTAAAGAACAAGACCACCGCACTTCTGCTCCACGCCTCTGGAGTAATGCCACCGTGGAGGAGGGAACGGGACAGTATTTCATGCCAGCACACCACCTGCAACTTTACAAGGCGCAGGTTCGGCCGCACACGGAATACTGTTCCCATCTATGGGCTGGGGCTCCTCAGTACCAGCTCCTTCACCTTGACCGCATCCAGTACAGAGCGGCTCGAATCGTTGACGACCGAGTGCTTTCCGATCGGCACAATCCACTGGCACTGCGAAGAGATGTTGCATCTCTTTGCATTTTCTTTCGCATATACCATGGAGAGTGCTCTGAGGAATTGTTCGGATTTATCCCAGCCACCAAATTTCGTGACCGCACTACGCGGAAAACGTCCCGATACCATCCACACCATCTGGATACATGGCGGTCCACCACTGTACGTTTCCATATACGAGAGAGCGTTTTATTCGGATTCCCATTTTTTATTTTGCATTTTTATTGAACCCTGTTTAATTTCCTGATATTTTATTCATTTTATAGGTACTTGATACTTTGATTGCATAGTACAGCTTAGCAATGAGTTTCAGTCCTAACGGCTGAGTTCTGAAGAACCTGAGTTCGAGTTTCGCATGAAACCAGTATTTAGATTTATTGAATATTTGTCCTTAAGTGTAACCATTTTGATGGATTTTATCGTACTTAATTTTTATTTTGAATTCCCCAAGTTACGAGTACTTTAGAGCACCCATAGTCATAGGCAGGACTGTGGTAATTGAAGTCTAATGTAATGAAAGGGACGATCTTGAACATATTCACATAATGCTGACTTCGCGGAGTCCCCTTCGGTGTTTTACGTCAGCAATATTTCGATCTTTTCCGCAGCTTTTTTACGACGGTGCGACGGTGGACGTGCGGTCACGAAATTTGGCGGCTGGGATAAATCCGAACAATTCCTCAGAGCACTCTCCATGGTATATGTGAAAGAAAATGCAAGGAGATGCAACATCTCTTCGCAGTGCCAGTGAATTGTGCCGATCGGAAAGCACTCGGTCGTCAACGATTCGAGCCGCTCTGTACTGGATGCGGTCAAGGTGAAGGAGCTGGTACTGAGGAGCCCCAGCCCATAGATGGGAACAGTATTCCGTGTGCGGCCGAACCTGCGCCTTGTAAAGTTGCAGGTGGTGTGCTGGCATGAAATACTGTCCCGCTCTGCTAAGCACGCCAATCTTTTTAGAGGCCAATTTGGTCTTCTCTTCCAAGTGACCACGAAACTGCACGTTACTCGATATATCGACGCCGAGGATTCCGATACTGGTTGAGGCAACAAGGGGAGTGCCTTGAAACTGAGGAGATACGACAAAGGGGTTCTTTTTAGCGGTTAACGCGCAAACTTGTGTCTTCTGGGGGTTAAACTGGACTAGATTTAGTCACCTCCAATCCGAGACTCTGTTTAGCAAAGACTTGATTTCAGACACAAGTTTGTCTCGGAAACTAACGATTTCTTAAATTTACGCGAACACTACACATTTAATAAAACAAAATTTAAGGATAATATCGCGTTTAATTAACTACTTTACTTATTTTTAATTCCCGACGTTTCGGGCTCAAGATCGTCCACACCTTTACATCAGATTTGATAAACCACATATCCTCGCAAAAGAACACTGATTCCTACCAAGGATAATACGTGAGGCTATTGAAATTAAAAAAAAACATCCAAATTTAAAATTTAATTAGAAAATGGATGGGTGCTGCCATCTGCTTGGGATTCGATAATTAACAAAAATAAACCCAAACCCAAGCATACAACTGCAAGACCTCAAAGATACTGTAAGCTCGTTTTGCGTAGCATGGATCGAAAAATTAATATTAAAAAACTGAAAGTAGCCGGGCTAACAATGACATTGGGACGTCAAACATATCAGTCCTCCACCTGACCATGGGTGCTGTAAAGCACCCGAAACGTCGAGAATTAAAAATAAGTAAAAGTAGTTAATTAAACGTGATAGAATCCGTAAATTTAGTTTTATTCAATAAGCAACTTATGTTTTTGTTAATTAAATGCGTCTTTGTTTTTAACAGTAAAGACAAAATATCTACTGGAAGCAAACACAGTACAAGTTTTTGGAGTAAGTGGTTGCAAGTTCTCATTGTCAAACTGAATCATACAATGCAACACGTTTTAATACACTTATGCAAATACGGGAATTGAATCAAATTTCAAAAGTATTGTATGTAGTTCCAGTCATTTTGACTTTTGTGGACTCTTGTAAAGTTAACATGAACTTTAAGACACTAACGATCTCATTAATAAATTAAGTAATCATTTGTCAATTAGTGCGGTGCTAGGCTAAGCAGGGAAAACGCTTTAAAAGTACGTGGTTTGTATAATTAAATTTAAAAGGAAGTAGCATATACGTGGTATTTTGTGCACACCGAAATTTCACCACTGCAATAGGCAGCTCATAAATATTTGAATTTCGAATGTTATCTCTCTGACATTCACGATGTTTTATATAACAACATAATATTTCTCTGTAACTTTCCCACCTTTGAATGATTGAAGGCAACTTATTGGTGGGTGAGACAAACATGATCGAAAATGCATAGTAGTAACACAACGTCAGTTACACGAACCCTTTCTGATAAATTATTACTAACATCTTGTAACTGCCTTTTGGCTATATCTGCCGTTGTATTGGTTGGTGGAGCATATGTGTTGGCCTCATGCGTGTGGTAGCTGGAGGGAGGATCTGAGGAGACTCTCAAAAGGCTGTGGCCAAAAGCCACACAACGTGGGACCCCTATCCCTTGAGGTAAGCGCTAGGCGCTAACCTTTAAAGTTACTTACCAAACTCGTGTAGTACATTTTTTCAGTGCAGTCATTTAAAAATAAGACAAGTGTTAATTTTGAATAGTTGGTTAGGAAAAAAATTACATATCCATCTGGACTCGAGCAGTTGGCTGTAAATTTTTAGCAACAGTTTTCGGAAGCATTATTCAGGATGACATAATGAAAATAAAATGGGGAATAAGTTAAAATTTGTAGCAACAGGAGTTAAAAAACGTCAAATCATGTATATTTTGTCGTTTTTTATAAATGCCTGCAATTTTTAAAATATATAGCAAAGAATATCCGGGTAGCGACTAGGTTCACCACCCGTCACGTTCTGTGTTCCAAAGGGACGTAAAGTGGATTGCGGAAGCCTGTAGTCTCTGCCTATCCGTCTTAGTCAGGCGTGAGTGTTTATGTATCATGTATGCATATAGAAAAGTTTTTATATTATTCTGTTAACTATTATGACTTGAACTATGACCCGATTCTGGCTTGACATCGACGTCTGCGACAGCCTTATGCATACAGGTGTGGCGTATATAGTGATCCACCGTTAAAGATTCGATAAAACAGATAATTTACTATAACATATTATTATTTTAACCATTTTTAACCAAGAGTACTTTTGCGCTGCTATGCTTTGTAGACTGGCCTTGCCAATATTTCTCGGGAAAACGTTGCTGAGTAAACGTTGTCGATACTTTGTTGAACCGAGTTTCTAACTGATGTGACTAAAATTTGTTCAGTTCAATCCACAAAAGAAGCTAGCTTGCGCGTTAACCGCTAAAAGGAACTCCTTCGTCGTATCTTCTTAATTTCAAGGCACTAAACTTGTTGCCTTAGTTAGTAACGGAACTGTCGACGTTGGCATATCGAGTGACGTGCAGTTTCGTGGTCACTCGGTAGAGAAGGCCAAATTAGCCTCAAAAACCTTGGTGCGCTCTGCAAAGCAGGACAATATATCACGATAGCTCACTTTTCGCAGCTTTACAAGGTGCAGGTTCGGCCACACATGGAACACTGTTCCTATTTATGGCCTGTTGCACCCAGTGCCAGCACCTTCCATTTGATTGCATCCAGCACAGAGTCGTTTGAATCGTTGGGGATCAAACTCTTTCCGATCGGCTTGCTTACTCACTGGCACTGCGAAGAGATTATTTCTTTCTGTATTTTATCACATTTACTGAGGAGAGTGCTTTTAGTAGGAACCACCATGAGGATAGCAAGTACTTTCCTTACTTTAATTTTACTTGCCGATATGAAAACTTTAACCATTTTTTGTATATTTATTCATATCGTTTTGTGATATGTCGATATTAAAATGTAATTTTACTTAAAAATTCTTGTGTGTCGATAGTTATCATGCCATGTGGTGGCGGCGTAAAATCCATTACCCTAATCCATCCCTTTGGTGTCGTAAGCGATGACTATGGAAAATTATGAAAATATCTCATAACTTTCGATGATGGCGATAAAGCTATCTTTTAGTGAAAATATGTGCCTTCATCTTACAATTAGTGTAATCAATACATGTACTCTTAGGTTTAGTAAGAAATAATAAAGAGATATTATAACAAGATGGTCGTTTTGTTGGTTTAATCACCACAATCTCGTTTATGCCTATAGGCCACCGCATCCACTTACCTATATTATGTGTGCTCGTTTGTCACTCTTATTCTAAATTTAAAAAATTGTTAAGTAAGTCTGGACGTGATGACAGTATTAGAGTATTTGTATT
The DNA here is from genome assembly GCA_036936625.1 of Parnassius smintheus behrii. Classification (NCBI taxonomy): domain Eukaryota; kingdom Metazoa; phylum Arthropoda; class Insecta; order Lepidoptera; family Papilionidae; genus Parnassius; species Parnassius smintheus. The sequence goes on along the minus strand of JAUPFT010000022.1, from coordinate 4,626,462 downwards.
ATTTCCCAACCCCACTTTGTTCATTTTTTGGATGTCGCAGGAGGCAACTATATAAAATGACAAGAAATCACCTCTGATAGATGGTAATATAAATGTGAACGTCGAAGGTAAAATGTCCAAACGGTCGGCGGGAAGCAGCGCCAAATGTGCGATAAGTCTGTTGCTGCGTTATCCAAACCGCCTGTCAAGCGTGGTGGTTAAGACAAATTTAACCCTCTCCAAAACGGGAGAAGTCCACGTACATCAGTGAACCTATACGGGCTGATTAATGAATTAGTCCTTCTGATGAAATGTTTTAAAAATATATATAACATTACATAAACACTCACGTCTATCGTAGAGAGAGGTAGGCAGAGACTACAAACTTCCACTTGGTACGACTTTGACAAACCTCTCTCGCCTTCGTTCATATACCTACGAATACTCTTAAGTAAGTACCCAAAGAGTAATCTTAATTTGACCCATCTTCAATATACCACTTTTTTTTAATTATCAATTTAGTATCTTTAGTCTAGGGCGTACTTAACTGATTCAGTCGTTCACTTCTGCAATATAAATTTGCTTTTTCGCTTTCCTCATTAATTATTTCCGTATGAGCAAACCACCGAAACATTTCTGTATTAATCCCGGTGAGAACATCAACTTGCAAGCTACATAAACTTTCCCTTTATCATATAATTTCATTCAGATGCAGCACACCCACACGCATCACTTAAAACCATTAAAACCTATATTTGGAGACTACTTTTCTATAAAGAAGTTTGGCATTATAAGATCTGTACAAAATTCTCTATACAAAAGTCAAGTTTTTGTTCATTACAAAAAGACTACTGTATTAGATAACAAAACATACCAAGCAAATATCGGCGCCGTGAAAATCACAATTATTTCAATGTATATTACTCGAAATTATTTACGAAAAAAGATAAATTATATTCACACAAAAACTATCCTTACAATTTAATAATAAAACCCATACTAAAACACTAATAAAACACTAGAAACATCAAAAATCAACACAATAACATTTACGCGAAAATGGCGTACGAAATAAGCGTAGATTATAAACAAATATTCATAGGATAACAGTTGTTTTAATGCATTAGAGAGTATTTTATATTGATTATAATATTATGCCAGACTTCTTCATAGAAAAGTAGTCTCTATATATAAGTTTTTATGGGTTAAAGTGCTGTGGGTGGGTGCGACCTCATGAGACCGCTAGGTATTTGATGGAAGATGGCCGCGGTCTCATGAGACTGCTTGGCGGCTGAAGGGTTAGTTATCACATTTTACAAATTTTTCGGATAAAATTAATCCCTAAATCCCACCTGGCATAGTCAAATATGTATTGGTAGGGTTTCATCACAATCGGTTCGACCATTCCGAAGTTTAATCTGGACGGATATACAGACAGACAGACAAACATGTTAGTTAATAAAAGCCAGTTATTTCAATATTACAGACAAACACTTCAATTTTATTTTTTTCAATAGATTATGATGTGTTTTGAATTTTCTCTTGACACATTAATAATATTTACAAACATAGGAATAACAGTTTAAATTAAAAAAATTCAACCATTATTTTACAACTAAATGTTTCCAGCTTACGCTCTTGAAATAATATCCATGATAAAGGAACAAAGACCTACTCACACTAACAGTGGTTTAATTTCCTTTTCATTTGCTTAATAATAGATTAAGGGTCTTAACTCTACCTCCCTTGCCATTATACATTTACGGAATATCTTAACTGAACACAGGTAACATTGTCTAAATTGTGTTCACTTTCATGTTATATTGAAATGAACCAGTTTATTATTAAGAGATTCTTACGCATAACCTCAAACGTGTATTTGCGGTCTAAAAAGACCCACTAACCCATGTCATGTCATGAATATCGTAAGACGGTACATAGGAGCACTAAAAAGTTGATATAACAACTCAAAATACACAAAAACTGCTGTTGTCGAGCTGGCGGATTGCGGCAAATATGCCAAATATCTCCCCTATGAGGCCAACTACAGGAGACGCATGTGTTCAGTAGTCAATCAATGATAGACGTTAATGAATCAAAACGTAAAATATGTAGGTAGTAACTTCTACATACGTAGAAATTACATCAATTGTTTTTTTTTTTGTTTTTTGAGTTATCATGTAATGAATGTTTATTTTGGCATTATGCACTAGCAATGAATACACAGATACTTGCGAATACACAGGTGCCGCTACGCAGTAGTAGTTTCAATTTTTTAAATCCCTAATAGTATTATAACGCCATTAACCATAGACTGCGAGATCATTCCAGTATATTCCATAGCTGAATCGTGCAAGGAATTCGGAACAAAATGAGATGGATTCTTATACGTTTTTAACACACCGCCTGCGTAAACGAAATCCTCTTATTTCTGAAAGTTAAGAAGTAACTAGTACGCCACGCAGTTCTAGCTGCATCTAATATTTTAAATTTTTACATCTAATCACCGACAACCAGATTAGGCCAGTACTTTTTATAGAATAATGATAATATCCAGTAAAAATTCTCAGTTTCTCAATTTTGATCATACGAAACACAGCAGCATTTAGCTGCTATTTCACGCTGGTATTATGAGAGAATGTGGCCCTTTTCGGGCGAGCTGACACATTCGTGCACCCATAATATATCTACAGCATGACTACCATGCTGATGTAAATATTTGAAATAAAATTACGGTTTAATGAAGAATTACATATGATCATAATGATTTTCTGAATTCTAAAATTAAAATTTATTAATACTTGTAGTATTAACAAATTTTAATGAGCTCATTTACACAACACGAAACATAATTAACGCAAATTGAGAAAGTAGTTTGTTCAGAATTGTTTACTGAACAGATTCCTATCATTTTTAATATAGGTAATTTTTTATCCCAAAAATATTTAAAACTACGTAAATTACAGTCACACTAAATCTGTTTAGTCAAAACAAACTGAAATGGACCGTAACTTAAGGCAATAAGACTTTTAAGAGTGCAGTTTTATTTGTATTATTACTAATTCTGTCATTCAATAAAAATAAAGAAAAATGAACTTTATATAAATTAAAGTCTTGGTGTTAGTGGATTTGTACACTGACCTCAACATTCTTCCGGAATTAGTATAAATAATTTGATAAATAATCAGTGCATAAGAATGTTTAACTAAAAATTCAGTGTATGTATTATGATTGTAACATAACAAACTAATTGGGGTGTCTGAGGGTGTGCGTTAATTACGTTACATATTGTAAAACAAATATGGTTGCTATATTTACTTTTAAATAATTTTGTATTGAAAACACAGTTGACACAAATACCCAGTTGTCTTAAAATATAAATTATATAGAATAAACATTTATTTGGTATAAATGTTTACACCAAATTATTATTTTTATTTAACATTTAAGTAATTTTAATATATATCTAACTCTTATGAACGAAATAAGTGAAAATAAGATAAAATAAAACGACAAGAATATTTACAATGCTACAAGATAAATTTCGTGAGCCGTGGTTGCTCAGATGGTTAGCGCTCGCTGTAAATTTCACAGTACGCGAGCAAACCGGGTTCGATCCCCGCCGGCACCAATGAAATTGTTAATTGCAATTTTAAGTGCTGATTTACCACGTGCTCGGCGGTGAAGGAAAACATCGTGAGGAAACCTGCATGTCAGAGAAATAAATAAAAAAAAATATATTTCGAAGACATATGAAGTTCGCCAACACGCATTGGGGCAGCGCAGCGGACAATTCCTTTCCCTAAAACCCTCTCAGAAATGAGCGGAGGCCTGTGCCTAGCAGTGGGCAGTTTATAGGCTGTAACTTTACTTTTTAACTTTACAAGGTAAATTTCTAAAATTTTATCAAATTCCTTGGTCTAAAAGGAAAACTCCGAAAACAATACTTAACCATTTCACTATCCCATCAGTCATATACAAACATTTCAATTGTTTAAATATTGTCTCTTTCTCGGACAGAAAAGTTGTTAAAACAAATTGAGGATATATAACATATTAAAAAGACGTATAAAGAATTTGAAGAAATACTAATTTCTTATAAAGCTTACAAAGAATATTATTATACATTTGTAGTATTGTATGAAAATAAATATAAAGTCGCACATAAACTAACAATATAAAAGATCGGAGATATCGAAACATCCAAGCCTGATATTCGACCGAAATATATTATATTAAGACGGATGACAATCTTATAGGACAAGCATGCTGTATTTAGTTTAGAATGTGTAAACACAAAAACTACGAATTTTATTGGATTTTTTGAAGTCGGCTTTTTAGTCGTCAACTAAGTGTAGTGTTGTGTGTAGTGTAGTAGTAGTAGAAGTGTGCAGGTAGATAGTGTCAAACAAAGGAGATAACACACAGGCACCAGGTGCACCTAGCAGGGCTCCGCGCTTCGCTGTCCACGCTGTGGACTCGAGCGCTGTGCAACGCCTCGACGTCCGGCCGTTTACGCCACTTGTTTCATTTGTGGTAAACAAGCTTATTTCGCGCGGGTATGGAGGCAAAATTTAAATAATAAAAAGGCTGATATAAACCGTGTATATAAAATTGAGCATTATTAAGATGTTATGAGTTCTATTGATTTTAAATCATTTTTTATATCAACAATAAATTGTGAATAGGGTAGTTCAAATGGTTGGTTTTAAACATTAACATTGGACGGGACATGGGGGCGAATATAAATATTTTATCTTTTGCAAGATTTTTGCCTCTGGGTTTTAATTCCAATATAATAAAAAATGTACATAATAAACATAAACACTCACGCCTGTCATTCAGAGGGGTTGACAGAGACTACAGACTTCCATTAAGCACGATCCTGACATACATATCTCGCTTCCCCCACACCTATACACCGAATCATACATGCTCGTCGGTTAAGGGTACTCTTAATTTGGCCCATTTTAAATAAATTGTTCTACTTTTGTCTAGGACGTCCCTTTCCAAATCTTCCATTCACTTGTGTAAGATACATTTGTTTTATCAGTCTTTTCTCATTCATTCTTTCTACATGACCAAACCATCGAAGCATTCCTTTCTTAATCCTGGTTACAGCATCATCTTGCAAACCACACTCCTCTTTTATTACACAGTTTCTCACCCTCTCACTCAGATTCAGCCCTGACATACTAAGGAGATAAATATAGTAGTATAAGTAATAGTAAGTAGATAAGTATAAGATAGAGTGATAAGTCGCCCGCGTCCGTAGGCTACAATCACCTAATCATACCTTACACGTTTTCCCCGGGTGGTACTAAAAAGCGACAAAGTCGAAAGAACAGCCTCGGCTCCTTGCCGTGTGGTAGCGGCGTAGGATGGTAACCCCGTAGTTTCGCACCAAGAGGCATAATAAAAAATAATCGTATTAAAGTAGAATCATATAGTAGTAATATAATACCAGTAAGAGACGTTTGGTATTTACAATGTTTTATAAATAAATTTGTAGTGATTTATAATTTAAATTTTCAAAGAGTGCTCGAACGATAATTACGTGAGAAGTTAGGGTTATATTACGATGACTTATTAAGCGGTGTTGTGTGTCTTCTAGGAAAGTTTCATATTGTATTAGACGAATCCGTATCTGCGATGATTTGTATTCATAGAAAGATTCCGTTAAGCTTACGTGAACGAATAGTAAATAAACTTAAGAACATGGAAAACCAAGGCATAATAAGAAAAGATTCTCATCCAACTCAATGGGTTCATTCACTAGTTACAGTCGAAAAAAGACAACGGAATTCGCGTGTGCCTAGATCAACGAGAATTAAACCGTGAAATACGGCGCCCGCATTTGCAATTGCTCACTGTGTCATATAGCGGCTACACGGAGCTCGCTTGTTTTCGGTCTTTGATGCCAACTTAGGTTTTTACGCTATACAACTGGATGAGTACAGTGGAGATTTATGTATATTTGCCACACAGTTTGGTCGATATCAATTTTTTCGATTACCATTCGGTATTAATTGCTCTTCCGAAGTGTTTACCCTAAAATAAAGCAGCTTTTAGAAGATTTAGAGGGCACAGATAATTTTAAAGACGATATAATTTGTCTGGGGACGGAACAAACATGAACGCGACAAGAGACTACTTGCGTTGTTATAAAGAACTAGAGAAATTAATATAATATTTAATGTGTGACAAACGAGCACACAGTCCACCTGATGGTACGTGGTTGCTGTGGCCTATAGACATCTACATCTATCCTCGATTACGAAACAAAATGCTGATACGTTGTCAACCGTGACGACTTAGGTGGAATGCCTCGTTTCTGGTAAAAATGGTCTCCAGTTCTCTACACTCACTATATGAAACACAGCAGCATTAACCTACTATTTGACGCTGGTATTCTGTGAGAGCGTGGTCGAGCCGACCCATTCGTGGTACAACTATACTATTAATATAACTGCAGCATGGTTCTACCACGTAAAAAACTTGGGCCATATTTTTATAAAAACAGTATAAGGCCTGACCCCAATAAAGTAAAATTCATTTCTGAGATGCCTCAAACCTCATACAGAAAAAGTTTAGAATGATTTATGGGGGCCGTTAAATATTTATCGAAATTTATTCCATGTTATTCTGATCGTGCTCTTCCCCTAACGAATTTGTTAAAAAAAGATAGTTATTGGAATTGAGAAATAAGTGAGCAGACAGAGACACAGAGAGACAGAGAATTTAAAGATTGTATTTGCACAGCCTAATGTTGGCATTGTCCGATGTTTCGAAGCCTGTCTAGTAATCGGAAGACGCGTCTCGCGATGCACTCATTGCGGAACTACCGCAGGGTGATCGGCCAAATACGCCTAGCGAACTCTAGAAAAGAAATTGTTAGCAATGGTGTTTGCTGTGAACGATTTCACCAATACATTTTTTCAAAAAGTAATATTTTCATTAAAACAGATCATAAACATTTGAAAAGTATCTTTACAATGCCATTAATATCCGTTCCAGTCCGCTTACAACGTATGATGCTTAAAATACAAGGCTATGACTTAGTTGTTAAGTATAAATCAGGAAAATATAAATGTATATTTCAGATGCACTGTTTCGCGTTCTGCTTCTGTTCTTAAAATTGATTGATAATACATTAAAATGAGTGCCAAAAAGGAAATATGTATTATCACATAAAATTTTGTAAAGTAACCATTGTATTATGAAAGCGAAATGTAAACATAACTAAAATTCTCTCCAAATATTTGTATTTAGAAATAATTAATATATGATACTTAAATGTCGGTTCCTCTATATTTATCGCCAAGTATTTTTTTTTTGCTATAGTCAATATAAATTTGATCTTATTTTTCAAAGTATAGACGAAAGGCTCAAAGAATGTAAGAATCTTTTGTGTAAGCAAAATCAATTGCATCGTACGCAGAATGCCCACCTTAGTCATAATATGTATAAACTCAAGAGTATGAAAAGGTATTCATAGAAATAAATTTTGGTTGATGTATTTATTGATGCTCTATTTTTATCGAGTAATTGTCAACAGCCTGGTTCTATCATGTGATGTGTTGTACTTTGATCATTCTAATGGAAATTTGCAATATACTAATTAATTTAATGTTTGGTAAACAAGCATTCCAACAGTAATTATGTGTGTGAGGATATACTCAAATATAAGGTATATATATTTACAAAAAACAACTTTAATTTAGCATGATATTATATAGTACTGCTTAAGCATAATATAATATATAACATGTATTAGTTGTAAAGCTTCGAAGTGGGTATCTCAAAGGCACATTCCGAAGTCCAAGCTTCGGAATGTGCCTTTGAGGTACCCATTTATACTTTTCGCACAGTTTCTCACTCGGCAATGCAATTGGTAGGTATATTTTTCTGCTGAACTATCTTGCAGCTTTCAAATGTAGAGTTATCAGCCAAGGCTCTGATGATAAGTCTGAGCCCATGTAAAATATTTGTTTCTATTAATGCTGTATTATAATGTAGGTGCCAATTACTGCCTGCTTTTTGTTGATTCAAACTTTTACAAAGATTTCAATTCTAATTGAAAATTATGAGGCATGAAGAATAAAAATTTTACGACGTTAAATAAAACAAAGACTTAACAATTTTATGATCAAGAGTTTTGTGTTGTTTTTATTCCTAATATTATGTAAATTAACCTTTAAAATATTTAACAAGCTGTCCTAAACAATTAACATAATTCTTAATTTAAAATTTTGATTTTACTAAGTTTGATAGCTTTATTTTTAAATAATGTACACATAATATAGATCCTATTATCATTCATACATTTCATTTCTGATTTACCTTTGGAGTTGATAAATATGACCTGATCATGAACTCGCCTTGGTTATTGTTAACCTATGATGTTAAATTATACTATTGAGTCTCAATAGCTCAATGGTTAAAGGGTAATTACTATCTGAAAGGTTGTATAACCGGGGTGACAATAGTCACAGGACTAGCTGTAAGAATATTGTGGCACGTATTTTTACCACAAGTACTTTACGCTTATTTTTGGAGGAAAGGGGATAATTGATGAATATAAAACTACTATTCTTTATTAAAAAAACTTGATTACTAGGTTTTAGAAGGTTTTAAAAAAAACTCTTTAACTTGTTTGTCTTTACCAGTTGAATTTTTATTGTAGTTGAGAATGGTGAGTCACATGGATACAGTCAATATCCTCAAGAATATCTGGCAGATCATGCTCAGCTAGGAATCCTCCAGCTATATTTTGGCTTCTTGTTATACGAAAATGTTACTTCGATATTAGTCAAAAATAAAATCAAAGAAACAGTTGCACTAAATCTTGATGTATTTACCTACACAAGAGGCTAATAACCCTATATTGTATCTCACATTCCAACGATAGCCCCAATAACTTGGGTCAAGTATTTGCAGATTATTTGTTGTTTGAGCAATAGCCATTCCATGGTCTTGACTCGTACCTCTGGTAACTACCATCTGCCAAGAGACTGATTGATTTATAGAACCTAGAAAAAATGTTAAGATAAGTTAGTAACATGTATTGATTGCAAATATACGATGTTTTGCAAGGTTTTTGTAATAGATGCTTACTTTAATAAGCACTTGTAGTCCATCCACAGAATAAATAGGCTTTAAAGCCTCATAGAGTTCTTTAAAAAATACAAAATACAATCTTTGAGCATCCGACTCTGACGAAGAAATTCGTTGTCAAAGAATTCCAGTGGATTAAGTACTCTGATCACATATCAATCGCCGAAGTAATTTTCTTTCTTGTTTTTCAATTTCTGATACAAAGATATAGTTACAGTAGGCTCGAGATATCATTTTTCTTTTAAAGTGGTTTGAAGTAAACTTAAACCCATGTCTAATGAACGAGGATAAAATTGTCCCTTTCAAATGTCAAAAAAGGATATTTTTTCTCTTTCATTTGACCCCACGCTCCGGATGGGGGATATATGTCTACTCGTTATGTCGAACTGGGTTCCTTCTCATTTCCCCTGTTGCTGTGATCTGGCTTAGGTACAAGATAATTTTATCTCTTGTTAGTGGATATAATCTGGGTATAATATTTTTGTCCCCAGCCCATGATAGCCTTGCAGAAGCATGCAGTTTGCTGGAGCTGGTCCGGATATAATAATAATAAATGCACAATACATTTAATCTAAAAACAATAATTCTATATTTATTCGACAAACAAAAATTACAAATTCCGGAGCTTCCGTTGTCTGAACAACGGAACCTTGCTAACTCAGCGTCGATCCCGTCTTAAAATATTTCTCCGTTTGTGGATATTTGGGCGCGGGCCTCTTTTAGGCCGTCAAGTAAAAATATCAAGAACGTAACGTTGATGTATTATATGGGTAACAGATGTTTAAAAGAAAAAAAATATTTTTATTCATAGTTGAATTATGGGAAAAATGTATCTAAAAATGTTATTGTGCACACGAGTGTATATAAATCGTAGGTATACGTTCTTTCATACATCAAAAATGCAAAACGGCCTTTGTTGAATATCAAGCTCCACTTGTGCTGAAGGAATTCTTGAAATAAATAAATAATTTGATATGTAGACTGTACAGGTATTTAATAGGTACAGATATATACAAGAGTAGCCGTTATGCGTGCGTTCGCGACCGGCTGGTTCCGAGTAAGTGGCGTGAGTTGGGGTGCTGCGCTGTGTCCATGATGGTGGTGGGGCTACACTCGCTGAACCAGTTTGACATTCGCTGCCCGAAGATACGAGCCGGGGAGAGTAATTGGCTGTGACGTCAGGAAGACATTCCCCAGATTGAAGCAGGAAGGCTTCAAGATGACGCAAGAGATACTGGAAGAAGGCAGATGTTATTAAATGCTCTTGTAGTCCTTTGCGTATGTCAGCAGTAATGTCAGCAACTCTGGTATAACCGTCAGATTCTGGGCTTACAGTGATCACTCTTTCCATCAGCCAAAGAAGAGAAGGTCGATTGTGACCCAAGATGTTTAGTCGACTTTATAGTTGCCTCCCGAATTCCCCCAAAATGATGTGAATTAGGTGGTATAAATTTTAAATCAATGCCCGGGATTACATTGTCTGACTATGTCATTGTAAGATAATTGTAGAAACTGTCTAAGTTCATTGAAAGCTCCTACAAACGTAGCGCCATTGTCGGAGTACACGTACTAAGGCTTGCCAGGACGTGCGAAAAACCGACTAAAAACTGCAAGAAAAGGCTCCTTTGTTAGATCAGAGACCAACTCCAATGGGACGGCTCTAACTGCAAAGCGCACAAAAAAAACAAATGTGTTCCACAATTGTGTTGTGTCTCGAATGGCTTACAACCTTTGAGGTCCTGCAAGAAAAAGAAATAGGTGGTACTATTTAAATATTATTTTAGTGTGGCACATCGTAAGTGTAGTAAGAGTTTTGAAGACGTCCGCCTACACGTAATATGTTGCTAGAATCAATAAATGAAGAGAGGCTAATCAATCTACTTTTACTGTGTAATTTTTTGTTAGATTTACGAGTATTGTAATTCTCAGGGAATATTTTTTGGTGAGAATATTGAAAAATTAGATTTTGCGAACGCTGTCATTCTGAATAAGATAAGTGAGATAAAATGTTGTTATTGGGGAATCTGCAATTATAAATAAATCTATTGACATGAGCTAAGGTCCTAATTATTTTGGTAAATGATGAACGTTTGCAAATATTTTAATTAATGCATTGTAATTTTGATCTTGTACATTATTTGTCACAAAGATATCTAATGAAATTTAGGGTAGCGTAATATTCTGAGTGTTTGGATATGTTAGAAATTTAATTATGGGGTATGGAGAAAATCTGGACCAGACCACTAAAGTGTGGACTCGCTGATAGTATCAGCCTTCATCCGCGAGATACGAGATCCGGAGGATTCACTTTGGTAGGCAAGTAGCTCCACGTCTCGTCGATCGTAGCCTCCTGCATTTTAGAAACTCCTGGTATAGAGTCGTGTCCCCAATAAAGCTTCGTATCATTCTAAGCGTGATTGTGTGTTGTCATGAATGAATGCAAGATATCTTTGTTTAACCCCAAGGTAAAATCGCGTTCAAAATTACGCAACTGACGCTTGGCCATGACGTAGGAGTCACTTAAGTCATCAAGAGTCCTTCAGGAATCCTTTAGACTATGAAGCGGCCATTTACGTTGCAACGTGTCGTTTCTTGAAATTTATTTTCACAGGTCTGCTCTCCCGTAGAGAAACCATACACCGAAGACACGGAGTCTAACTCCCAAAAGCACGTAAGTCGTTCGGACTCTTCTTGTGTAGTAAAATAACAAAAAACAAGCTGAGTACAAGAAGGCGATTGATGTAGCATTGATATGACATATCCTGAAATAAGCCAACCCTATTTAGTTGACTGAAGCTCGGAATTATATACAAGAGTAGCGTTATGCGTGGGTTCGCAAACAGGTGGTTCCAAGCAAGTGGCGCGTGTTGTGGCGCCGCGCTGTGTCCTTGTGGTGGTGAAGCTGCAGAACCGGTTTGACGTTCACTGCCCTGAGAAATGAGAATAATGGGCCGTGACGTCAGGAATGGCCTTGCTCATAAAGCGGTAATAGCCTATTAAAGTGAAGCTGAAAAAAATAACATTATATTTCATTTTAATTTATGACCCATTTTCACTGCATAATTATATGATAAATAATGATTTTTTATATCTCCTGTTGTAATAACTCTCACATAAAGCGACTGATTTGTTTCAATAACATCGCGACTAATATTAAATTAACTACTCAAGAGTAAGTCCGCAAACGCCTTAGCCAGCTATAGTACAACATTTATCGTTGTATTTCTACAATGATAAATGACGTCTCCGACGTCTACTCAACAAATGATTGATTTATTAGTAGTTTTGTCATTATTATAATTGACTTTAAAAGAAAAACAAGTCCAACATCGCCATAATATGGCAATGTGAAAAAATTACATTGATACACTGAAATGTTATTTTGTATTTACATTATTATTATTTTTAATAGAAAAAAATTCAGGAAAACACAGTATTTAAAAACAAATCCATATATACAGTACAATGTATAAATTATAAGTTTTCATCTCAGGTCTCGCCACATATTACACAACTCTCGTTTGAAATGGGCTTCTGTGTTAAAATATCATAAATTAATTTTTTAAACCATAAATTGGGAAACATTTTAAAACACTTAATCTATGTTTTTACGTTATCCAATTCATAGTATGCACAAGATGAAATATAGGCCCAAGCAAAAATTTTGTTACCCCTATTTTATGTGTAATTTTTTGCAGTTATATTTAAATGAAACTAATTTTACGGATTTTACCGCGAATAATTTTAACTTCTTAATATCCGTCGTTTCAGGTGCTTTACAGCATCCATGGTAATGGCATGGACTACCTATGATCATGGGAGGGACTGAGGTGTTTGACGTCATGATGTCATGAATTAGCTCGGTTACCTTCAGTTTTTAAATATTAATTTTGGTTCGATCTATGCAGAACGAGCTTACAGTATCTTCAACTCTAGAATTGGTACGCTTGGGTTTGGATTAAATTTTAATAATTATAGGATCCCAAGCAGATGGCTGCATCCACGCATCTTCATGATTTAAATTAGGATGTTATTAATTACATTAGCTTCGTGAATCATCCCTGCTAAGAATCGAATTCTTTTGCTTGGACTTGTGGTCTATTAAGTCTGATACAATTTCGGGGACGATTTTGAACATCACTGTAGACTTCTTGAAGCAGTCTGTCATTTCGGGCTTTAAAATATTAGACATTATTTTTTTTTAATCAGGAATATAAACATTTCATTAAAAATACCAGACTTATAAATTTAATACAGTTTTAATAGTCTTAATTCTTATTAATATTCTTATTAACATCAATATGCAAACTGAATTGGCAATCATTTATTATAAAATAATTTCGGAGTTTGAAAATAGTTCAATTCTAGATATCAAGGTCCAGTAAAGATTAGCGCAAGGAGGAATGTGATATTTGGCATAGTTAAAGTTTATATGGAGGAGTGCAAAAAGCTTTGTGCAAAAGCGCCATCGCAATTAGTTTTGTTAACTAATAATATCGTTACCGGAATATCAAGCGTACCCTACCGCTTGGCAAGATCCTCGGTAGAGGGGATGCAGCGAAGACGGGCGAAGGAACGGTGTTTTTTGCATCTCGGCCACCCAACCACCCATGCTCCAACATCAGAAGTGGGATTGGTTTGCATACTTTTGTGTCATCGTGATTATGTCCTTCACATTACACGCGATAAAATCCGTAAAAACTATTATTATTTAAATGTGTATTGTTCGCGTAAATATAAGAAATCATTATGTACACCAGTGTACATATATATATATATATATATATATATATATATATATATATATATATATATATATATATATATATGTACACCAGTGTACATATATATATATATATATATATATATATATATATATATATATATATATATATATATAAATGTGCAGTATGTATGCATATATATGTATGTAATATGTAAATATAATATAATTTTGATAACAATGTGTAACAAATACATTAAATTAATTAAATTTAATATAACATAGGTGCATTGTTAATTTATGCCCATTTGTTGAGATTAAGGCCAATTTCAAACAGTTGCGAAAGAAGTTTAAAATGTTGCCAACAAATAATTACTGACAGATTGACTGAATAATTTGTATATTGTGTGTGTTTTCAAATGTTCCTCATTCAATAGTATTTGGAGTGAATGTCAAGGAAAAAGCGTTTGTTTGTTATTTTGTACAAGATATATGTGTGTTTTACATATTGATGGGCAGTTGAAAGTGACATACAGCTTGTTTATATATAAGTGTGAACCCCAATATATACCGCCATAAAATTCGTACTGTTCATGAATTGTAATTCGTATATGTTTACTTTTTATATTTTTGTTTATGGTCAGTAATAACCACCTCCGTAGTGTTATCACTGCCTTAAGGTTGACCAAAACAGAGTATGAGAGAGAGAGAGAGACAGAATGCCTTTAGCATTAACTCCCTTTTTTTGTTACCGTGTGGAAGGCTCAATAAACGGACGGATGAATATTAAATAGTAATGTAGTATTCACAATGATGCGTATCGTAAATCTAAAAAACACTTAAATTGATTGTTATCGCCTTATATAATAAAGATATAAGAATCAACTTCATATAATATAGTGTTTCATAAAACTTTATAAAAGTTATTTAGTAATAACGAGCAAAGAAAACAGTCCATGCCGATAACAAGCCGCAAGGAGGTACTAGTGGGTGGATATGATGACACTTGGCATTCGTAGAAACTGACCAATTCTGCCAAAAAGTGCCTTTTGAAGAAATATTTTGTGTATAATTTAACAAATAATTTTTTTTGGAATTATACATTATTTTTTTTACTACACCAAGTTTTCCTACATCGTCATCCGTTTCTAAGCTAAGTTAGAAATTTCGAGCATCTAGTTAATGGAGATGTTATCATAAAATTTGCTACTAATTACGACCCAAACGAACATATTATATGAAAGCGAGTAAGCAAAAACGTGGTAAAAATTGAATAGGATAAAAATTACCGAACAGTAAAATAAGAACGATGATAAATTACTTTAAACGTTATGATTTAAAAACAATAATAATGTATAAAAATGTTTATTTCCTCAAACATTAAAGTTACACTATATGATCAATAATCGAAGTTATCTAGTAAGAAAAATAATGCCTGTAACAGATGACTTCGCTCTTCCGTAGCTAAGAAATGATTAAATGTGCATCATTTGTTTGAGAAGATAATGAAACTTGTACCTCTGATTGTTGCAGATGAGTTGCGTGAAAACATTGATCACAACTACATTATCTATAATAATCTTTTCTTCGTATCCATGATATTCGGAAAAAATACGTAAAAATTAATCCACTATCGATCTATCGACTACAGTTTACTACTTTTCATGCTTTTTCAAGCTTAAGCCATCAATACACGACTAAAAAATTATTCAAATTCAATAAAAATAATTAGAAATCGCTAGTTACAAAATCTACTGTTTTTTTAGTGCAGAGTACTCTTAAATAAATATCTAGCAACTTTTATCTGAAATTCATCATTTCTTTGATCTGAAATTCATTTGAATTATTTTAAATTGCATTATTTTAGATTTAGATTTTAGAAGGATTAAACATTTAAATTAGTAAATATGTAAGTGATTGGTTGAAGAAAATACTAAAAATGCATAGGATTTCATAATGCAAAAAGTCCTCAGTATATACGAACATTTGTCTTAAATGCTGAAGGGCGCGTTTCTTTTCCCTGCTGAATAATTTTATTTCTTCACACGTGAAAGTTTTTCGCTAGGTAAACAGAATTGAAAGCGACCTAAATTCAATTCATATAACGGTGTATAAGCATGATTAGATTTAATATATTCTGAAATTTAAGTATAAGAATATATTTAATAAGATTAAGACAAAATAAATACTTATTATTAAGTAATTTCTTTTACATGTAGCAGGTAGTTGTTTCTTATATTTACACAAATACTACTATATTATGTAATTTATCGCGTTTAATTGGACTCATTTTTTACATATTTTAATTCTCAGCGTCATATCGTCGCGAAAGGGTCAAATTATACTCTACGAAATTAGTTTTATTGAACAGGGGTTTAATTCGTATTATTAACATATATATTTATGTAATATAAAATTCAGTTTGTTACTAATTATCTATTCACAAGTTTAAAAAAATAGAAATTTACAAAAAAACCTAATTTAAATTTTCAGGAGATATAATATTAATATCCTTTAAGGATTTTTAACAAAAGTTAAGACCCCATTTATATAGACTTAAGTCTAAGTTGTGAATATTGTTACGAGCTTGAGGTTCGTGACAATAAAAACTGCCGATTGAATTACCAAAATTTACACTTTTATTACCGAACACCAATGAAAACTTAAAAGACACTAATAATTAGTTATATTAGCTCGCTCTTTTACCCGACACTAGATGGCGATAGCGCCTGACGTCAACTTAGGCACGCAACAATATTATATAGAGATCATCGTAGTGTGGTGTCTTTATTTATCAAACACTAGCGGAAATTTATAAAAGAAAAAGTTGTACGCTGTCGGATCAATTCCTAATATAGACTTTTATAGTCTCCTTTATATTTTGGCTGTTATTATTATATCTGAATCAAGTTGTGACTACAATTTCTCCTTTTAGCCGAATTCAAATAAGAAAGTGGTTTTATAGTATATACTATTTTCTATAGCATCTATAGGAAGAGGTATAAATTAGAGTTACCGCTGAGAGCGAAAAACGAGGGGATGAATACTTAGTGGAAATTATTTAGACGACATTATATTATGTATTGTTCTGCAGTCCGCTCAAAAGGGGTCAAAGGTAATACTTTAATAGAAACCAAATGCCGACTTCTTCTGAAGTGATTTCTAGACCACGACAATAGCCCTGCCTACCAAGTCCAATTGTTAATCTCAACCAACTCAAACACACACAAAATTTCATCAAAATCTGTACAGCCAGTTGGGTTGTTCAGTGACAAACATAATATGTTTGTCACTGAACAACCATATATGTACGTACAAAAGAATTATAGATTAAAAACGGGTGGACGGGTGGGAACCGGGATCCGAAAAACGGGTGGATCTCTACCTAGAGATCCACCCGTTTTTCGGTCGTTTTTCGGATCTCGGTAACATCGTCAAAAATATCGGGCCCAGTTATGAATATAAACTATTCTCCTATAAACTTGATCATACACACAACATTTTACGAGAATCAAAAATATTTTTACGGGTTTTATCGCGGACCATTGGTGAATGAAATTATAAAGAATATTTATATAAAAAAATTAAAGAATATTTTTGAAAGCCAACTTGCTTTTACTTTTCTTTAAAAGTTCAAATTCTATATTATGGTTGTAGCTCGAACTAATCGGCTCAACCAGGGTAGGGCCACAGAATATCAAAGTAAAATAAAAGCATAAATGCTGCTGTGTTTTGTACGGTGAGTGTACAGAATCGTAAACCTATTAGTAAATAGTCCCTGAATGACTCGTTTCAGTAGGAAACGAATCATTCAGGGGTGACAACGCATCAGTATTTTGTGTCTTAATCCAGAATAAATGTGGATGTTTATGAACCACAGCATCAACTAACCTTCTTACCAGGTGGACTGCTTGCGCGTTTGTCACAATTATTCTAAAAAAATAATAATCACATCAGCTAAAAATTAAATAATATACATTTTCATTTTGCTCATAACTAATCTAAACAACAGTAATTGAAAATTGTATTAAGCATTTTAGCGTTTTGAGGCGAACAATGGAAGTTTGGAACTAGTGTAACAAATTATTAATTTTATCAATTTTAACCATTATTCTGTATGACAGTACTTATAAAAAGCGTTTATATACGAGTATTTGTTTTCTTCTAATATACCATGTTTGCAAGAACCAACAATCAAAATTAGAAAGATATTTTTTTTTATTGGAAAATATACCGACGTTAAAATAATCCTGAAACTCGGTATTTTTACTTATCATTTTTGCTGGGGCAAAAAGAACGCTTCGATAAATGTGCAGATGGTGTAACATAACGGTATAATATCACGGTTCGTTGCATATTTTTACGAATGTTGTTGTGAATGTGTAAATATGAAAATACTGCAAATCTTGTGAATTACTTTTACATTAAATAAAAGGAATTTATAAGATATAAAATGAATATAAGCTATAAAAATTATTACCTTTACCTTAGCCTATCAAGCTAGCCCACTGCGGAACAAAGACCTCCACCATAGAGTACCTATATACTGTATCTATAATATTTATGTATTTAGAAATATATAAAGTATGTTCATCAGTTATCTAGTACCCATAACACAAGCTCTGCTTAGCTTGGGACTAGATGGCGTTGTGTGATAAAGAAAAAAAGAAAAAAAGAAAAGAAAAGAAAAGAGTGCAACAGTGGATATTTGCCATAGTTGCCACGCTTAGCAAGTAAGTTGGCGAACGTAGTTTATTATTTTTGTTGTCATTAAGAAAACGCTTCATCTTGGTTCTTAGTTTGTTTCCCTCTGCTTTTTCTTCCGACAACTTCTGCACGGCTTGGAGTAGTGCGTATTCTTACACCTCCACTACACCGTGCAGAAATATAAACCAAACGAAATGTGTTTCTAAAACAAGAAACAGTTAACAACACATGGAATTGTACAGTTAATTGAGTAAATAAATCAAATTAGAAATAGCGTGTATTAACCACTGGATGTCTGAATATTTAACATCTCGCATAAGCTGTCTATTACAAGCCTTATGATAATTCCGGTATTTTCTATAGTTGCCTTTTATAATATTCACGAAATTTTTACATAAAAAAAGAGATGGGCAGATGGATTTTTTAATTTTAACTACTACTTTAATGCTTTATCGAATCTTAAATCTCCAACCCGAATAAAACTCTTACTTTAAAATGTTTGATCTATTTATGAATAAACTTGATTCAAAGTTTATTTTTCTTAGGTTACGTTATTGCTTTTCTGAATTGTTTTCAAATGGACATCAGACAGACATATTAAGATACCATTTAAGATGAATTATTTAGTTATTTTTATGACGAGATCATATAAGATTAGCTTTAAATCGGTTTTTTTTAATATTCTATGTATTTATTTGTTTTATTTATTTATTTAACATAACAAATCACTTATTTACAGTTTTATAGTCTGCCAAACTGCTCAGCAGTTTGTTGGCAGTAAAATGCTCTCTTGCTTTCTAACATGCATAAAAATAAAGTAGATAAAAAAGAACAAGCTTAATACAATTATACTACAAATAATATGACAAATCAATAGTAATAAAATCAGTAATTTAAAGTGTAACGGCATTTTCCATATATGCATAAATTTTGCATGTACGCGTACACATATACATACATACATGCATACAAATATATGCATACATAATTATTACGGTTTACCTATGATACAATGGATCATCGTGATACATTCCATTTTTACTCTTTATTAATATAAAGTTTTTTAACTTGCTTTTAAACTGTTGTTTTTATTTATGCGTGAGGAATTATTGTGGTAAATTGTTATAAATTTTTGTTATTAAATGTTGGAATGTTCCTTTACCATAATAGTTGATACATTATTTAAACTGTAAAGTTATTAATTTATGCGGTCTGCGCGTATTCTTATTTATTGGGATAAAATTACGCAATGCGTCACATAAAATTGTATAATACTTTTCACATGTCGCAAATGATATTTTAAATTTCTCATGTATCGTTATTAAATTACACTCCTGGAAGAGCTGCTCATAATTATCCCTATATTTTATTTTAGCTTTTCGGTTCACTAATATTTTCATAAATCTAATTTGAAACTGCTTTAATTTATCTAAATATGTTTTAAATGTCCTTCCATATGCTACTAATCCATATTGTAACGTTGACTCAACTAGTGCTTAATATACAACATACAGTACAGTTTTAGGTGTTACTTTTTTCAATAAATGGAATTTACTTAAAATACCTCTTAATTTTTACACACCTGTTCTATATGGCTACCACAGTTCATATTTCTATATATTGTTAAGCCTAAGTATTTAATTTTTTTTACAAATTCTATAACTGTACATTCACATTTAGACATATTGTCGTGTATACATTGATAGGAGTGACACACTATCCTGAATTTTTTTGCATTGTTTTTATTATTCGTGTTAACGATGTTATGTAATTCGTCGCAGTCTACTTATAGCTGAAATTACAACAATGACATCTTGTGTTGTAGTTGTAATATTGATTTATTAGTTTCCCTTTGCATCATTATAAAACCAATATCGAAAAAACCTTATTTAGTGTTCTTTACTGATATTTTTAAAATTAGCTTACACACTTTTAAAAATATATACAATATATTATGTGGACCATCATAAATCAAAAATGCGTGGTATTCTAAGTTAGATTACTTAGTAAACCGTATTTGAAAGAGACAGTCCTAAGGTAAACCTAGCTCTATATGCCTTAGAAATGTATCTATTGTCGTGAATGAAACACATTAATGAGTATGTTCAGATTTCTAGCAATTCGTAGGTGAGTCTCGAAAGAATAATTAGCTAACTAAAAATCTAAAGCGTACAGTACAGAGTTTCGGAATCTATTTCATCTGGTGATGGTACGAGGCATGCACGAGAGTAATGTGTATTTACTAGTATAATTGAGATTGTGTTGTTGGATTCAGTGGTGGTAGTGATAGTGCATGCAACTGTAGGGGGTACTCATCAAAGTGAGTAATACACGCTATTTCGATCATGTTTTTATTTTACAACATACAGTGATTAAATCATAAATCCTTTCTAATAAATTTAAGCGCTGTTATTCTTACAGCTGCAAATAATATAAATAAGAAATCTGATAATTTTATCACTTTTAAAATGAAACGTAACTGAGAATATTTTTAAGATATAGTGAAACTAAAGCAGGACATGAGCAGTAGCATTTTTCTAATAACAACTTTATTATTATAAAACCTGTGGTAACCAACCTGTCTACCAAGCGTGGCTCCTCAAGATTAAGTTCAGCAGTGGATTTTGTAGAATGTTGTAAAAGTTATAGATAGATAGAAAATTTTCCTAGAGTTTTAGATTTTAAGTTCATAACAGCTGCATAGAAAAATTATCAAAACGTATTATTTTCTGTTATAAAAACATACATACAAATATATACAGAAGCACTCACGCATGTCACCAAGAGGGGTAGGCAGACACTACAGACTTCCATTTGGCGCGATGATGCGCCTCTTTTGCCTGTTTGACATCCAAATACCTACGCATACATGCTCTTCGGTTAAGGGTACTCAGCATTGCAAGCACTCCTTTCTAAATCTCCATCACAAAATCATCTTGCATACCACACTCTTTTCTTATTACACAATACCTCAACCTGTCACTCAGATTCAGCCCTAACATACTCCCGACCGTATTTCTGACACATTCTGACTTTCCACAATAGAGTGTAAAGCCCCGTTTACTCTATTTCCTTTGTTCACTCGTCTTTCGATATCATTATCATATCTCCCATCCCTGCTAAACACGCTCCCAAATATATAAACTTATTTTCTTGCTCAAATAACTCTCCTTTTATTCTTATTTCACATATCGTTTTACTTTCATCCTTTTCAAAAACTATAACTTTTGTCTAACTTGCGTTCACTTTTATTTCCCTCTCTTTTAACGACCTCTTAATTAATATAACCACCATTTGTAACTCGGCCGCCGACGATGCAAATATCATTTGATCATCGGCGCACGAAAGGCATTTCACTGTTACTTATCCATTCTTAACCCGCATTTTCAGCTTTCAAATTTTCCAAACAACTGTCCATAAATAGTTTGATAAGCCACAGGGAACACACAGCCCTGTCTGACACCTTTATGGATGCCAAACAAGTCTGAGTAGCCCCCGTTGATCTTAACACAAGCACTGGAGTCCCTATAAAGAGACCTTAATGCCTGTATCAACCCAGCATTTAACCCAAATGAGTTCAGTGTTTGCCATAACAAATCCTTATCCACTCTGTCATAAGCCATTTCCAAGGCGCGAACGCAGAAAAAACTTTTTAGTTTTTGGCCAAAAACTTCTCCGCGATCATGCGCATGGAAAATATTTGATCAGTACATCCTATTCACTTTCTAAATCCCGCTTGCAAATTCCAAGTTTATATATCAGCTTCTTTCATAACTCTTTCAATTATTACCTTACCATAGAGTATTTCCACAATGCTAAGAAAGCTGATACCCCGGTAATGATTTCTTAAATTTACGCGAACACTACAAGTTGAATAAATCTAAATTTATGGATTTTATCGCGTTTATTTAACTACTTTTACTTATTTTTAAATCCAGACATTCGGGTGCTTTACACCACTTATGGTCACGGGGGGGGGGGGGACTGAGATGTCGGTCTTATCTACGCAAAACGAGCTCTTTCTATCTTGAAGTTGAGAGTATCTTGAAGTCTTGAAATGGTATGCTTGGGTTTGGGTTTAATTTTGTTAATTATAGGATTACAAGCAGATGGCAGCACCCATCCATCTTCTCTATTGAAATAAGGATGTTTTTTTTAATATCCATAGCCTCGCGTATCATATTTGGTAGGAATCGGTGTTCTTTTGCGAGTATTTGCGGTTTATCAAATATGATGTAATGGTGGGGACGCTCTTAAACATGTTCACAGACTGCAGACTTCCCGGAGCGTCGGTGCTTCACGTCAGCTATATGTTCTTTTACGCGGGTTTTTATGGATCTTTTTGTTTGACCTATGCAAGAGAGACCATAGTCACAATGTAACTTGTACACTCCTGCATCTTGTAGTTTGTAAATTAGTGGTGGTGGGATTAGTGCACGCAATTTAGTGAAGGCAGGAGGTGCTCTTCAAAGTAGGTAAGACACATCATTTAATTTAATTGAGCGGGTGGTTGCAAAGTAACTATTATTCATGGTTGGGCGACGGGCCTTAAGGTGCTGAGTCCGATTCTCCGGTCGAGCCTTGACCCTATTATGCGAGATATTATACTAGATAGACTGTATACGTGGTAAGCTTCTTCTGCTTAAGCAAAATGGCGGATGTGGCATGATTTTCGAAGAATTTCATTTTTTTTGTAATTTCAAAAACGATTTAATTTTTTTATTTTTTCTCGAGTGTTCATGAGCAGGTCCACCCTCTGGTGCCCGATATATATGTGTGTGTGTGTGTGTGTGTGTGTGCGTGTGTGTAATTATGTTTATAATAAGTATCGTAATATGTAATGTGTACAACTACTCACGGATATTTTAACTCAGTTGCACATTGCACCAACAATATCTTCTCTCGTTAGCCTCGAGGTGGACTGGTAGAGAATTCCTTGTTGAATTAAGTCCGCTGTTTTGTACTTGGTGTGCAAATAAAGCATAAATGAATAAATATAAGTCCATTTTTATCAACCTATAAAAAATAAAGTCAACGGCTAGATATAGGCCTCCGGAGAATGTGCCTTAATTGTCACGCTTGGCAGACAGATCGAGTAATGATATGAAAAGTGAGTGATGACGCATAGAAACACTACTGAATATTTTACGCCTGGCGTAAATAAAATGGTTTATATCTCATTATCGCCAGTAACACAACATTTACAGGACGAATTGAGGATAGTACGATATCTTCGTAGCCATCACCCTCTGAGGTCTCGGATGGAATCGGTGTTCTTTAGCGAGGATTTGTGGTAGGTCTGTGGTAGGTGCAGACTTAGAGACGGCTAAGGTTAAAGATAGACCTTTGCGATTTCGGGGATCTCGGATTCGGATTCTAATATCTTTTATGGCCTTCTGTTGGGAAATCAACTTCTGACACCAATTTGTAAGGAGGCCGGTCCCTTTTGACTTAAAAAAAACTACTAAGTAACTCTAAAGGTTTATTAGAAAAGTTCACACACCAAGTTGATATAGACCCTGACTTTTGAACTTTTATACGTCTCGGAATCTATGTCCGATTTACCCGAGGCTCTGAGTATTACTGATCATTATGGAATTTAATTGAAAATGGGAAATAACAATACCATTGCTGACTAAAGTCATAAGAAGTGGAAGTACTGTGAATTTAATAAACCCTTACTAAGATTTTTCTGCCTTGTAAAAAGGGATATAACAGTACGTACGTTCATCGGGCATGTACATCCAATGTCACTATGAACGTTGATGTTACAGTTGCAGATTGCAAAGGCGTTGACAGATAGAATCACGTACATTGCCGACAACTATCCCATATTAAATTTGAATATTTTATATTATTTATCAAGAGTAGAATGAACGCAGTAGAAATGCGGTCGTTAAGGAGTGTGTTAGGGCTGAATCTGGATGACAGGGTAAGAAATTGTGTAATAAAAGAAGAGTGTGGTTTGCAAGATGATGTTGTGACTAGGATTAAGAAAGGAATGCCTCGGTGGTTTGGTTATGTGATAAGAATGAATGAGGAAAGAGTGACCAAGAAAATTTATAATACAGAAGTGAATGGCAGAGTCGGAAAGGGACGTCCTAGGCGAAAATTTATCGACCAAATTGGCGATTTATTGAAAACGGGCTAAATTAGGAGTACCCTTAACCGACGAGCATGTATGTGTAGGTGTATGGATGTGAAGGAGGTGAGAGAGGTGTGTCAGGATCGTGCCAAATGGAAGTCTGTAGGTAGTCTCTGCCTACCCCTCTGGGTGACAGGCGTGAGTGTTTATGTTATTATGTTATGTTATTATTTCAGTAACCTATGGTTGTAACTATAACAGTACCTCACCTAAAGCAAGGAAAAATGGTCTTTCGATCCGAATTCTTAATGCAAGTTGATGGTTATTATTTTTAATTTCTAGTGCTCCCTGAGCTATATTCAGCTCCAGTAATATAATAGATGAGCAAAACAATGACGTTAAAGCGTTGTTTGCCCTCCAGCTACTTTTCTGTTACGTATTGCGAACGTTAAATAATTAAAAATATCTATTATTATCATAACCTTCATTAATGGTTTACAAAGTAAAGTTACAGCTAATATATGAGTCACAGCTGGACACGAGAATCCTCTTTTCCTAAGAGGCTTGTGCAGATTTAGTCGGCCGCGCTTCTTCAGTTGGCGATTACATGTCATACATCTATATTTTATTTCTCAGACATGCATATTTTCTCACGATATTTTCCTTCACCATCAAGCACGTAACATATCCATACCTTAATTTAATATTACTCTTTGATTCCAAAAGTAATAATGGAGAACACGAAAAATATTTAATATTTGTACTAATAATTTAAAGTCAAGTTAGATTAAGTTATACTCACACTCGTGCAAGAGTAACAGCGGTTGGGTGTTTGCTTTAGAACTTCACAATACGCGAGAATATTGAGTTTAATTCGCACCGATTCTAATGAAATCATTTTGACAACAGATGATTGTCGCCAAAGAACATTGACATTTCTTACTTTAAATAACTTTTATAATCCATCTCGTTCAGCAAGGAAAAGTTTTACTGCTGGATAAGGGCCACTTAGAACGAAAGAATAATTTGCCATGAAAATCACGCATGGCAGGCAGGTTGACGATTGCAGTACCAAACTATCTTTGACTATGTTTCCTCTAAACGGTTCCAATATTTTATGCCTGACTTAGGTGAGATAGTTATACTACCATCTATAAGAAACCTTAAAATCTTATTGGAATATCCTAGAGTCGCATTACCTACGGGACGAAATGAGGTGATTGATTCTCTTATGGCACTACCACATGGAAAAACTGTTTGAAACAATGTTTAATTTCCGATAACTTTTTTGTTAGTTAGTTGTGGATATAATATTACAAAAATATATTTTGCTTATGAGATCAGCACTCGTCGTTGTTTTCATTTCCTAGTCTCTTGTTAGTGCACTACTGAGAGTGATTGCGAAGGTGGTATTGAAAGCCTTTGAAATTAACATATTAAAAGATATCGCCTGTGAAACACAATTGACATTGAACAAGCGTTTGTCCATTGCTGATTTATTTTGGCACCATACGAATGTCGTAAGGACCATCTTTCAACGCTTCGTTTCCCATTGTATAAATTTTTACAATGGGAAGAAAGGTCTTTAAAGGAAAAAATATCCTAAGTTAGAAATAATTTGTCACCCAAATAATCGTTTGTATAAGCAACAACTGCCATTGAATTTCGATTAATTTGTTTTAAAAGCCGAGGCAAAGTTTACGAAAGTAGTTGTCAATTGAGTATTAGAGTAATGACATAATGGACCTACTAAAAATTACAGCGTACTTTTTTATTGCTTGATTCGTATCATTCAAAACTCTTTTCATTTTCTTTTAAAAATTGTATGAAATTAAGTTTCTTCAGAAGCACCTTGTTATTTTATGTACTTAAGTGTTTCTCTCTGATCTTTCTATCTTTTTTTATATTGGTGGCTTGAAGAAATTTGTATTTAGGGGTAGAATTTTACTTTCACAATATTAAATAATATTATCATACAACTTATTGCTCTAGCAACACTCCTTTTATACATTTAATGCAACTAAAGAATTTTTTTGTTTTCTTAATTACTTTATTCAACATTTTATTAAGTAAAATTCGCTAGGATATTTTGTACCGACTATACTTGTAAGACTGTTTTTACTAAAATAAGCTTCAAGACGCAGAAAAGTCTAAAACATTTAGTGTTACCACCAAAATATTTTTATTTGTTTATATTGGCATTGACAACAAGCTCTGCACGTAATAAGAATACATTAAATGCTTTAATTAATTATATAATATCTAAATCACTTCACAAATTTCTTCACCACGTGATGATACGCCATACTGCAGTTTTTGGGAGATTTTGATGACAGCTCAAACCAGCAAAAAGTCGATTTTGATAGTGTTAGCGCCTTAGTTGACGAATAACTTGATATCTTACTTAGACCACCATTTGATATTAATATCAATTTGTAGCACTTGGTTCATTGCTTCCATTGTTACTTCACATGCTATTTGATATTTAAATACATAAATATAATCATCATCATCATCATTACAGCCCTTCACAAGTCCACTGCTGAACATAGGCCTCCCCCAAGTAATGCCACAAAGGACGGTCCTGAGCCACCTGCATCCATCGACCTCCTGCATATCTTACCGGGCCGTCACTCCATCTAGTGGGGGGTCGCCCTACACTACGCCTACTGGTACGAGGCTGCCACTCGAGAACCTTTCTTCCCCATCGGTTATCGGTTCTTCGAGCTATATGGCCAGCCCATTGCCACTTTAGCTTACTAATCCGTTGGGCTATCTCGGTCACTCTGGTATTACTGCGGATATCCTCATTTCTGAGTCTATCACGCAAAGAAACTCCGAGCATAGCCCTCTCCATAGCTCGGTGAGCGACCTTGAGCTTCCTCTTACGGCCAGTAGTGAAGGACCACGTCTCAGATCCGTAAGTCATCACTGGCAACACGCACTGGTTGTTCAATCTAGTTTTCAGAGATTGAGGTATACCTGACGAGAAGATATGTCGTAATTTCGCGAACGCTCCCCAGCCGAGTTGAATCCGTCGATTGACCTCTCAGTCGAAGTTGCACTTACCTAGTCGGACTATTTGTCCCAGGTATCATACTCGTAAACAACTTCGAGCTTAGTGCTCCCTACAACTACTGGCATAGGTGTGACATAGACATTAAACATGATCTTTGTTCATCTTAAGACCTATCCGTTGAGAGGCACTATTGAGGTCATGGAGCATAGTGCTTAAGACCGCCAGCCATTCTGCCATAAGGACTATATCGTCGGCAAATTGAAGGTGAGTGATGTACTCGCCATTGATGTTAATACCGTATCCTTTCCAGTCCAGTAGCTTGAAAATGTCTTTCAATGCAGCGGTAAAGAGTTTCGGGGATATAACGTCACCCTGTCTTACACCTCTCTGCTGTTGGATAGGCTTAGAACTCTGGTTCTCTACTCGGATAGCCATCGTAGCCCTACTGCACAAACACTTCAGCACTTCGATATACCGACAGTCAACTTGGCACCGCTGAAGAGATAGTAGCACCACCCAAATTTCGACGGAATCAAAGGCTTTCTCATAGTCCACATACGCCAGGCAAAGTAGCAGATTCTACTCTTCAGTCTTCTGTACAACCTGCCGCAGGGTATGTATGTGGTCTATGGTACTGAAACCTTTTCGGAAACCGGCTTACTCAGGAGGCTGGAAGTCGTCGAGTCTGCGTGCGAGACGATTCGTAAAGCCTCTCAAAAACAGCACGTAGACACGGCTTAGAAGGGAAATCGGTGTGTAGTTCTTCAAGAGAGTGTTGTTGCCTTTCTTAAATAAAAAGACACACTTCTGCCCCACGCCTCCGGAGTAGTGCCACCATGGAGGACGGAATTGAGGAGCTTCTGCTTCTGAAGGAATTGGAGTACCGGTGTTCCACGCGCTTTCAGAAGCTCCGCTGTAATTCCAACTTCACCTGGGGCCCTGCCGTTTTAAGGTGCTGGAGAGCCATTTTCGTTCATCTCGCTCAGACTGACATCCGGGATATCATCGGAATAGTGTCGGATAAGACTTGCTCTTGGATCGTTACTCACACTTGCGTGTGGCTCCAACAATGATGTGTACAACTGCCCATAGAACCTCTCAATCTCATTCAAAATCTCAGGTGTCCCGGAAACGATGCTGCCACACTCAATTTTCAGCTTTGACAGTTGGCTCTTTCTGGTAAACAGATCTCTGGCAAAGAATTTGCAGCCCTGGTTCCGCTCAATTGCTTCTTCAATACGAACATTATTAAAGTTGCGTAAGTCTCGCCGCATGCATTTGGAGATATGACTGGTCAGTTGCCTGTATGCTGACAAATCTGTTGATGATTGCAGCCTCATCTCCCGTCTAACCATGAGAAAGACCTTAACCAGCCATGATATTAAGAGTGTGATCGGAGAATTTTTGTGTTCTTCTGCGGTGGGTCTTGCAGAACTTAGCTCCGACCGCTTGGACAGTTTCCACGAGCTTGTCAATCATATCGTCTACTGCATTCTAATCTTCTAGGCACTGAAAGTGGTAACGTAACTCGAGCTGAAAGGTTTCGGGATTCTGGATTAGAGCACGAAGGGGACGGAGCGATGACTTCATTAGACGAGACCTCTCCAACTAAAAGTTTAGGTTCAGCGTGCCTCTAACCATTCGGTGATCGCTGCCAGTTTTCACCCTTGCGATCACTGAGACATCACTGAACAGTTGGCGTCTGGTCGTCATAATGAAGTCAATCTCGTTTTTTGTCGAACCGTCGGGACTCGTCCAGGTCCACTTTTTGTGGGGGTCGCTTTTGGAAGAAAAAGTTCATCATAAAAAGTCCCTCTTTCGCCGTGAAGTCGGTCAGCTGCTGGTCCCTTAAGTTCCCTTAAAAATTTGTTAAATCAAAAGGGTTCAAGACAGTAGTATCGGCCCCTAAAATAAAAAACATTACTTAGCACCACATCTGATTGTTTATAAATCTTTAGGAATAAATGTTACATCTTGGGGCATTCTTATAATACTCATTGTTAGTGCAAAGCTGGACTGGGATAAGCCTGGGAATTAAAGGTGGCTTCAGATGCAACGGATGGTTTGCCTACTTTTTTCAAATTATAGAATGTTAACTGGCCTCTTTCGAAAAATTTGAGAATATTGGTATAAAACTAATAATTAATTATTTATGAATAACCTGAACGTTATAACAGACGCATTAACAATTAAGCACAATTATTAGACAATTTGATATTTCAAAATCTGTTACTTAAACGACATTATTTTATTTTTGATATCAATTAATCTAGCTTGTAATAATTACAAATTAACGAAATTGAATTCCAATTTGTTCTTTAAATTTTTTTGCATACATTCATATAAAATATTTGCACACCATATAAAGTGGTAGAATGTAAATGGGCCATTAGATATAATACTTTATTGTACACACACATTCTGGGAAATAAATGAATTTGAATCTGAATTTGAGGTCTAGAAAATTTGGAAAATAAACCTCATGTTCAAAACAGTTCCCAATCATTCCGTGTGGCAAGGAAAGGAAAAGCGGAATTATCTTGCCCTTTTCGTTCTTCGCTAGAAAATAATAAGACTCAAGTAATTTCGCACAGTAAAATAGGCTGTTTCATTTGTTTGGGTACAAAACCACTCTGCCAAATTTTGTAGAAACACGACGCCACCGCACTGTTCTGGGTCTGTTAGTGAGAACCCGGGCATTCAGAGTGAAACAGCGTCAGCTGCTACTAGGAATAGTGTACTAATATTTTACAGCGATTAAAAACATTTTTTTTTAATATCCGTTGAAATTTAGTATGTTAAAAAACCTCATTTCTTTTAATAAAACTATTAGTTTTAATTAAGATTGAAAACCCCTTATAAAATCTTATTATTAGTAATCAGTGTTGCCACTTCTTACATTAATTACACATGGACATCGATTGTTCATACTTTAAATTAGGTTGTCAATGTCTTGCTGCAATATGAGGTCCCATGCTGTGGAACTGTTCGTAAAGTTGTTCCATCGTCAAAGGGGACAATTTATTTTTGTATGTAGAGGTGGCCCACCAAAAATTTTCACAACCTGCAATGAAATGCATGTCGATTTATTCCTTATACTCGTTATCTATAGATTTAATTGGCAATACGAGAGAAGATCTCAGAGCGAAATAAAGTTAACTAAAGTTAATATGTGTGTGGCCGAAGTAGGAAAAGGGGAGATCTCCCGCCGAGCGATGTTATGCCCGGGGAGCGGCCACACTCCGGGTGATAGTTCGGAGATATTCTATATATGCTGTTTATGATTCGGAATGTTGATAGCGTGATTTAAGCTTCGGTGTGTTTTTGCTTGCGGCGCGACGACAGTGCCGCCACATCACCTCCCTGCTGAGACCGGAGGTCGATAGTGCAGTCCGATTGCCGGTATGTTCTCTTAATGCCGGTGGGGAATGCATGCTGTGTGCGTAAGGGCAGGGGACACCGATGCGAATAATATGCCGATGTGTAATGCATGCCGTACTACGCACTGGCAAGTGATGCCGGTGAGAATGATGTGCCGGAGCAAGTGCCAGAAGTCTGCCTTATAAATCTGCGGTGAGTCGAGATGAAGACAAGTTGGACTGGCTTGCAGGAACTGAAAACTGCAGAAGACGTTTCTCAGTAGTGAATGGTAGGGGTTCTTGAGGATAATGACGAAGTCTTGAAATTGTAGTTTCCGAAGGTGTTTGGGTTGCGTGTTCAGATCACGTCGGATGGTCACCACTGTGGCCGAAGTAGGAAAAGGGGAGATCTCCCGCCGGGCGATGTTATGCCCGGGGAGCGGCCACACTCCGTGTGATAGTTCGGAGATGTTCTATATATGCTGTTTATGATTCTGAATGTTGATAGCGTGATTTAAGCTTCGGTGCGTTTTTGCTTGCGGCGCGACGACATGTGATTAATTATTAGTGTATTTTATGTTTTAATTGGTGTTAGGTAATTAAAGTGTCAATTTTGATAATTCAATCGACAGTTTTTATTGTCACGAACCCCAAGCTCGTAACAACTGGTGTAAGTACTGGACTTTCTATAGATGTATCGTAATGATTATTCAGGAGGCTACCTGGGAGTTAAACTGGGTCCACTGTCAAGACGATGTCGACGACTGGTGTCACAAATGTACAAGTTGTGCGGCTGTAAAGGGACCTCAGCCTCGTGGTATGTTGGTGCACCATGGGAGAGAATAGATAAATGATATAAAACTTGTGCCTTCAATATCCATATACTGTTTTTTGTCTCCGCCAACGAGAAACTCTGCAAGCTTTCAGCCTGCGAAGCATACAGATGTGCTCTGAGTTATTCACCTAAAAAAATTGACAGGTGACAACTGTCGTATATTTTAACCAAATATTTTAATTAAAATATATTTATATTTTATTCCTGAAATTCCGAAAAATAATGTTTTATGTAAATAATATATTTCAATATTAATGAATATGTGATAATATATTTACAAGTTCGTTCGCCTGAAGTGATCCTGAGTGTCTAATGACACGACATGACGATGGCCGAATACACCAAGAATATATTTTATTTTGCAACATTAATGCCAGGGAGAACTTTAGAGAAATATTATATGAGAAAATAGACCAACGTCAAAATAACAAAATCAATGCTCACTACACTTCTACTGATCCCAAGAAAACAACGAATGCCGCGTTTTTATTGAGGTGCTTGAGAGTTTTATTGAAATTGTCACCAAAAGAAGCTTTGAAACCATCAACTGTAAGCGGTTATAGTTGTAGGTCACTTCAAGATGCAACGCCTGGTGATTCATCATACACAATATTAATATTAGATTGCTTTAAAGCGATAAACAAAGCTCGATAACTAGGTTTTTCTTTTAATTTTCAAGATTTTGATTTTTACTAAATTATAGACTTTTGAGTGCTGTAGATATATTTTTACATTTTTAATTTTTTACATTTTCTATGAATATTATCGCTCCAATACATTTACAGCCGGATTTCCTACGGTGTCAAAATTGTACCGACGGTAGGCTATTTAAAGGTAAAAAGGGATTAAATATACACAATAAACGATGCCATAGTAAAAATATTTCGGCTTCACTGCCTACCGTAGAAATTCATGACTCTTCCGATAATATATCTAATGACAAAAATTCTTCACTTTTTTCGAAACAATTATACAATTTGTGTAGTAACGTACCAGTGGTTAAAAGAATTCCAAGAGGCGCGAGGATGCAACTTGCTAAAGCATTATCATTAACTATTCAAAATTGTCTAACGAATTGTGAAAAAAGTTGGCAAAAATTATATACATTCGCGTATTCCCACTTTCATTTTAGTAAAACAATAAATAAATCAATTACGTCCCAACTAAAAGAAAATTCTTTTCAAAATTTGAATTACCCGACTAAATACTCATTTCCCTCGACCTTATCCTAAATTTGATTTAAAAAAATTAGTTGAATCAAAAGTAATGGACGGCGACTTAAAAAATGCATCCCGTATTTTATTCTCAGATGACATCCTCGCTCCTCGTAATGTCGAAGCTCCTGAAGGCCTTCGTCAGAAACATCCTTCGGTAAATCCTTCCCAAAATTTACCGCTGCCTCCCAATACTTCTATGCAACCATTACAAGTTTCCGAAAAAGACACTTCAGACGCAATATTGTCATTTTCGAATGGCTCTGCCAGCGGCATTGACGGGATTACGCCTCAGCATCTCAAAGACCTTGTAAGCGTATGTGCCGGTGACGCCGGTAGGGTACTTCTTAATGACATAACAAAATTATGTAATTTTATGCTTTCTGGTAATGTCAATCCCAATTTCATTCCCTACTTATATGGGACAAGATTGTGTGCCTTCAGAAAAAGGATAACGGTATCCGTCCTATTGCTGTTGGTTCTACATTTCGACGTTTAACTTCAAAATTAGCTTGCAGACACATAATCTCAAACCTTAAGACAAGATTTCAACCTACTCAACTAGGCTTTGGCACCAAAGGTGGCTGTGAGGCGGCGGTACATTCGGTGCGTACTTTCTTAACTAATTCCAATGCAGATGTTCTTCTGAAGGTTGATCTTAGAAATGCTTTTAACTCTATTGATAGGATAACCCTGCTGAAAGAAGTGGCTAACAATACCCCCGAAATATATCATTACGTTTGGCAATGTTACAGTCAAAATTCAAACTTATTTTATCAAAACCATATCATTGAGTCTGCTGTCGGTGTTCAGCAGGGTGATCCATTAGGTCCAGTTCTTTTCAGTTTGGGAATTCAACATATTATTTCAAATTTAAAATCCAAGCTGAATGTCTGGTATCTGGACGACGATACACTGGGAGGTAAAGCAGATGACGTCCGTAATGATCTTACTCTTATTTTTCAAAATTTTAAAAATATTGGTCTTGAACCAAATACAAATAAATGTGAAATATTTATTTCTAATAATTTATCTAATTCTAAAAGAGATACCTTAATTCAAAATTTCAATCAGATTTCTCCAGGAATAAAAACTGTCAATTCGGAATCGCTTTACCTGCTTGGTGCTCCGTTGTTTTTCGATAGTATTAAACCTGTTTTAAAAACAAAATTTGATCAATTTTTAAATCACGTTGATAAATTATATATTTTAAACCCCCATATAGCCCTTAGCATTTTAAAATATTGTCTCCTTGTACCTTAATTTACATACTTGTTACGCTCAAGTCCAATCTAGAAATGTTCGGATATTTTAAAAGATATTGATAATAATCTTAAAATTGCTTTAGAAAACATTCTAAATTTGAGATTAAATACAATAGCCTGGAATCAAGCCACTTTACCTATCAAATTTGGTGGAATTGGTATAAGAAATATTTCTAGCGTCGCATTTCCTGCTTTCCTTGCTTCCGTGCATAGTGTCAATGACCTATGTAACACAATTTTAAATAATAAAGTAGACCCATGCTTTGCTGCGGAGGCAAAGCAAATATGGCTAACGCTCTGTCCCGGCGAAAATGTCCCACTGGAAGTTAACCAACAAAAACAGTGGGATATTCCGTTGGTATGGAGTGTCCAGAAAAATTTATTTCAAAATTTCCATATTCAACAAGATCAGGCTCGCCTTCTAGCTGTTTCGACTAAGGAATCTAGCCACTGGTTACATGCTCTACCATCAAGTAATCTCGGCACATTGCTTGATGGGGAAAGCTTGCGCATCGCCGTAGGAATCCGGCTAGGAGTGGCTATTTGTCAACCTCACCAGTGCCCCTGTGGTAGCAGCGTCGACGAGTTTGGGCTCCACGGACTTTCATAGGTAGGTTTTCCCGTCACGGTTCTTTGAACGAAATCATCCGAAGAGCTCTTGTCTCTATAAATATCCCCTCGGTTTTAGAGTCTTGCGGGATATTTAGAGACGATGGCAAGAGACCCGACGGTCCCTTGGGAGAGAGGTAAAGCCCTAGTGTGGGATGCTACTTGAGTTAACACTTTGGCGGCCTCTCATCTCAAGGTTACCTGTTTTAGAGCCGGGGCGGTATCAGAGGCGGCCGAATTTAGTAAACGGCGCAAATATGAGTCTTTGAGAAATGACTACATATTTGTGCCATTTGATGTAGAGACTATCGGTCCGTGGGGTCCACGTGCAATGAAGTTTCTAAAAGAACTGTATCCACGACTGGTCGTCGCTGCTGGTTTTAAGAGGGCTGGTTCTTTCCTCGCTCAAAGGCTAAGTATAGCTATTCAGCGAGGAAATGCAGCCAGCGTTCTTGGCACTATACCACGGGGAGCAAGTCTTTTTGACGATTTAAATTTTTAGTTTTAGGTTTTCTATATTATAGTTTCTTCTTTTGTATTGTATATATAATTAGTTTTAATCGAAAAAAAATTAATTAATATTGAAAAGAGTTTCTAATTATTATCAATATGTTAATTCTTATCAATATGTTATTTTTCTATATTTATAAAATCTAAATAGCGTGTAAGGGCTACGTTTTGTGTATGTATTGACTTCATTTAAAACACCATAAAGACAAAAAACGCCACGCCAGATGTTTTTAGGAATCAGCACGGTATAATGGTAGAGAACCGGAGACTCATATTACTGGATACGAGGCATTCCATCTTAGTCATAACGGGTGACAACGCATCTGCATTTCGATTTGTAATCGAGGATAGATGTAGATGTCTATGGGCCGCAGCAACCACTTACCATCAGGTGGACTGTGTGCTCGTTTGTCACGCTATCCTATTAAAAAAAAACTTACACTTACGTTATTTTTTAATATTACCAGAGGTAATTACTCGTTACTCGGATATCAAAACAACTGCTTTTTCTTTCAGATTTCTTGATTCCGTTTAGATTTTCAAAAAGTTTTTATGGTATTAAAAATAATAAATTGATATCTTTATTGTGTAATACCATTGCAAGTCGTTAAAATTTCTAGTGGGTCTAAAAACGATTGTCTCCTTTCATTAATTGTTAGAAAATTTAATTCTTAGAAAATTGTAAAACGGGTCAGAATATTAGGAGATTTGTGCCGGACGGGCGAAACTCTTCGGAGTATATGTTGTTAAAGATACTTCGCGAGTCGCTCACGTCCTACACCTATAGGTTCCGGAGAGTACTTCCACTGCCGTCTTTGTCGTCGGTTCAAATTAAAATGCACGATTTTTAAATACAAATAGCAAGGTAGTGGCCAGTGGTTCGACTGATTGATTAGTTGCGAATTTTTATAACTATTGTTTATTGACCACGGTTGTTCAACTACGGTTGCTCACTATTGGTTGGTTACTGTATATTTCAAAAGACTTAGGCTGAAGGTACTCCGGGTTTAACAGTGACATCGGGACGTCAGTCATCTCAGTCCCCCGTGACCATGGGTGCTGGAAGGCGCCCGAAACGTAGGGAATTAAAAATAAGAGTAATTAAGAGTAAAAATAAACGCGATAAAATCCGTAAAAGTAGTTTTAATCATTTCAAAAGACTTCTTTAAATTGTACGGTGGTATCAAATATCTATTGGTAGTAGCTGGTTTTCTAACACTACTGACTAGCAGCTATTATCAACTAAATTTTATCACTTGTGTAACTGCGGATATCAGTTACCACTTTCACTATATGTAACTGCAAATATCAGTTACGACCATTTTCGGCTAGCTAGCACTTTCAATATTCACTATATACTGCTACTAGTCACTTCAGCTGCTACCGGATACTACTGATTGTCACTGGTAGTAGTTCTTCACACTACTCTTTACTGGGTCCCGAGCCCCTAAGGTAGACTTTGGCTATACCTTACAGTGAGCCACTTGCCATTTTCCGTTTTGCCCTTTTCCGTTTTCACTATGCAAATGGCATAAATTACAATATTTTCTATACAAAACTAATTGCTACACTAACATGCTATACATCATCAAATCGGTAGTCTGGTACTTTATTAGTATATCATAAAAGTTACTCAAAACATTAACATTGTAAAAAGTTATTAAACGAAATATCCCAAATTTTCATAATATTTGGGTACATTAATTCTTTGATTTTTCTATAACTAACAAATGCGTTTAATTATACAAAATATTCCTACACTTCCTTAATCTATAAGCCATAATATTATGGTAATTCAATGACATATTTACAACTCTTTTAGAACACAGAATTATTCTCATTATTTTCAGTATGAACTATTACGCAGTTAATTAAAAACTTCTACAGAGTTCTACGATAAAACGCGCTACGATTGGTCGATTTTTCTTAATACAATAAAATTTGTTTACATCAATTGTTGTCAAAAGATGCTACACAACTATATCAATACACGTTTTCACTATTTATACAAAAACAATATTCTTTCATTACTTTGTTTCTTAGCGTTGTTAGACCGTCGCGAACAAGATTAAAGTACGAGGAGTAAAGCATTTTTCTGTATTTCAGTGGCAGAATAGAATGAAATAGAAAAGCGTGGAATGAAATGCAATTTAATGGAATACTATGCATTGGAATGGAGCAGAGTGGAAAAGAACATAACATAATAGAATAGAATACATACATATACATACATAAACACTCACGCCTGTCACCCAGAGGGGTAGGCAGAGACTACAGACTTCCATTTGGCACGATCCTGACACACCTCTCTCGCCTCCTTCACATCCATACACCTATGCATACATGCTCGTCGGTTAAGGGTACTCATAATTTGGCCCGTTTTTAATAAATCGCCAATTTGGTCGATAAATTTTCGCCTAGGACGACCCTTTCCGACTCTGCCATTCACTTCTGCAACATAAATTTTCTTTGTCAGTCTTTCCTCATCCATTCTTTCCACATGACCAATTGGTCGTGTGGTAGAATAGAATATCCATCGACTAAGTTATAACCTGACTTAATATAAAAGTAAGACAACGTTTTTATTCCTACAAGTGTAATTTTTGATTTATTTATGTTGAATCGAACCCTATGAATTAATTTTATATCAGGAGCAAAAATTGGTCCTAAGTGTAACAAACACTGCAGCCGGTGGAATCTAGACGTGTGAGAAGTGCTTTGTCACACTTAAAGAATAAGAATTCATTTTACTCTTTAAGTGTGATAAAGCACTTTCCACGCGTTGTTATTTGAATATTGGCTAATTATTAAATAAAGCATTATTTGATGGCCTGCCCACCAGGAAACTCAAAGGGCTGACTACTCTAAATCCTAACTTTGTTTTTAGCAAGGAACAAAAGCAAACAATAAACAAAGTCTCTAGATACTTTCTTTTAATAGACTCGAAATAAAAACGACATAAAAATAGAGGAAATGTTTTTAACATTACGATTTGCTCGCAATTTTTTTTTGAATTTATTGTTACTTTTAGATAATCAATATATCCATAGTGAGATTTCAACAAGATGCTTTGTACATTTTCAGTTAATATCCCTCTTCACTGGAGAAACAACATCACATACTTTATAGTTACCGTAACGGCCTATGAAAAGTCCACTGCTGAACATAAACCTACGCTATAAATTTTCTCATGATATTTGTCATAGTTGCCACGTTTGGCAGGCGGATAGGCAACCGTAGTCTTATCAGTCGTTTGTAGGAAGACGACGCCCCTCTCCCGGTTTGTTTTCCTCTGTCACCTTTTACAACACCCACGTGATGAAATGGTTTAGTGAGTAATATTACACTTCCACTACGCGGTTAGTACTATAATATAATATCACTAATATATTTAAAAGAAAATTATTTTTGATTGCACCAAGTGTATGAGTATACAGATGCACTTTATATTCTCTCAATCTCTGTATATTACGAAAACGGTTACCCATCCATAGACTGACCGTAAAAAGCTCAGTTCTATTAACCTCTTAGCTACCAAGCTTTCAAATTTGACCGCGGTGATATTCCGTCAAAATTCAAGAGGTCAAATTAGACCGCACCCACCCAAAGCACTTTAACCCATAAATGCTTATGTTTAGAGGCTAGTT
Source organism: Parnassius smintheus behrii (assembly GCA_036936625.1). Lineage (NCBI taxonomy): Eukaryota > Metazoa > Arthropoda > Insecta > Lepidoptera > Papilionidae > Parnassius > Parnassius smintheus. The sequence goes on along the minus strand of JAUPFT010000022.1, from coordinate 4,587,393 downwards.
TTCAGTGAAGAAATTTGGTATTATAGAATCAATATGAAATTTTCTATCCATTGGTGGAATAAAAAACAGTTAGTCTATGGACAATAATTTATATTCTACGTTAATTACGTACGCCATTTTCATTTATATGTTACTTTTTGGATTTTTCTAGTGTTTTATTAGTGTTTTACTATAGTATTTTATTATAAAATTGTTATAAAAGTTTTTGTGAGAATATAACTTTTTACGAAATTAATTTCAAGTAATATATAGAAATAACTGTGATTTTCACGCTGCCGATATCGGCTTGGTATGTTTTTTTTTTGTTATCAAAATACAATAAAGTCTTTTTGTAACGAAGTAAAACCTGACTTTTGTTTAGACCACAGGGTAAAAAACTTTATATAGATTTTATAATGCCAAACTTTTTCATAGAATAGTAGTCTCTAAATACAAGTTTTAATGGTTTTAAGTTCTATGGGTGGGTTCGGTCGCATGCTGCCGCTTGGGATTTGCCAGGCGCATGCGACTGCTTGAAAATTTTATAGGAATTGAAGGTTTAAAGCATAGGCAAACATTTATTAGTGGTAAAAGAAGGAAAGGAATTTTGTCGGAATTATATCACAAAGAAGACGATATTTAAGTCTTATTATAACAGTTACTGATTATAATAATTACTGTAGACATATCGTACTAAGCTCGCCTATTGTGCAATATTTTTGGTGTAATAAATAAATATAACACTTACTGTAACACTGAACTAATTTGGGTTGAGCAATGGGTTGATGCAGGCATTAAAGTCTCTTTACTGGGAATCTAGTTCTGTCATGATCAACGGGACCTATTAGGACGGGTTTGGCATCCATAAAGGTGTCAGACAGGGCTTGTGGTTTCCTCGCGGCTGTTCAAACAATTTATGGACAGTTGTTTGGAAACTTTGAAAATTGAAGAATATGGGTTAAGAATGGATGTGTAGGCTGTTCTTCTACATTTATAATATTATATGTTTATTTATAGTATCATACTATTATATTTATTACTTTTTACTACATGTGTGTTAACCATCAAATGACTTTTGTACGCCGATGATGAAGTCATATTTGCATTGTCAGTGGTCGAGTTTGAAATGATGTTTACATTAATAAACCGGTCATTAAAAGAAAAGAGAATGAAATTGAACGCAAATAAGACGAAAGTTATGGTTTTTAAATGACAAGAAAATAAAACGATATGTGAAATAATACAATAGGGGAGTTGGTCAAGCTATTAGATGACTTGTGTATTTAGGATGTGTATTTAGCAGGGATAGTAGATATGATAAGGATATAAAACGACAACTGAATACATGAAAGAGAGTAAATGGGGCTCTACACTCTATTGTGGATAGTCAGAATGTGTTAAAAAGGCACATATGGCAATTCAATACGCTCTGTTAGTCCTTACTTTAACATATGGTAATCAAAATTGGGTATGGCAGAAGAAACATGATAATAGAATAAATGCTCTAGAAATGCGGTAATTAAGGAATATGTTATGGCTAAATCTGAATTGCTGGGTGAAAAATTGTGTGATACGAGAATTGTGTGATTTGCAAGATGATGTTGTGACCAGGATTAAGAAAGGAAAGCTTTGGTGGTTTGATCATGTAAAAAAAATGAACGAGGAAATAGTGACAAAGCAAATCTATGTTGCAAAAGTTAACGGCAGAGTCGCGAAGGGATGCCCTAGGTGAATATTTAGCAACCAAATTGGCGATATATTTAAAATGGACCAAATTAAGGGTACCCTTAACTGACGATCATGTAAGCGTAGGAGGTATATGCATGCAGAGAAATTGAGAGAGGATCATGCCAAATGGAAGTTTAGCAGAAGTTCAGCTTGCATGTTTATGTGTGGCAACTACGTAAGAAAATACATAATGTCATTGCATTACCATGAGTCTAACTGAAGTCATAATGCATTTCTGTTATATGACTTTTTCACTTGGGAATATCTTATATTCGTGATGGGAAATATAGGATAAATATCCAATTATTTTTAATTTTACGATATTATTTTATATTTAATTTTTATTTAAACAAAAATAAATTCTTATTCACTCATTTTTCAATCACTGTTGAAAATTCATTTAACATGATAAAGAAACATTTTCTAGCCATAATAACATATAAATTATCATAAAAAAATGTTTATGAACGAATTACAGCAAAATACGAGAAAAAGTTTCCGTCCGTTCTGTCGTTTGCATTCTTTCGTTTCTGACAGGATTTTATAGCAATGAAATGTATTATGTGAACTGTACAACTTCACATGTCTTTGTAATTTTTTTTAATTCCATTAACGTTTCATATCATGCACCTCTCTGTTCTTTTTAATAACACATCTAACGAAATTTCAAACTTAATTGATACGAGATTGAAGAGTAACTAACTTATCGTAGCAGAATTAGGATGTAGGTAATACGGTTGTATCATGAATGGGAGGTTCGACCTTGGGAGAACCATGCTCTGACAGAATACCAGCATAAAGCAGCAGTGTAATAATTTGAGTTTAGAGAATCGTAAACCCTTTTCACCGGAAACGAGGCATTCCATATTAGTCTTTTGGGGTGACAACACAACTGTATTTTTATTTATAATCAGATCTACTGCGTGCTTGTTTGTCACCCTTAATCTGAAAAAGAAAAGTGTTGCCAACAATACCTGAAAAGTTTCCTTTCTACAAGATTAATTGGTCCGGTGGGATTTTTTTTCTCGTTTATTCGAGCGACCCTCAATTCGCATCCTAAGGAAATTGTTACTAAATATACCCGTGTGTAACGTCGAAATGGATAGTAATCTTTCAGAGAAATACAGATGAATTCCGTTTTGACTGAGTTTATTTGACCTTTGATCACATTTTCTAAATAATGTATTATTTAGGCTTTATATTATATTAGGCTTCAGCTAGATGGTATCCGTAATGTAATTTATTAAATCATTTAAAATTTTCAAGATTCACCAACTTATCATCTTAATAATTTTGTCAAATTATCGTTTCCACAAAATAATCTACCATTTTTTCGACTCAGGTAGAGCTTTTATCTCTCCTTACAATGTCTTCGCTCTGCTCATTTTCAAGATTAGCTCAGATAAGTAAACAGACAGAAAACTAAAAATTAAAAGAAACGGTTATTCAATTCTTACTTCTATGCAGACAATTCCTGTCTTAAAAGGAAATAGTATCTGAGCTCAAATTGCGATTTAGCCACCGCGCTCCGCAGGCTCGCGAGATTTCGTTGAGGGGCGTGGGGGGTTCACGCACTCTGCAAACAGAACTTTATTATTTTACTGAACCTTAGAGAACCAAAAGAAAATAAATAAATAAGAAAGTACCCACTTAGATACCTACTTACTTACTTCCGTTGACGATACAACCCTTTTTGGGTCTTGGCCTCCTCCACAAACTTCCTCCAGTTGTCGCGGTGCCTGACGATCTTATTCAGCTGATAAACTTTTCCATCTTTCCGATATCTTCTTCCACATAGTCATTACAGCGCTTTTTAGGCCTGCCACTCGGTCTCTTTTGTTTGTCTTCCACTTTGTAATTATTTTTACGGCTGTTGTGTCCGGCATTCTTTCAAGGTGATCCGCTCACCTCAGTCGCTGCGACTTACATAACCTGACGATGTTCTCATGCCCGATAAGTGCGTCCAGTTCATGGTTCATGCGTTGACGATAGATATCGTCACGCTCTTTTATGGGCCATAGATTTTTCTCAGCACTTTCCTTTCGAACACGGCAAGCTTCAAGGTATAACAGATACGTTGAATGTCCGTCTCTCTGGGTTTAAGTCCCTGTTTCATAGGCGTAAGTCACAACAGGCCTGATGATGGTGTAGTAGATGGTGAGTTTCGATTTCACACTTAGCAACTTGTTACCCAGGATTTTGGCACACGCGTAATAGTATTTATGCCCAGCAACTATCCGTGCCTTAATCTCCTCGTCAGATTTATTCTGGGAGATAATTTTTGCTCCTAGTTATAGTTCATTTCAAATAGGATGGCAGGATTCCACTTGAGACTTAGCAATTACAGCTGTAATGTTAATCTATTGTTATGTGATTATTTTATTGCTTTAACACTTGAAGTTAAGCATCTGTTGGTAATACTGAACCAGTACAGCTGGAATGACGAATTTTGGTACTTGAACATTAAAACAAATTAAATTGTAGATAAAAAACCTTTATTACTTTTAACTTAACTATTTTAAATACTTATAACAACTTGTTAATATTTTGTTTAATCAATCACTCTGAAGAACGTTCATCGGTATCTGTGTCCTCACACGTATTTATTATAAATGGTTGTATCCGATCCCTCGAAAATTCGTTTTCCCCTCTTATGACATGGTCACAAACATTCTTCCAAAAAATGGGATTTGTAGAATTTATTACGTTTCGTACACTTTGGATTACATTTTCCCCTATTGTAGGCGTAACGCGTAAAATTGTAAATAGTCCTCCTCACATGTTCCTCTGTAAAATTATCAATTCTTTTAAAACTTATCTTGGTCCGTTTACGAGGAAGATGATTAGATCCTGCTGACACTATTCTACAAACAGTTCTTATAGGCACGTTTGTTAATTCCGATGTCTCTTTAATCACTCCCTTATCACCTATGCGTTTCAAAAGCTTATTGTAAACACTCAAAACGATGTCTTGAGCGTCTGAACTTAAATGTTTTTTTCTACGCTGAACACTATTTTCATCACTTGTAGATGCACTATTTGATATTTCCCATGGTTGAAACACGTTTACTTGTACGTCTGTGTAATAACGAAGTTACAAGACGACTGAATTTTTGACAACAATGTCATCGTGTATTTAACAAAAGCATCAAAACTTGTTTGCTGCCACAAAAATACCACGTCAGGATAAGGTCTTCCCAGGTATCGGTTGTAAATACCACTTCTTTTGTTATCGCCTGATGACCGCTTCAAGTATATAATCCTGCCATGCTATTTGTAATGAACTATACATAAAACTGCTCATGCCCTTTATGGTTTGATTGCCAACATTAATGTTTTGTGTTTTGTTCAGATTGCCTAGCAGTTGCAAGGTACTCATTGTTGGGTGCGATTACACGTAAAAGTCGCGGCTTCGGTCTCCAGCGTTAAATTACCTTATAAACCGCTGAGAGGACTGTAATACCGCTGTAATTGATACAGATACTCTTATTCCCTTTCACAAATATCGGTACAATAATACCTGAATTCCACTCCTCGTGTATTCTTTCTTCCTCCCATATCAGATTATTATGTCTCCTCGATATCGCTTCCACCTAAATTGAGTAGCGCTGAGGTGTAGTATCAAGCCCTGGTGCCTTATGACTGCGAATGGCTTGATGGACTTCCATTCTACTAGTCCTAAGTTACTAGTCTTAAGTTTTTTTATACATTGGACACCATTGCTTAAAACGGTAATTTTGTAGCGACTAAAATTATAAATATTACATACACATCGACTAGAAAATTAACAATATTTTACCTGCCTACACCGAAGAAGTATACAATCACTTAGTGGATCAGATAAACATGTAAACATGTAAACTCTCGTGTGATGGTTCGGTGGTTCGGTGGCTAGGTGGTTCTAGTCGTTTCTTAACCTTTTACACATTAGACCTCGAATACTTTTAGGAAAATTATTTTGACATTATGTGAAGTGTATGTATACGTGAAGTTATATGAAAAAAATAAGCGGATTAAGTACCTACTAAAGTGAAAATAGATCTCCTTTTTCAAAATTACCACCCAAAACTATAGCTACATTTACTGGAAAACACGAGTGATAACTCGTAAATATAAGTATAATATAAAAGTTCCATAGAACTCATTCTATGACTTATTAAAATAACTCCTCTCTTACGACAACCAAAAACATGCAGTATTTAAAAACACACGTCAGAGGTGACGCAGCAAAATTATTATAACATCTTTGCTTACAAAACACTATAAAAAGAAACGATTAATTATTGACACAAATATTGACTAATTATAGATCTTCCAAAACTTAGAACACCAAATAACGTAATGTTATGAGACGTACATGATATCATCTACTAATTATTCAGGTTTCAATTTGGGGTCTCATACTAACATGAATAATTACTAGAAAATGGGATCAGAAAACTAATTCCAAGTACGAAGAACAGCTGAAAAACCCAACTAAGCTTGAAGATTTTTTAAGTCATGCATCATTCTTGTTAAAAACATCATTTTAAAAATGAATCCAGTTCCGCATTATCTGGTTTTTCATTTTTTATTTACAATTTTTAAATATTTTTTTTATTCTTAGTTTATTAATTTTATTTCGAAGGTACTAAGGATATTTTTGTTTGGACTCATGTAATAAACTCGTCACGGACCTTCTATATACCTGTTCAAGTCGACAGTGCATCTAGTGGATAGATCACTTTTCCACATCTTTAATCGGTTTTTCGTTCACTTCGGCTTATTATATGGGCTATGTTGGTTATGTTGGTTCTGCAACTAATAAAATGTCTGCGTAATAGAGTTATATACATGATGATATTAAAGCTCATTTTAAGTCTCATCTCATCGGTCATAAGCCGTTGAAAATAAAAACATATTGTTAAACGTTGTAACACTTTTACCCGAATTTCACAGCGTTTATCCAGTTATACACAATAATATTACGCGAACATGTTTTGGTTTCGAAAAACTGCTAATTTAGTAGTAGGGTAAATGGTAAAATGGTATATTTATGTTTCTTAATATTCGTTAATTATCATCAAGTCTCTGTCTTCTTTTCAATATTCTACATAACCCTGACACTCCGCTATATCTAAAAAATCGCTTTAGTCATCCTCCAGATGTTCCATGTAGATCAAATACTAGAACATTGTTAAGATTTCCGTCTTTCAATACAATGAATGCTCTATTCTCATTCTTTTACAGTTAATGCAGTACGATTATGGAATTCACTTCCCTTTAGGATTCGTGACGCTAAGTCGGTGTCTATGTTTAAAAGACTTGTTAAAGAGCATTATTATTCACACTATAATGATTAAATCGTGATGTGTAGATATTCATATATGTAATATTTAAAATATAATATACTTAATTATATATTTTTTTCTTATAATATATTATATTTGTATTTTATATTTATATTTATGTATATATATATATATATATATATATATATATATATATATATATATATATATATATATATATATATATATATATATATATATATATATATATATATATATATATATATATATATATAGAGGTGAAGACCTCCTCACCGTATGTGCGGAAAAGAACCTTTTTGTGACGAATACTTTTTTCGTCATAAGAAGATTCACATGTATACATGGGAAAGAGGTGATGATAGAAGCATGATAGATTTCGTAATTGTGGATGAAAGAATGAGGAGCGCAGTCGTAGCTACAAGGGTTTACCGGGGGTCCAACGTAGGGACGGATCATTACTTGGTCTTATGTCGAATTAATGGTCTTTTCAAGCGTTGGCGGCATCGGATATCTGTGTCTACCACTGCGTTACAGTGTATAAGAATAGAGAAGTTACAAGATGAAGATGTGAAAGAGAAGTATAAATGTAGATTGAGAGAAAATATTAGATGTTTGAATGAGTTGTGTTTGAATGATTTAGACTTAGATACTGTGTGGGATAATATTAAGAAAGGTTTGGTGGATACCACCACCGATGTATGTAGTGTAAGTAAGAGAACAAATGAAAGGAAAAGTAATACGTTGTGGTGGGATGATGAGGTACGGGTGGAAGTTGAATCAAAGAAGAAGGCATGGTTAGATTTAGTAGCAACCAAAGCCGGTAATTCTTCTGGTATGAATGATGAGATTGAAAGAAAAAAGGCAGAATTTAGACGTCTAAATAAGAGAGTAAAAGAAGTTGTTGAAAGGAAAAAGAAAGAAAGAACGGATAAGAATGATAGAAGGATATCTGATAATTTCCAGGCTAACATAAAAATGTTCTAGAAACTCGTAAGAACTGCCAGGGGAAATACAAAACAGCCTATAATAAATGCTATAAGAGACGAGAATGGATGTATTTTGAATGATGAAGTTTCGAATTTAAACAGATGGAAGGAATACTTTGAAAGCGTGTTTATGAGTGAAGAGTCGTCTGAATTAAGTGAACTAGAAATTCCGAAATAAGTGGAAACGGGTATGTAGATAAGTGTAGATGAAATAATGAAAGCAATGAAAAGCATGGAAGCAGGTAAGGCAGCTGGATATGATAGAGTATCACTCGAGATGCTAAGGGCTGGAGAGGGAGTGGTGGCAGGCCTGCTGTACACCTTGTTAAATTTATGTTGGGAATTAAAACGGGTATCAGATGACTGGTGTAAAGCAGTTATAGTACCAATATATAAAGGAAAAGGGTCACAGCAGGATTGCAAAAACTACCGCGGTATCAACTTGCTTACTATTGTGGGTAAACTGTATGCCAAGGTGTTAATTGAAAGAGTTATGAAAGAAACTGATGGAAAAATTTGGGATGTGCAAGCGGGTTTTAGAAAGGGAATGGGGTGTACAGATCAAGTCTTTTCCATGCGCATGATTGCGGAGAAGTTTTTGGCCAAAAACCAGAAAGTTTTTTGTGCGTTCATGGACTTGGAAAAGGCTTATGACAGAGTGGACAGGAATGTATTATGGCAAACACTGAACTCATATGGGTTGAGCGCTGGTTTGATACAGGCATTAAAGTCTCTTCATAGAGACTCTAGTGCTTGTATCAGGATCAATGAGGTCTACTCGGACTGGTTTGGCATCCAAAAAGGTGTCAGACATGGCTGTGTAGGCTGTTCAACCTATTTATGGACCGGTGTTTGCAAACTTTGAAAGATGAAGAATGTGGGTTAAAAATGGGCGAGTCAACCGTCAAATGCCTTTTGTATGCCGATGATCAGGTCATATTTGCGTCATTGGCGGCTGAGTTGCAAATGATGGTTACATTAATGAACTGGGAATTAAAAGAAAGGGGAATGAAAGTGAACGCATGTAAGACGAAAGTGATGGTTTTTGAAAGAGAAGAAAGCAAAACGGTATGTGAAATAAGAATACTACACTCTATTATGAAGAACCAGAATGTATCAAAAAAGGCACGTATGGTAATTCATAATGCTGTGTTAGTCCCTACTTTAATGTATCGTAGTGAAAGCTGGGTGTGGCAGAAGAAGCACGAAAGTAGAATAAATGCTGTAGAAATGCGGTCTTTAAGGGTTTAATCTTTAAAAGTTTAATAAAAGCTAGGGTTTAATCTGAATGACAGGGTGAGAAATTGCGTGATAAGAGATAAATGTGGTATGCAAGATGATGTTGTGACCAGGATTAAGAAAGGAATGCTTCGGTGGTTTGGTTATGTAGAAAGAATGAATGAGGAAAAAATTGACAAAGCAAATTTATATGGCAGATGTGAACGGCCAAGTCGGGAAGGGACGCCCTAGAAAAAAGTTTATCGACCAAATTGGCGATATTTTGAAAATGGGCCACGTTAGAAGTACCCTTAACCGACGAGCGTGTATGCGTAGATATATGGATGTAAAGGAGGCGAAAGAGGGATGTCAGGATCGTGCCAAATAGAAGTCCGTAATCTCTGCCTACCCCTCTGGGTGACAGGCGTGAGTGTTTATGTTTATGTTTATGTCATCAAGGTGACAGAGGGACACAAAAAAGTATATGGGCAGCAGAATGATTCTAAAAACAGCATAAAAACTGCGGTTGGGAACCCACCTGCCAAGAATGGCAACTATGGCAAATATCTCCACTGAATAAAACTAAATATATATCATAATAAAAAGAAACGTCGGGAATTAAAAATAAGTAAAATTAGTTATATAAACGCGATATAATCCGTAAATTTATTTTTATTCAATTTGTAGTGTTCGCGTAAATTTAAGAAATCATTAAATATCTCCTCTGTAAGACAATATAAGCGGGAGGCATATGTTCAGCAGTGGAATTTTAATAGGCTGTAATGGTATTTAAAAATTGGTTATCTTTATCTTAGGAAAATGCTTTTGGAAGAGTACAATAGAATAGTAAATGATGAATTATTAATAAAAATTTACGGTAAAAACTTGCTACCAAAACAAACCTCAAAATTAACAAATATAACTTGATATAAAATAAGTTACAAACAAGTTTTTAAAGAAGTTACATAAGTATGATACAGCTTGACCTGAGAAGAACCACGTTTTCAAAGAATTCTGGCTTTAAACAGCAGAATAATGGTGCTGTGTTTCATTGTGTGTGACTTTATAGAACCAGAGATTGATATAACTGCGTTACCAGCAAACATTATATCTTAGTCCATGGGATGCATCTGTATTGTATCTCTAAATCTAAAGAAAAATGTAAGATGTCTATATGCCACAGCATCCACAAGCCATCAACTGAACTGTGTGCCTACTTTTCACTATTATTCCATGAAGAATAAAGAAAAAGCACAGCGCTGTGGGATTTTTAACTCACCCAATATTTATATATTATTCCACGCAGTCAAACAAAATAGATTGCTTCGTTTTTCATAACACGTACAGAAAAGGAACGGAATAATTTGCCAGCATCTGACTTCCTATTAGATTGCAATGTGGGTATCTCAAGGCTAGGTCGGTGCGTTTACTATCTTTGGCTGTAATATTTAAATTATTTTATTATATCAATCATTATGATTTAGTTAAGCTTATTAAATCAAATACATTTTACACGTGTATATTTATACTACTATTATTTTAATAACATTGAAATATTTACATTATTAAAAAACAAAAATAAATAAAATAAAATAAAAAAGTTTAATTATCATACTACTCCCCGCGGTATAGGGCCAAGAACGTTGGCTGCCTTTTCTCGCTAAATGGCTTTACTTAGCCTATGAGCGAAATAAGACCAAGCAACGGTTACTAGTCAAAAAATACAATACAAATTAATAAACCATTTTAATTATATTTTACGTGTAGGTTGCTGGAGCTTGCACTGTCTAATGAGCTCAGTATTTTTAACGTCTTATTTTTTATTATAAAAAAAATGGTCTACATAATTTGGAACAACATTGGGTATCGTAGCAAAGATTTCATGCCCCAATACCCTCTCTTAACTTTATGTTACACTGAATTTCGTCATGAGGATTATCTTTCGCCGTTTCTAATACAATCAGGGGAATCACATATTTAAATGGCGTTAGATATAAAAAGTGACGTTTGCCAAAAGAAAATTTGATTTTTGATGAGGAAGAAAAAAATAATTTATAAATTCTTCTTCATTATTGCCTGAGGATGGTTCTACAGATAACTGACGCTTTATATCTCTTTAACTATTTCCGTGCCATATGCATCAAATAATTTTCAGTTAATTTTAAGCTGATTACGATATTTTCGGGTAATTTTAGTCAGCGGTATGATCGACACATTGGCACCAGTATCAATAGCAAAATTCATACCATTTTTGTATCCGTGACGTACAGGCGACGGTTTTCTGTGAAGTTGCATTCTACCACTGCATTAGGCTGTACCCTCTAATATAAGTACTTTAACAGGAAGTGTTTACGAATCTAAAGATTATTTTGTAAACCAAATTATTAAAAATAAAACGAAGTAAGCAATGGAACAATTCAACTTCAACATATAATTCGGTAAGGATACTTATAGAACCTTATTGTTCAACTGTTCATTACCTTTCATTAAGGACAACGAAATGTGATCTTTTAGTAGCGCAAGGGCAAGAAAAGGTCAACTTAATGCCGCAAAGACAGTACGAAAGATGAAACCAATTACACAATCGTTGGGTTAATAGTGCCTATAAATCTCGCTTCTAATAAAGAGCTTTGTATAAATTGAGCATATAATGTTCGCGACGTTACGATACAATTAAAGAAATCTTACCCGTACATTATAACACTGTGAATTTTGAACCTCCTTTTCGGCTTGCGGTTTCCGTTGCTTCCGAATGTTTATTAGTTAGTAACAGTGAGGTAGAATTTATGAGTTGATTAGTTGTTTCAAATTTAAAGTATCAGTAAAAAGACCCTTTTACTGATATTTTAAAAAGATATTCTGTTTGTTTGCTAAGAAATGACAACGTATCTAATTTTTGATTCTAAATCAAGAAAAGATATTGGTGTCTATGGGACATAGCATCCACGTATACCATCAGGAGGATTAAGAACGTACTCGTAACTGTCACCAATATACTAAAAAAGGTAATAAAATATATGCTTAATAATTGCTTAAGATTATTTTTAGAAAAATATTCTTAAAACTATAAAGCATATTTAAAATACATAATTACAATAAAAGGCAGAAGTGATAAAAATACGTAGGGATGGTTCTGTAGTCGAAAATCCAATTGTCAAGCGTGACAATTAATAGCGTAATTAGTAAATCGCTAACTAATGAACCGTCGAGCATCCAGTGCATGTGGATGGTAACTTAGGTTTCGTTGCGGTGTCATCATCATCATCATTACAGCCCTTCACAAGTCCACTGCTGAACATAGGCCTCCCCCAAGGAATGCCACAAAGCAAGATCTTCTGCATGTCTTGCCAGGCCGTCACTCCATCCATTAGGGGGTCGCCCTAAACTACGCCTGCCGGTACGAGGCTGCCACTCGAGAACATTTTACCCCAACGGTTGTCGGTTCTTCGAGCTATATGGTCGTCCCATTGCCACTTCAGCTGTCTATTCTATTAGGCTATGCCAGTCATATTGGTTATACTGCGAATATTCTCTTTTCTAAGTTTATCATTCAGAGAAACCCCGAGCATAGCCCCTCTATAGCTCGGTGAGCGATCTTGAGCATCCTCATATGGCCAGCAGTGAAGGAACACGTCTCAGATCCGTAGGTTATCGCTGGCAACACGCACTGGTTGTAGAATTTAGTTTTCAGGTCCGGAATATACTTGACGAGAAGATTGTGGCGTAATTTCGCAAACGCTGCCCAGCCTAGTTGTATCAGTCAATTGACCTATTCTTTTTTAATAGAATGAAGGTTACAAATGAGCACACAATTCAGATCGATTGTGTGCTCACTTATCCACTTAACATCAGATGATGGTAAGTGGGTACTATGGGTCATTGACATGTAAATTTATCCCAGATTAAGAATACGAAAGCAGGTGCGTTGTCACCCCAGAGGACTAAGTTTCCAGTAAAAAAGGGTCTCCGGTCCTCTATACTCACCATATGAAAAACAGCAGCATTACGCTGCTATTTTACGCTGGTATTCTGTGAGAGCGTGGTACCTCCTCGGTCAAGTCGACCCATTCATCCTACAACCATAATATAACTGCAGCGTGGCTCTGCCACCTATTCGATCTCTCGGTCGAAGTTGGACTTACCTAGTCGGGCTATTTGTCCCAGGTGAACGTACTCGTCAACAACTTCGAGCTGCTGCTCCCAACAACTACCAGCATTAGTGTGATATCTTTGTTTTCTTTGTTGTCATTGTTGTGAGATCTTTGTTTTATCCATGTTCATATTAAGACCTATCCGTTATTATACACTACTGAAGTCATTTAACATAGTGCTTAGGTCCACCAGAGATTCCGCCAAAAGCACTATATCGTCGGCAAATTGAAGTCAAGTAATAAACTTGCCATTGATGTCAATACCGTATCTTTTCCAGTCCAGAGGCTTGAAAACTTCTTTCAATGCAGCGGTGAAAACTTTCGGGGATACGTCGCAACCCTGTCTTACACCTCTCTGCAGTTGGTTAGGTTTCGCGTTCTGGTTCTATGCTGAGATAGCCACCGTGGCTCTACAGTACAAATACTTCGGCACTTCGATATACCAACAGTCAAATTGGTACCACTGAAGGACTGTAGCACCACCCGGGTCGTGACGGAATCATAGGTTTTCTGATTGTTCACATACGCCAGGAAAAGTAGCAGATTGTACTATAAGGTCTTTTTTAGAATCTGTCACAGGGAATGTATGTGGTCTGTGGTACTGAAGCCTTTTCGGAAACCGACTTGTTCTGGTAGGTGTAAGTCGTCGAGTCTGTGTGAGAGATGATTCATAATGACTATAAAAATATTACGTAAACGCGGTTCAGAAGGTAAATCGTTCTGTAGTTCTTCAAGAGAACGTTGTCGCCTTTCTTGAATAACAAGATCACCGTAATTCTGCTCCACCGCTGCTAGAGTAGTGCCAGCATGAATGACGGAATTCAAGAGTTTCTGAAGGTCTTTAAGTACCGGTGTTCCATCTGCTTTCAGAATCTCCGCTGTAATTCCATTCTCGACTAAAGTCTTGCCGTATTTAAGGTGCTGGAGAGCCATTCTAATCTCGCTCAGACTGACGTCCAGGATATCATCGGAAAATTGTCGGTAAGACTTGCTCGTTTCACACACTTGCGAGTGGCTCCATACGTGATGTGTACAGGTATTTATATGACCTCTCAATCTCACTCAAAGTCATCCAGCCACACTCAGTCCTCAGCTTTGTCAGTCGGCTCTTTCAGGCAGACAGATATCTGGCAAAGACTTTGGAGCCCTGGTTCTGCTCGATCGCTTCTTCAATACAAGCAGTATTAAAGTTACATAAGTCACGCCGGATGCATTTGGAGATCTGTCTGTTCAATTACATGTATGCTGTCAAATCTGTTGACGACTGCAGCTTCATCTCCCGTCTAACACCCATGAGACTAAAAGTGTAATCAGAGCGTATTGTGTTCTTCTGCGGCGGGTCTTGCAGAACTTAGCTCCGATCACATGGACAGTTTTCACGAGCTTGTCATTCATATTGTCCACTGCATTGCAATCTTCTAGGCACTGAAAACGGTTTTCGTAACTCGATCCGAATGTTTTAAGGATTTTGTATTAGAGCACGAGGGTGACGGATTGTTGACTTCATTAGACGAGACCTCTACAACTTAATATTTAGGTTCAGTGTGCCTCTTACCATTCCGTGATTGCTGCCAGTTTTCACCCTTACGATCACTGAGACATCAGTGAACAGTTGGCGTCTAGTTATCATAATGATGTTGATCTAATTTTTTGTCGAATCGTTCGTGCTCGACCAGCTGTAGCGGTATGAGTTGATAAAATTTGACTGCTAAAATAATCTGAACAATTCCTCAGAACACTCCCAATGGTAAATACGATAAAAAATACAAGGATGTTCAACATCTGTTTGTAGCGCCAGTTGTTCAACAAGTTTTCGATTTCAGACACAAGTATTTTCATCTTTATAATATCTTATAAGTTTAAGTATACCTTATGTTATTGTTTTTTTTTTGGTGATGAATTAACGGAGCGACATATTCATGTTGTGAATAAGCTCATTAATAAAGAATAAAAAAATATCTTATATTTTTAACACAACTTTAATATCATCTTTGACTGCTCCTTAGTATAAACCCCGTAATACGACTGCTGATTTTCGTGTCCTAGAATCAAATCCTAAGTCTGGTTGAAGTCAGTAATTGCGTTTTTCTGTCAGGAATTTCTCAGTAGCAAGCCAGAGTCAGAAAATTGGCGGTATATTATCCCCTTGCCTTGAAAAACACGCAATGCCGTTGGTTTCACTTGATCTCTCGGAGGATATTTTTTTTATTAATATTTTTTTATTTTAAAATATATCTAATATCTGCCAATCGCGAAACTTTCTTCCTCTTCTGTTTGTGAATTCTACCATCGTCACTCTGATTTGTATGTCAATTTATTACTATCAATTTTTCTTCTGTTTTCCAGGTTTATGTTAAAAAAGTATTTAAGCAATTCATTTTCGCCCAATATCCATTCCTTTCCTTTTTCCCAAAAGTTTAGAATCCTGTGTTTACAAGAACATTTCTACTTTTATTTCAAAATATAACATACTGAGTATATTTCAGTCTGGTTTTCTCCCCGATCATAGTACCACTACTGTTCAATTAATGTTACTGATAATATTAGCCATGGTATGGAAGAAGAATAAAACAGTACTGGTTTTACTTCATTTCTCGAATGATTTCAACAGTTTTTTAAAACAGAAACTTTTTAATACAATATGGATTAAAAATAATACTTATTGAAAGTCACTTTTTTTAACCACTAGTTGCCAAAAAAGTAGTTATGAAAACCTCCTTTTCATGCTGACTCATTTGAATTTGGGCCCCAGTAAATTGGATTAGTTTGCATCTTATCTACGCGGTCAACACCAGTTAATATGTGTGGGCCAAATGATCTCAGTGCTCATGGAGATGCTGGTGAGCCTCAATGTGGTATTTTTTCTCTTACGATTGGTACATCAATGATCTTCAGCTTTATGTGCAAGCTGAAATTGTGCATATCCATAATGTTATCAAAAAACTTAACGACAACTTATCAGCTATCATAGATTGATCTATTCGTTATGGAGTTTTAGTCAATCCCTTGAAATGCCAAGCTATACTCGTGAGTAGCTCAAGAATGCTGGCTAAGAATAATCTTGCAGACTGTATAATAATAATAATAAACCTTATTCATACGTTTCTACATTTTACATTTTCATGTTGATTAGTACTTATTGTTTGTATTATTAGCTTATTTCATATTAGTTATTGTTTGTACGAAGAGCCGTGGTAGCTCAGATGGTTAACGCTCGCTGTAAATATAACAGAACGCGAGTAACCCGGGTTCGATCCCCGCCGGCACCAATGAAATTGTTAATTGCAATTTTAAGTGCTGATTTACCACGTGCTCAGCGGTGAAGGAAAACATCGTGAGGAAACGTGCATGTCTGAGGAATAAGAATAAAAATATTTTCGAAGACATGTGAAGTTCGCCAACACGCATAGGGGCAGCGCGGCGGACACTTCCTTGCCCTAAAACCCTCTCAGAAATGAGAGGAGGCCTGAGCCCAGCAGTGGGATGTATATAGGCTGTACCTTTACTTTACTTTTTTTACTTTTGTACGAATAACTGTGTATATTTTCAGAGATATGGATCCCATTTTGAGTAAAGGCCTCCTCCATCTGATTCCACATTTCTCTATTTATAATTTTGCTCATCCAGTCTTTTTCTGCATACTGTATTATGTGCAACTTTTATTTTTCCAGATACTGGCCCCTTGCATCGTGTGTTTTGTATTGTCCATCTATTATCTTGGTATCATGATACGTGTCCTGCCCATTTCCACTTTAACCTTAAAGCGTGCGTGAGTGCATCTGTTATTTTTGTTATTTGTCTTATTATATTGTTCCTGACTTTATGTATTTTATTTATATTTAAGATGCTCCTTTCCATTGCTCTCTGTGTTGTTTATATTTTCTGTCTCACTTTGTTTGTATATGTCCAAGTCTGGCAGCCGTATAATAGACTAGGTAAGAGGCAGGTGTTCGTTACAATACTCTTTATTTTGATACTGTAATTTCCTTTTAAAATTTATTTTCGTGACCAAAACTTTCCCCATGCAATGTTTTTTCTTCCTTCTACTTCTTCTTCGTTGTTGGTTTGCATGAAGGATATTTGTTTCCCCAAGTAAATGTAGTTTGTTACGTATTATATACTGTTTCCTTTTACATTAATGGGTATGTTGTGACCGTTGATCATTATCTTAGTCTTTTTTATATTCATTTCAAAATCTACTTTTGAACTTTCTTGGTCTCGTGAGAGTAGCATATCCTTAAGTAGTTTAGTTGTTTCAGAAAATATGACTATGTCATCTGCAAACCTTTGATGATTTAAACGACAGCTATTAATATAGTATTTGTATTAATGCCATATTTTGTCCAATTTAACTTTTTAAATATATTTTCCAACACAGCGATGAAAAGTTTCAGCGACAAAGGATCGCCTTGCCTGACTCCTCTTTCTATTTTTATTTGGTCACCTCTTCTTTCAAGTTTAACCCTGCTTGTACTATTTAAGTATATATATTTTATGATGTTTATGTATTTATCGTTTACATTTGACGTTTTTAATGCATTCCAGATGAAACCATGGTTGATACTGTCAAATGCTTTGCTGTAGTCTATAAAGCCTATGTAAAGAGATTTATTAAATTCATTGAATTTTTCCATTAGTTGTTCTACAGTTTGTATGTGGTCAATTGTGCTGAATCCTGAGCGGAAACCTGCTTGTTCTATTGCCTGAGAAGCGTCAATTTTTTTGTGATTCGTTTTAATAATATGATATATGTAAAGAGCTTGTGCATACTTGTTAGTAGACTTATGGGTCTGTAGTTTCCGATATCTAACAGGTTTCCTTTTTTATAAATTAATATAATGTCAGATGAACACCATTGCTTTGGTACCATTTCTGTGTCCAATATCATACTAAAGAGGTGAGTTAAGAGTCCAAGTAAGATGTGGGCACCTAATTTAAGGCCTTCGTTGGTTAACCCATTGGGTCTTGGACACTTTTCATTTTTAGTGTTTTTTTTTGTGTTTATTTCTTATTTTATTAGTTTAACTGTATTAACTCTAGATTTACTATCAATTTCTTCTACCAATGTTCTTTCGTCTTACTTCTTTTTGTATAGTTGTTTATAAAATTTGGTGGCGTGGCCTAAGTCAAGAAAAGATGTGATACATCTTTTCTTGACTTAGTCTCTTCAGAATTGTTTTCAAGTTTTTGTATCCATTTCATATGAAGAGTTGGTTATTTGAAGGCTCTCTTAGTGCTACTAAAACTTCTTATATATTTTGTTATTATCATTTCTCTATGCTTAAAGTAGTCGAGTTTTATGGAATTATTAGTGAGTTTAAAGAGTTTGGTAAGATCATTTTCCTTTTTTGTTTTTATTCTTTGTAATTATCAATTCTGTGCGTTTCTTAATAAGTAGTTTTGTTTGTTCGCTAAGTATTGAATGTCGTGTCTTTTTGGTGTCTTTATTATTCTTTAAGTCATAAAAGGTTTGAACATTCTCAGGCGTGGTAGTTATATTACTTTCGAGATCGCATTTAAGGCTTTCAGCGTATTTTTTAATTTTGTAATCTGTTGTTGGGTTTTTTCTTGAAGTTTGAAATTTTTTTCTGCTTTTTTTTGTTTGGTATAAATAAAACGTTGCTCGTAGTAATCTGTGGTCCGAAGCAAATTTGACTGGGT
Source organism: Parnassius smintheus behrii (assembly GCA_036936625.1). NCBI lineage: Eukaryota > Metazoa > Arthropoda > Insecta > Lepidoptera > Papilionidae > Parnassius > Parnassius smintheus. The sequence goes on along the minus strand of JAUPFT010000022.1, from coordinate 4,568,358 downwards.
TTAGAACTTCAATGTTGCTTCCCTTGTTAGCTTTATTAGTTAAAATAAAATCATTTTTGATCTTCTGATTAGATGACGTCTAGATCCATCTTATTTTGGCTTTTTTCTTGAAGAATGTGTTCATAATTGACAAATTGTATTCGAGAGCAAAATTTATTAGTCTTTCGCCTCTTTCATTGCGTTCTCCGTACTCGTAGCCTCCCACACACAAGCATTCTTCTTTCTTGGGTCACCCTATTTTAGCATTAACTTTAATGCCCAACCCATTATTATTATTATATTGTCTGCTAAAGAGTGTACTTTTGCTATATCGCTGTAAAAAGTTTCGATATCTTCTTCTTACGATGCCTTCGTTGGTGCATATGCCTGGATTATAGATATATTAAATTCCTCGGTTACCATTTGCAGTAGAGCAACCCTTTTAGAGATCCCTGTGAAATTAGATATCATATTTTTATGTTTTTTCTTTACCAGGCATCCTATCCCATGTAAGCTTTTTGTTTGCCCAATGTAACATAGGATGTACTCCCGATATTCTTGAACGCTGTAACCAGTTTTGTTTACTTCAGATAAACCCAGTATATCGAAATCGATTTATTCTAGTGTATAAGTAAGTTGCAAGTATCGTTCAATTGATAAAAGGGATCTTACGTTAAATTTACCTAATTTTAAAGTGCAGTTTTCAACTTTCTTTTCGTATCTTACATTTTTATTTTAATTACCATTTTTATTAAAATATTTACTATTTCTCTTTCAATTCAATGGAGGGTGGTAGTCTAATTCCCCACGAAGGCCAGTCGGCTTGGGGAATACATCTTGCAGACTTACCTCCTATTTATTATAGTAGTATTATAATTTTGTTCAGTAATTCTGTTTAAATTTTGACCTTCACATCGATAGCACGCTAAATCGGGGAAATCAGGTTTCAGAAGTGAGTTGTAAAGTCATTGCCACGTTATACTCTCTATATCGTTTAAAACTTTTCTTCCCACAAAATCTAAGATCATGCTTGTCCAATCGCTCATATTTGATTATGTAGATGTGTTACCCAGATCTGTCCGAAGATCTTCTAAATAAGCTGGAACGACTTCTTAATAACTGTATAAGATTTATTTCTGGGTTTCGTAAGTACGACCATATTTCGCAATATAGACAATCCTGCAGAGACGCAATTCCAGAATATTACTTGTATATTTTTCCATATTTAATGACCCTTCTTTGCCTTCTTATCTTAAAATTATATTTTACGGTCTAAAAATCTATATATATATATATATATATATATATATATATATATATATATATATATATATATATATATATATATATATATATATATATAATCTGTGTTCCCGTTCTCTGGTAGCTCCTTCACAGTTCAAGCTACACGCTTTTAAAATGTTGCTCCGTAATCATCTATTAAAGACAATGCATTTAACATGATTCATTCATTTAATGTAGTGCTCGATCGCTTCTTCAATACAAGCAGTATTAAAGTTACATAAGTCACGCCGGAGATCTGTCTGTTCAATTACATGTATGCTGTTAAATCTGTTGACGACTGCAGCTTCATCTCCCGTCTAACACCCATGAGACTAAAAGTGTAATCAGAGCGTATTGTGTTCTTCTGCGGCGGGTCTTGCAGAACTTAGCTCCGATCACATGGACAGTTTTCACGAGCTTGTCATTCATATTGTCCACTGCATTGCAATCTTCTAGGCACTGAAAACGGTTTTCGTAACTCGATCCGAATGTTTTTAGGATTTTGTATTAGAGCACGAGGGTGACGGATTGTTGATTTCATTAGACGAGACCTCTACAACTTAATATTTAGGTTCAGTGTGCCTCTTACCATTCCGTGATTGCTGCCAGTTTTCACCCTTACGATCACTGAGACATCAGTGAACAGTTGGCGTCTAGTTATCATAATGATGTTGATCTAATTATTTGTCGAATCGTTCGTGCTCGACCAGCTGTAGCGGTATGAGTTGATAAAATTTGACTGCTAAAATAATCTGAACAATTCTTCAGAACACTCCCAATGGTAAATACGATAAAAAATACAAGGATTTTCAACATCTGTTTGTAGCGCCAGTTGTTCAACAAGTTTTCGACTTCAGACACAAGTATTTTCATCTTTATAATATCTTATAAGTTTAAGTATACCTTATGTTATTGTTTTTTTTTTTTGGTGATGAATTAACGGAGCGGCATATTCATGTTGTGAATAAGCTCATTAATAAAGAATAAAAAAAATATCTTATATTTTTAACACAACTTTAATATCATCTTTGACTGCTCCTTAGTATAAACCCCGTAAGTACGACTGCTGATTTTCGTGTCCTAGAATCAAATCCTAAGTCTGGTTGAAGTCAGTAATTGCGTTTTTCTGTCAAGAATTTCTCAGTAGCAAGCCAGAGTCAGAAAATTGGCGGTATATTATCCCCTTGCCTCGAAAAACACGCAATGCCGTTGGTTTCACTTGATCTCTCGGAGGATATTTTTTTATTAATATTTTTTTATTTTAAAATATTTCTAATATCTGCCAATCGCGAAACTTTCTTCCTCTTCTGTTTGTGAATTCTACCATCGTCACTCTGATTTGTATGTCAATTTATTACTATCAATTTTTCTTCTGTTTTCCAGGTTTATGTTAAAAAAGTATTTAAGCAATTCATTTTCGCCCAATATCCATTCCTTTCCTTTTTCCCAAAAGTTTAGAATCCTGTGTTTACAAGAACATTTCTACTTTTATTTCAAAATATAACATACTGAGTATATTTCAGTCTGGTTTTCTCCCCGATCATAGTACCACTACTGTTCAATTAATGTTACTGATAATATTAGCCATGGTATGGAAAAAGAATAAAACAGTACTGGTTTTACTTCATTTCTCGAATGATTTCAACAGTTTTTTAAAACAGAAACTTTTTAATACAATATGGATTAAAAATAATACTTATTGAAAGTCACTTTTTTTAACCACTAGTTGCCAAAAAAGTAGTTATGAAAACCTCCTTTTCATGCTGACTCATTTGAATTTGGGCCCCAGTAAATTGGATTAGTTTGCATCTTATCTACGCGGTCAACACCAGTTAATATGTGTGGGCCAAATGATCTCAGTGCTCATGGAGATGCTGGTGAGCCTCAATGTGGTATTTTTTCTCTTACCATTGGTACATCAATGATCTTCAGCTTTATGTGCAAGCTGAAATTGTGCATATCCATAATGTTATCAAAAAACTTAACGACAACTTATCAGCTATCATAGATTGATCTATTCGTTATGGAGTTTTAGTCAATCCCTTGAAATGCCAAGCTATACTCGTGAGTAGCTCAAGAATGCTGGCTAAGAATAATCTTGCAGACTGTATAATAATAATAATAAACCTTATTCATACGTTTCTACATTTTACATTTTCATGTTGATTAGTACTTATTGTTTGTATTATTAGCTTATTTCATATTAGTTATTGTTTGTACGAAGAGCCGTGGTAGCTCAGATGGTTAACGCTCGCTGTAAATATAACAGAACGCGAGTAACCCGGGTTCGATCCCCGCCGGCATCAATGAAATTGTTAATTGCAATTTTAAGTGCTGATTTACCACGTGCTCAGTGGTGAAGGAAAACATGGTGAGGAAACGTGCATGTCTGAGGAATAAGAATAAAAATATTTTCGAAGACATGTGAAGTTCGCCAACACGCATTGGGGCAGCGCGGCGGACACTTCCTTGCCCTAAAACCCTCTCAGAAATGAGAGGAGGCCTGAGCCCAGCAGTGAGATGTATATAGGCTGTAACTTTACTTTACTTTTTTGTACTTTTGTACAAATAACTGTGTATATTTTCAGAGATATGGATCCCATTTTGAGTAAAGGCCTCCTCAATCTGATTCCACATTTCTCTATTTATAATTTTGCTCATCCAGTCTTTTTCTGCATACTGTATTATGTCGTCGGTCCACCGTTTATGTGGTCTTGCAACTTTTATTTTTCCAGATACTGGCCCCTTCCATCGTGTGTTTTGTATTGTCCATCTATTATCTTGGTATCATGATACGTGTCCAGCCCATTTCCACTTTAACCTTAAAGCGTGCGTGAGTGCATCTGTTATTTTTGTTATTTGTCTTATTGTATTGTTCCTGACTTTATGTATTTTATTTATATTTAAGATGCTCCTTTCCATTGCTCTCTGTGTTGTTTATATTTTCTGTCTCACTTTGTTTGTATATGTCCAAGTCTGGCAGCCGTATAATAGACTAGGTAAGAGGCAGGTGTTCGTTACAATACTCTTTATTTTGATACTGTAATTTCCTTTTAAAATTTATTTTCGTGACCAAAACTTTCTCCATGCAATGTTTTTTCTTCCTTCTACTTCTTCTTCGTTGATGGTTTGCATGAAGGATATTTGTTTCCCCAAGTAAATGTAGTTTGTTACGTATTCTATACTGTTTCCTTTTACATTAATGGGTATGTTGTGACCGTTGATCATTATCTTAGTCTTTTTTATATTCATTTCAAAATCTACTTTTGAACTTTCTTGGTCTCGTGAGAGTAGCATATCCTTAAGTAGTTTAGTTGTTTCAGAAAATATGACTATGTCATCTGCAAACCTTTGATGATTTAAACGACAGCTATTAATATAGTATTTGTATTAATGCCATATTTTGTCCAATTTAACTTTTTAAATATATTTTCCAACACAGCGATGAAAAGTTTCAGCGACAAAGGATCGCCTTGCCTGACTCCTCTTTCTATTTTTATTTGGTCACCTCTTCTTTCAAGTTTAACCCTGCTTGTACTATTTAAGTATATATATTTTATGATGTTTATGTATTTATCGTTTACATTTGACGTTTTTAATGCATTGCAGATGAAACCATGGTTGATACTGTCAAATGCTTTGCTGTAGTCTATAAAGCCTATGTAAAGAGATTTATTAAATTCATTGAATTTTTCCATTAGTTGTTCTACAGTTTGTATGTGGTCAATTGTGCTGAATCCTGAGCGGAAACCTGCTTGTTCTATTGCCTGAGAAGCGTCAATTTTTTTGTGATTCGTTTTAATAATATGATATATGTAAAGAGCTTGTGCATACTTGTTAGTAGACTTATGGGTCTGTAGTTTCCGATATCTAACAGGTTTCCTTTTTTATAAATTAATATAATGTCAGATGAACACCATTGCTTTGGTACCATTTCTGTGTCCAATATCATACTAAAGAGGTGAGTTAAGAGTCCAAGTAAGATGTGGGCACCTAATTTAAGGGCTTCGTTGGTTAACCCATTGGGTCTTGGACACTTTTCATTTTTAGTGTTTTTTTTTTGTGTTTATTTCTTATTTTATTAGTTTAACTGTATTAACTCTAGATTTACTATCAATTTCTTCTACCAATGTTCTTTCGTCTTACCTCTTTTTGTATAGTTGTTTATAAAATTTGGTGGCGTGGCCTATCACATCTTTTCTTGACTTAGTCTCTTCAGAATTGTTTTCAAGTTTTTGTATCCATTTCATATGAAGAGTTGGTTATTTGAAGGCTCTCTTAGTGCTACTAAAACTTCTTATATATTTTGTTATTATCATTTCTCTATGCTTAAAGTAGTCGAGTTTTATGGAATTATTAGTGAGTTTAAAGAGTTTGGTAAGATCATTTTCCTTTTTTGTTTTTATTCTTTGTAATTATCAATTCTGTGCGCTTCTTAATAAGTAGTTTTGTTTGTTCGCTAAGTATTGAATGTCGTGTCTTTTTGGTGTCTTTATTATTCTTTAAGTCATAAAAGGTTTGAACATTCTCAGGCGTGGTAGTTATATTACTTTCGAGATCGCATTTAAGGCTTTCAGCGTATTTTTTAATTTTGTAATCTGTTGTTGGGTTTTTTCTTGAAGTTTGAAATTTTTTTCTGCTTTTTTTTGTTTGGTATAAATAAAACGTTGCTCGTAGTAATCTGTGGTCCGAAGCAAATTTGACTGGGTTTAGAACTTCAATGTTGCTTCCCTTGTTAGCTTTATTAGTTAAAATAAAATCATTTTTGATCTTCTGATTAGATGACGTCTAGGTCCATCTTATTTTGGCTTTTTTCTTGAAGAATGTGTTCATAATTGACAAATTGTTTTCGAGAGCAAAATTTATTAGTCTTTCGCCTCTTTCATTGCGTTCTCCGTACTCGTAGCCTCCCACACACAAGCATTCTTCTTTCTTGGGTCACCCTATTTTAGCATTAACTTTAATGCCCAACCCATTATTATTATTATATTGTCTGCTAAAGAGTGTACTTTTGCTATATCGCTGTAAAAAGTTTCGATATCTTCTTCTTACGATGCCTTCGTTGGTGCATATGCCTGGATTATAGATATATTAAATTCCTCGGTTACCAGTTGCAGTAGAGCAACCCTTTTAGAGATCCCTGTGAAATTAGATATCATATTTTAATGTTTTTTCTTTACCAGGCATCCTATCCCATGTAAGCTTTTTGTTTGCCCAATGTAACATAGGATGTACTCCCGATATTCTTGAACGCTGTAACCAGTTTTGTTTACTTCAGATAAACCCAGTATATCGAAATCGATTTATTCTAGTGTATAAGTAAGTTGCAAGTATCGTTCAATTGATAAAAGGGATCTTACGTTAAATTTACCTAATTTTAAAGTGGAGTTTTCAACTTTCTTTTCGTATCTAACATTTTTATTTTTATTACCATTTTTATTAAAATATTTACTATTTCTCTTTCAATTCAATGGAGGGTGGTAGTCTAATTCCCCACGAAGGCCAGTCGGCTTGGGGAATACATTTTGCAGACTTACCTCCTATTTATTATAGTAGTATTATAATTTTGTTCACTAATTCTGTTTAAATTTTGACCTTCACATCGATAGCACGCTAAATCGGGGAAATCAGGTTTCAGAAGTGAGTTGTAAAGTCATTGCCACGTTATACTCTCTATATCGTTTAAAACTTTTCTTCCCACAAAATCTAAGATCATGCTTGTCCAATCGCTCATATTTGATTATGTAGATGTGTTACCCAGATCTGTCCGAAGATCTTCTAAATAAGCTGGAACGACTTCTTAATAACTGTATAAGATTTATTTCTGGGTTTCGTAAGTACGACCATATTTCGCAATATAGACAATCCTGCAGAGACGCAATTCCAGAATATTACTTGTATATTTTTCCATATTTAATGACCCTTCTTTGCCTTCTTATCTTAAAATTATATTTCACGGTCTAAAAATCTATATATATATATATATATATATATATATATATATATATATATATATATATATATATATATATATATATATATATATATATATATATATATAATCTGTGTTCCCGTTCTCTGGTAGCTCCTTCACAGTTCAAGCTACACGCTTTTAAAATGTTGCTCCGTAATCATCTATTAAAGACAATGCATTTAACATGATTCATTCATTTAATGTAGTGCTCGATCGCTTCTTCAATACAAGCAGTATTAAAGTTACATAAGTCACGCCGGATGCATTTGGAGATCTGTCTGTTCAATTACATGTATGCTGTCAAATCTGTTGACGACTGCAGCTTCATCTCCCGTCTAACACCCATGAGACTAAAAGTGTAATCAGAGCGTATTGTGTTCTTCTGCGGCGGGTCTTGCAGAACTTAGCTCCGATCACATGGACAGTTTTCACGAGCTTGTCATTCATATTGTCCACTGCATTGCAATCTTCTAGGCACTGAAAACGGTTTTCGTAACTCGATCCGAGTGTTTTTAGGATTTTGTATTAGAGCACGAGGGTGACGGATTGTTGACTTCATTAGACGAGACCTCTACAACTTAATATTTAGGTTCAGTGTGCCTCTTACCATTCCGTGATTGCTGCCAGTTTTCACCCTTACGATCACTGAGACATCAGTGAACAGTTGGCGTCTAGTTATCATAATGATGTTGATCTAATTATTTGTCGAATCGTTCGTGCTCTACCAGCTGTAGCGGTATGAGTTGATAAAATTTGACTGCTAAAATAATCTGAACAATTCTTCAGAACACTCCCAATGGTAAATGCGATAAAAAATACAAGGATTTTCAACATCTGTTTGTAGCGCCAGTTGTTCAACAAGTTTTCGACTTCAGACACAAGTATTTTCATCTTTATAATATCTTATAAGTTTAAGTATACCTTATGTTATTGTTTTTTTTTGGTGATGAATTAACGGAGCGACATATTCATGTTGTGAATAAGCTCATTAATAAAGAATATAAAATTTCTTATATTTTTAACACAACTTTAATATCATCTTTGACTGCTCCTTAGTATAAACCCCGTAAGTACGACTGCTGATTTTCGTGTCCTAGAATCAAATCCTAAGTCTGGTTGAAGTCAGTAATTGCGTTTTTCTGTCAAGAATTTCTCAGTAGCAAGCCAGAGTCAGAAAATTGGCGGTATATTATCCCCTTGCCTCGAAAAACACGCAATGCCGTTGGTTTCACTTGATCTCTCGGAGGATATTTTTTTTATTAATATTTTTTTATTTTAAAATATATCTAATATCTGCCAATCGCGAAACTTTCTTCCTCTTCTGTTTGTGAATTCTACCATCGTCACTCTGATTTGTATGTCAATTTATTACTATCAATTTTTCTTCTGTTTTCCAGGTTTATGTTAAAAAAGTATTTAAGCAATTCATTTTCGCCCAATATCCATTCCTTTCCTTTTTCCCAAAAGTTTAGAATCCTGTGTTTACAAGAACATTTCTACTTTTATTTCAAAATATAACATACTGAGTATATTTCAGTCTGGTTTTCTCCCCGATCATAGTACCACTACTGTTCAATTAATGTTACTGATAATATTAGCCATGGTATGGAAAAAGAATAAAACAGTACTGGTTTTACTTCATTTCTCGAATGATTTCAACAGTTTTTTAAAACAGAAACTTTTTAATACAATATGGATTAAAAATAATACTTATTGAAAGTCACTTTTTTTAACCACTAGTTGCCAAAAAAGTAGTTATGAAAACCTCCTTTTCATGCTGACTCATTTGAATTTGGGCCCCAGTAAATTGGATTAGTTTGCATCTTATCTACGCGGTCAACACCAGTTAATATGTGTGGGCCAAATGATCTCAGTGCTCATGGAGATGCTGGTGAGCCTCAATGTGGTATTTTTTCTCTTACCATTGGTACATCAATGATCTTCAGCTTTATGTGCAAGCTGAAATTGTGCATATCCATAATGTTATCAAAAAACTTAACGACAACTTATCAGCTATCATAGATTGATCTATTCGTTATGGAGTTTTAGTCAATCCCTTGAAATGCCAAGCTATACTCGTGAGTAGCTCAAGAATGCTGGCTAAGAATAATCTTGCAGACTGTATAATAATAATAATAAACCTTATTCATACGTTTCTACATTTTACATTTTCATGTTGATTAGTACTTATTGTTTGTATTATTAGCTTATTTCATATTAGTTATTGTTTGTACGAAGAGCCGTGGTAGCTCAGATTGTTAACGCTCGCTGTAAATATAACAGAACGCGAGTAACCCGGGTTCGATCCCCGCCGGCATCAATGAAATTGTTAATTGCAATTTTAAGTGCTGATTTACCACGTGCTCAGTGGTAAAGGAAAACATCGTGAGGAAACGTGCATGTCTGAGGAATAAGAATAAAAATATTTTCGAAGACATGTGAAGTTCGCCAACACGCATTGGGGCAGCGCGGCGGACACTTCCTTGCCCTAAAACCCTCTCAGAAATGAGAGGAGGCCTGAGCCCAGCAGTGAGATGTATATAGGCTGTAACTTTACTTTACTTTTTTGTACTTTTGTACAAATAACTGTGTATATTTTCAGAGATATGGATCCCATTTTGAGTAAAGGCCTCCTCAATCTGATTCCACATTTCTCTATTTATAATTTTGCTCATCCAGTCTTTTTCTGCATACTGTATTATGTCGTCGGTCCACCGTTTATGTGGTCTTGCAACTTTTATTTTTCCAGATACTGGCCCCTTCCATCGTGTGTTTTGTATTGTCCATCTATTATCTTGGTATCATGATACGTGTCCAGCCCATTTCCACTTTAACCTTAAAGCGTGCGTGAGTGCATCTGTTATTTTTATTATTTGTCTTATTGTATTGTTCCTGACTTTATGTATTTTATTTATATTTAAGATGCTCCTTTCCATTGCTCTCTGTGTTGTTTATATTTTCTGTCTCACTTTGTTTGTATATGTCCAAGTCTGGCAGCCGTATAATAGACTAGGTAAGAGGCAGGTGTTCGTTACAATACTCTTTATTTTGATACTGTAATTTCCTTTTAAAATTTATTTTCGCGACCAAAACTTTCTCCATGCAATGTTTTTTCTTCCTTCTACTTCTTCTTCGTTGATGGTTTGCATGAAGGATATTTGTTTCCCCAAGTAAATGTAGTTTGTTACGTATTCTATACTGTTTCCTTTTACATTAATGGGTATGTTGTGACCGTTGATCATTATCTTAGTCTTTTTTATATTCATTTCAAAATCTACTTTTGAACTTTCTTGGTCTCGTGAGAGTAGCATATCCTTAAGTAGTTTAGTTGTTTCAGAAAATATGACTATGTCATCTGCAAACCTTTGATGATTTAAACGACAGCTATTAATATAGTATTTGTATTAATGCCATATTTTGTCCAATTTAACTTTTTAAATATATTTTCCAACACAGCGATGAAAAGTTTCAGCGACAAAGGATCGCCTTGCCTGACTCCTCTTTCTATTTTTATTTGGTCACCTCTTCTTTCAAGTTTAACCCTGCTTGTACTATTTAAGTATATATATTTTATGATGTTTATGTATTTATCGTTTACATTTGACGTTTTTAATGCATTCCAGATGAAACCATGGTTGATACTGTCAAATGCTTTGCTGTAGTCTATAAAGCCTATGTAAAGAGATTTATTAAATTCATTGAATTTTTCCATTACTTGTTCTACAGTTTGTATGTGGTCAATTGTGCTGAATCCTGAGCGGAAACCTGCTTGTTCTATTGCCTGAGAAGCGTCAATTTCTTTTGTGATTCGTTTTAATAATATGATATATGTAAAGAGCTTGTGCATACTTATTAGTAGACTTATGGGTCTGTAGTTTCCGATATCTAACAGGTTTCTTTTTTATAAATTAATATAATGTCAGATGAACACCATTGCTTTGGTACCATTTCTGTGTCCAATATCATACTAAAGAGGTGTGTTAAGAGTCCAAGTAAGATGTGGGCACCTAATTTAAGGGCTTCGTTGATTAACCCATTGGGTCTTGGACACTTTTCATTTTTAGTGTTTTTATATGCGAGAATATTTCTTCTTCTTTTATTAGTTTAACTGTATTAACTCTAGATTTACTATCAATTTCTTCTACCAATGTTCTTTCGTCTTACTTCTTTTTGTATAGTTGTTTATAAAATTTGGTGGCGTGGCCTATCACATCTTTTCTTGACTTAGTCTCTTCAGAATTGTTTTCAAGTTTTTGTATCCATTTCATATGAAGAGTTGGTTATTTGAAGGCTCTCTTAGTGCTTCTAAAACTTCTTATATATTTTGTTATTATCATTTCTCTATGCTTAAAGTAGTCGAGTTTTACGGAATTATTAGTGAGTTTAAAGAGTTTGGTAAGATCATTTTCCTTTTTTGTTTTTATTCTTTGTAATTATCAATTCTGTGCGTTTCTTAATAAGTAGTTTTGTTTGTTCGCTAAGTATTGAATGTCGTGTCTTTTGGGTGTCTTTATTATTCTTTAAGTTGGATATTATATTTTCTTCAAGTAAGTCATAAAAGGTTTGAACATTCTCAGGCGTGGTAGTTATATTATTTTCGAGATCGCATTTAAGGCTTTCAGCGTATTTTTTAATTTTGTAATCTGTTGTTGGGTTTTTTCTTGAAGTTTGAAATTTTTTTCTGCTTTTTTTTGTTTGGTATAAATAAAACGTTGCTCGTAGTAATCTGTGGTCCGAAGCAAATTTGACTGTGCTTAGAACTTCAATGTTGCTTCCCTTGTTAGGTTTATTAGTTAAAATAAAATCATTTTTGATCTTCTGATTAGATGACGTCTAGGTCCATCTTATTTTGGCTTTTTTCTTGAAGAATGTGTTCATAATTGACAAATTGTATTCGAGAGCAAAATTTATTAGTCTTTCGCCTCTTTCATTGCGTTCTCCGTACTCGTAGCCTCCCACACACAAGCATTCTTCTTTCTTGGGTCACCCTATTTTAGCGTTAAAGTTACCCATTATTATTATTATATTGTCTGCTAAATAGTGTACTTTTACTATATCGCTGTAAAAAGTTTCGATATCTTCTTCTTACGATGCCTTTGTTGGTGCATATGCCTGGATTATAGATATATTAAATTCCTCGGTTACTAGTTTCAGTAGAGCAACCCTTTTAGAGATCCCTGTGAAATTAGATATCATATTTTTATGTTTTTTCTTTACCAGGAATCCTATCCCATGTAAGCTTTTTGTTTGCCCAATGTAACATAGGATGTACTCCCGATATTCTTGAACGCTGTAACCAGTTTTGTTTACTTCAGATAAACCCAGTATATCGAAATCGATTTATTCTAGTGTATAAGTAAGTTGCAAGTATCGTTCAATTGATAAAAGGGATCTTACGTTAAATTTACCTAATTTTAAAGTGGAGTTTTCAACTTTCTTTTCGTATCTAACATTTTTATTTTTATTACCATTTTTATTAAAATATTTACTATTTCTCTTTCAATTCAATGGAGGGTGGTAGTCTAATTTCCCACGAAGGCCAGTCGGCTTGGGGAATACATCTTGCAGACTTACCTCCTATTTATTATAGTAGTATTATAATTTTGTTCAGTAATTCTGTTTAAATTTTGACCTTCACATCGATAGCACGCTAAATCGGGGAAATCAGGTTTCAGAAGTGAGTTGTAAAGTCATTGCCACGTTATACTCTCTATATCGTTTAAAACTTTTCTTCCCACAAAATCTAAGATCATGCTTGTCCAATCGCTCATATTTGATTATGTAGATGTGTTACCCAGATCTGTCCGAAGATCTTCTAAATAAGCTGGAACGACTTCTTAATAACTGTATAAGATTTATTTCTGGGTTTCGTAAGTACGACCATATTTCGCAATATAGACAATCCTGCAGAGACGCAATTCCAGAATATTACTTGTATATTTTTCCATATTTAATGACCCTTCTTTGCCTTCTTATCTTAAAATTATATTTCACGGTCTAAAAATCTATATAAATATATATATATATATATATATATATATATATATATATAATCTGTGTTCCCGTTCTCTGGTAGCTCCTTCACAGTTCAAGCTACACGCTTTTAAAATGTTGCTCCGTAATCATCTATTAAAGACAATGCATTTAACATGATTCATTCATTTAATGTAGTTGAAAAGGACACAACGGACGGAAACTAAGAAACAGAAGGGAGGAATCGAGGCTTCTCTCGATCCGGCCTCCTATAACGCCTACGTTGGGTTCGGGAACAACGTATGTGATCTCCGCAACGGAGTAACACACTAGGGCGATAACCTCGTTCCTTTTCAGCAAGTAGGTTCAGACGGGGATTACGGGTCTTCCGAAGTCGTCCCGGTCCCGACGCCTTAATTCTTCGATGTGGACTGTATAACTTAAGGGATCTTGGGAATGAAACAGCAATTATCTTCAAACCGTTCCGTGAGAGAGTAATCACTTTTCCCTATACTTTTCTTCTTGACTGCTGATTTTCACTTTTCCCGAAGGATTTTCTTGTTTTTCCGAACTATTTTCCCGAATTATCTTCTTCCCCGAACTATTTTCTTCCCCGAACTATTTTCTTCCCCGAACTATTTTCTTCCCCGAACGAATTGCAATAAAACCCGTTTACTAAGCTACCCCCAGAGCTAAACGCGAAAGTGAGCCGCGCCATTCGCGTGCCTGCGCAACTTAACAACATGAATTTGTACTATTACTCTCTCACGTTTCACTTAATATCTTTATTTACTCAAGTCATATACAAATACAATTTGTCAATATAGGTAGTACAAAACAATATCTACACCATGATATGCATTATATCTTCATATTACAAAAAACCTTTCATTTATTAAACGAAAACCACCTATTTTACTCACAAGTTCGAAATCGAATTTTCTTAAATATTTAACACAGAAAGTTAAAACAATGTTTCCTACTTGAATTTATACATATGTTAACTAATACAATAGTTTAATTTACATTTTCTCTATTTATTTCACTATTTAAAACACTTTTAAATTTCTTATACAAGACTATCATTATTTCACTTATACACAGGAATTTTCACATAAAAACAACACAGAATTCACCTTTTTAGCACATACAGTCAACCTGAAATGTTTTACAAGTCATTTTTACATAAATCACTGAATTACAAACATTTTAAATTTTTACATATTCGGCCTCCTAAGGGCGTGGCCAGCGTGCTTCCGTGAACTCACACTATTTGAACAACTAACTTTGCACGGCTCTCGACTATCAGAAAAATGAAAGTCTGAAATACACTTAATTTTAACAATATTAAATAAACGAGTGCTTCTACATAATTTTCAAACAGTAGGAAACTATTTCTGATAAGACTCTTATTCGTTATCATGCTTCTTATCAGATAACAATACAAGTGAATGTTTTCATTAATCAATCATAACAAATAGGCATTTGTTTTCGTACAAACATATCAAACTTATACACGACAATACTTATGCAATTAATTTCCGTTATTTCTGTTTGTGCACAGAGTGATCATCTCGACCGGGGAACCAATCCGATCTCTAACTTCACTTTAATATTCCTTTGAATTTACATCATTGGAGAGATGATTTCAACCGGGGAACAAATCCGGTAATATAATTTATAACATAAAATTCCTTATGAATTTATTAAGCGATATTACTTAGGAAAACGAACAAACTAGTCTGGCCTGGGAGTCGAACCCAAGACCTTCTTATCATTAATTCGACATTTCTTTAAGATTTAACTAAGCATTTTCTTATCAGAGCGTCGTGGCTCGATAATTTGCTTTTTATAACTATGCGTCATCGGTTGATTTAATAAACTGAAACATTCTTATAGGCGCGTCGCCAACAATCTCCCCCCCGTGCGTTAGCACCATCATTTGGGAGGCGTCGCGGGTACCAGGACTATTATTCTGGATGTAGGTCTCCTCAAGATACCTGTGCTAGTAATGACGTCAACCACTCTGGTGTGACCGTCTGGTCCCGGTAACGTTCTACTAATTTTTCCTTTCGGCCACGTATTTCGTGGCAACGAATGATCTATTATCAAAACAATATCGCCTTCTTTAGGTTCCATGAACTTTACGTTATTACCTGTTCGCGGTATTAAGGTAGGCATGTATTCCTTCAGCCACCTTGTCCAAAAATGGTCGGCTAACCTCTGTGCAGCTTTCCAATTGAGTTGACCCGTCAGATGCCGCTCTAGAAATAATCCAGGTGGTCGATCACCACATGAGCGTCCCAGAAGAAAATGATTGGGTGTCAAACCCTCTTCAGGACTATCCATACTGAATGTTACTAGAGGCCTGGAATTCACTGTGTGCTCTGCTTCTAAAAGTAACGTATGTAGAACCTCCTCTCGTGGGCTCTTTTCTCTGAGCGTAGCGGTCAACGCAATTTTAATCGACCTTACTAACCTCTCCTAGGCGCCACCCATGTGCGGTGCTCCCGGAGGTATAAATTTCCATTTAATGTATTTCTTAAATGACTCATTTTTCATGCCTTCATGGCATTCTACGCATGCTTTTAATAATTCTTTATTTGCAGCTTTGAAATTCGTCCCGTTATCGCTGTATATAACGGCCGGTTTTCCTCTTCTGGCGATAAATCGCCTCAACGCCATTATCATTGACGCTGGTGTCAATGAGGCTGCTAATTCCAGATGTACTGCTCTGGTAGTCAGACACGTGAATAAAACACCCCAACGTTTTTCGTGTCGCCTTCCTATAGTCACACTCATAGGACCGAAATAATCCACAGCTGAGCATGTAAAAGGTGGCTCATGATGAGCTATTCTCTCCAGAGGAATATTTCCTTGTGGCACGTTCTGCGGTTTGGATCTGTATGTCCTGCACCACTGGCAATGATGTGACACACTACGTACTACATTACGTAAGTTCAAGACGTAAAATTTCTGGTTCACCTCATTCATCACCGTCTGGTGATTGGCATGTCCAAAATGATGATGAACTTCTCTAATCATCATTTTAACGATTTCGTGTTTACCGTCTAATATGACAGGTTTTCTACTTTCCTCAGTCAAATTAGACTTGAAAGGTAAACGTCCATTTAAACGAAGTAAGTTATCTTCTCCTATTTCCATAGATAATTTACTTAAGCGTGAACTTCTTTCAACGCTTTTGCCTGCTTTCAAACATTTTATTTCCGAATAAAAACATTCGTCTTGAACGAACTTCCAAATTAAGAATTCCGCTTTTTTCAAGAGCGCTATGTCCAACGCGCCATCGGGTCCTTTAACCGACTTTGCTAAAACTTTGTTGGAACACATAACCGACTTTTCGGCTGCGTCGTCGGGTCCTTTAACCGACTTTCTTAAACTCTTGAATTTTTCTACCGCTTGTAAGGTGCGTGTAGTTGCCCCAAGGAATTTCTTAAAGCTGCTAAATCGTCCGTAGTCGAGTAGACTTAACGGTTCTTGCTTTCTTAACGCATTTACGCCCTTTGGCGATTTTTCTTCACCTGTTTCTAAGTTTTTTATGGTGTCCACTTGTTTGGGCCATAAATCAGGACTTTTCCTGAGGAATTCAGGTCCTTGAAACCAGCGATGACTTACATCGAAGGTGGAAGGGAAATTTCTAGTGGCGTCGTCTGCCACATTTTGTGACGTTGGAACCCATCGCCATTCACATGGCTTACTGTGATCTTCGATCTCAGCCAATCGATGAGCAACGAATGGTTTAAAGGCGCGAGGATCTGACTTAATCCACGCTAATACTGTACGTGAGTCTGTCCAAAACACTCTCTCAGACATCTCGTACTTGCTCTCTTCACTAACTGAAGCAGCCAGTCTGCTGCCCATAAGAGCTGCTTGCAATTCAAGCCTTGGAATCGAAATTGGTTTCAATGGCGCTACTCTTGCCTTTGCGGCGATCAGCGTAATCCGCCTTCTTCCTTGCTCGTCCGTGGTGACGTAATACACCGCGGCAGCGTATGCTTTTTCACTAGCATCCGCGAAAGTGTGTAACTCTCCCTTGCCGACGCCTTCAGCAACGGGTCTAGGTACCTCTAAATGACCTAATTTTTTCACTTCCGATATCCATTTACAAAATAACACGTGTAATTCGTGTGAAACTTCTTCATCCCAAGAGATGCCTGTCCTCCATACTTGCTGGATCAACGACTTCCCTTGAATCGTTATGGGTGATGCGAGTCCCAAAGGATCGAAAACTGACATCACAGCGCTAGTTATCTCCCTCTTCGTAGGCGGTCGCAAACCCTCCATCACCTCTTCCGGTGTGCTACGAAGACTTGTGGAGAAACTTATTATATCCCGTTTGATATTCCAAATCAAACCTAACGTGCGCTCTGTGTGCTCTTTATCTCCCAGCGAAGCACTGTCGCTCTTATATTTATTTTCCATTTTACTTAAAACTTCGGGTCGGTTGCTAGCCCATCCCCTCAGTTGGAAAGAAGCATGCTTATGTAATTCATACATATCGTTTACTATCCTTTCGGCCGTCGTCACGTCGGGAAATGCCTGTAGATAGTCATCCATATAGAAATTGCTTTCCGTAGCGGAAGCTGCTTCTGGATAGATATGCGCGTTGTCCTGCGCATTTTTATTCTTTACATATATAGCGATGCATGGTGATGATGCCGCTCCAAATATGAGTGACGTCATTCTATACTCTTCCGGTGGCGCGTCACGATTGTGCCGCCATAAGAATCGAAGGCTATCCCTGTCTTCATCCCGGATTTTCACTTGCAGGAACATTTCTTTAATGTCTGCCATTACTGCCACGCTTCCTTCTCTGAATCGTAGCAGAACTCCGAACAACGACTTCAATAAGTCCGGTCCGGTTAACAATGCATCATTGAGACAACGTCCGCCCGTCTTTGCGGCGGCGTCGAAAACTATCCTTATTTTCTTTTTTTGTGGGTGAGTCACTGCGAAGTGAGGAAGGTACCACGTACGTGGGGAAATGGAAATATGGTTCGCTTTCTCTGCGTAACCATTAACGATGAGATTTTCAATTTGCTTCTCATATTCCTTCTTCAACTCGCTATTTTTGTCGAGCTTTTTTTCAATATTCAACAGGCGACTTTCAACCTGCGCTCTATTCGACGGCATGCACTCATTGTCTGTGCGCCATAACAAAGCAGTCTCGTACCTATTATTAGGTATACGACGTACTGTTTTGTTCAAAATACTTAATGCTCGTTCTTCTGGGTCGTTCACGGGCTTTCTAGCCGATACTCCCAGAGATTCCAAACTAAAATAATCCTTGATCAATTTATCCATATCTTCCTCCTTCTTGGTGGAAATGTGGTTAACAATCTTGATCGGTTTAATGCCACCCGATATGTGACCATGCAAAACCCACCCCAGTTTGGTGAGCGATGCTACAGGTAGGTTCTTACCTCCCGAAATTAATTCACGAGTAACTATGAGATGCCAATTGTCCTGACCAATTAATATGGTAGGTTTGGACCTCTCATACATCAACTCATCCTTAATCGGTGTCAAATGAGAACACCGTTGCAATAATTCTCGGCTTACCGACTGCGGAGAAAGGTTAAGTGACTTAATTGTTTGTACACTTATCTCTTCTAAGTCGCTCGAGTAAATGCCTTTTATTTTAATGTTTAAGCGATACGAACTGTCGTCGTTAATTCGCTTACCTCCCACGGCTTCGATACGTAATCCCTCTTTACGTCCGCGAGGCGCTAATTTCTGAGCCATACACTCCTCTATGAGTGTCATGGTCGATCCTTCATCCAGAAGAGCTGTTGTCTTGACCTTTCCTCTAGGCCCATACAACTCGACCGGTATAATCTTTAAGTATGCACATGCCAGTGCATTCACTGTACTAACAGTTGTAATCTGAGCATCCTTACCCCCCTCGTCCCCTTGTGGCGAGGTTTTTTCTTTGGGGTATCGGTGTAGCATTCGATGATGTGACATTCTACATCCCTCTACACCACATTTTTTCGCTTTGCACTCTAACCTCCTATGGTTAGGTGACAAACATTGGAAACATACTTTCGCCTTTTTGACCGCTTCCCATTTCTCGCGAATATTCATGTCCTTAAACTTGTAACAACTCACTATAGAGTGCTCTTTGTTGCATATAACACACTTATGTGTTACCCGACTTACAGGCTTATCCTGGGTTGTCATAACCACCTGTCGGTTGTGCCCTTTACTATTTCGGCGTTCTAGACGCTCGCTCGATTTACTTCGGCGCATACAGCGCTCGCTCACGGCACATCTGCGTACACCTCCCTTTGCGGTGTGTACAGTTTGCTTCCTGAATTCAGGACGCTTCCTTTTTTCAGGCGCATTTTCGTTGTTTAAGGACGCTCCAAATTGTTCACTCAATAAATTTAAAAACTTGGCCATCTTCTGTAACTCTGGCTCCAAAGGATACTGAGCTCGATATTCAAACCATTTAAATTTAATCATAGTTCCGAGCTTCTCCACTATGCGGCTCACTAACTCCGGTGAGTACAAATACTGTGGTTGATTCAACGCTTGTATCGTGGCAACCACGTTCGTAATACGACTTGCGAAAGATCCTATATTTCGGCAATCTTCTGCCAATCTTGGCATACGCTTTACATTCTCGATTTCGGCTAGAATGAGCATCTCAACCCTACCGAATCTTCTTTCGAGAGCGTTCATTATTTCTTCCGGTTCACACAAAGTAAACAACAATGACTTAACCGCTTCCTTAGCGGTGCCCTTTAATGCCCTCCTAAGGCGTGCGACATTTTGCACCCCTGAAAATTGGCTTCTCGTGTCTTCAAACACCGTTTTAAAAATAATCCATTCACCCGGGTCTCCATCGAACACCGGTAATTCCTGGAGGAAATGAAGCTGGGAAGACTTATCTTTACCAGCTATTTTTATTGCACT
This sequence comes from Parnassius smintheus behrii, assembly GCA_036936625.1. Lineage (NCBI taxonomy): Eukaryota > Metazoa > Arthropoda > Insecta > Lepidoptera > Papilionidae > Parnassius > Parnassius smintheus. The sequence goes on along the minus strand of JAUPFT010000022.1, from coordinate 4,548,206 downwards.
CACAATCGCTTCGGTCAATTCTGACACCTCACTCGCGTGTGTTTTCTGTGCATTTCCTTGGTTGCGCTCGATCTCCGCCCCTTTGCGGCGCGATCCTTTACACGCTTCCTTATCAGTAACATCGGGTTGTGCTACACTAACCGGCGCGCTCATTATGGTCTGCTGAACCCAACTCCTTACGAAAGGTTCCACCTGAGTATTCCGCTCTTCATCATCCTCACTCGAGTCGATCTCCTCTTCTCGGTTGAGTCGTGCCAACTCCAATTGAGACTTGGCTAAGGCAGCAGCTGCTTTATTTGCAGCTTTGAAATTCGTCCCGTTATCGCTGTATATAACGGCCGGTTTTCCTCTTCTGGCGATAAATCGCCTCAACGCCATTATCATTGACGCTGGTGTCAATGAGGCTGCTAATTCCAGATGTACTGCTCTGGTAGTCAGACACGTGAATAAAACACCCCAACGTTTTTCGTGTCGCCTTCCTATAGTCACACTCATAGGACCGAAATAATCCACAGCTGAGCATGTAAAAGGTGGCTCATGATGAGCTATTCTCTCCAGAGGAATATTTCCTTGTGGCACGTTCTGCGGTTTGGATCTGTATGTCCTGCACCACTGGCAATGATGTGACACACTACGTACTACATTACGTAAGTTCAAGACGTAAAATTTCTGGTTCACCTCATTCATCACCGTCTGGTGATTGGCATGTCCAAAATGATGATGAACTTCTCTAATCATCATTTTAACGATTTCGTGTTTACCGTCTAATATGACAGGTTTTCTACTTTCCTCAGTCAAATTAGACTTGAAAGGTAAACGTCCATTTAAACGAAGTAAGTTATCTTCTCCTATTTCCATAGATAATTTACTTAAGCGTGAACTTCTTTCAACGCTTTTGCCTGCTTTCAAACATTTTATTTCCGAATAAAAACATTCGTCTTGAACGAACTTCCAAATTAAGAATTCCGCTTTTTTCAAGAGCGCTATGTCCAACGCGCCATCGGGTCCTTTAACCGACTTTGCTAAAACTTTGTTGGAACACATAACCGACTTTTCGGCTGCGTCGTCGGGTCCTTTAACCGACTTTCTTAAACTCTTGAATTTTTCTACCGCTTGTAAGGTGCGTGTAGTTGCCCCAAGGAATTTCTTAAAGCTGCTAAATCGTCCGTAGTCGAGTAGACTTAACGGTTCTTGCTTTCTTAACGCATTTACGCCCTTTGGCGATTTTTCTTCACCTGTTTCTAAGTTTTTTATGGTGTCCACTTGTTTGGGCCATAAATCAGGACTTTTCCTGAGGAATTCAGGTCCTTGAAACCAGCGATGACTTACATCGAAGGTGGAAGGGAAATTTCTAGTGGCGTCGTCTGCCACATTTTGTGACGTTGGAACCCATCGCCATTCACATGGCTTACTGTGATCTTCGATCTCAGCCAATCGATGAGCAACGAATGGTTTAAAGGCGCGAGGATCTGACTTAATCCACGCTAATACTGTACGTGAGTCTGTCCAAAACACTCTCTCAGACATCTCGTACTTGCTCTCTTCACTAACTGAAGCAGCCAGTCTGCTGCCCATAAGAGCTGCTTGCAATTCAAGCCTTGGAATCGAAATTGGTTTCAATGGCGCTACTCTTGCCTTTGCGGCGATCAGCGTAATCCGCCTTCTTCCTTGCTCGTCCGTGGTGACGTAATACACCGCGGCAGCGTATGCTTTTTCACTAGCATCCGCGAAAGTGTGTAACTCTCCCTTGCCGACGCCTTCAGCAACGGGTCTAGGTACCTCTAAATGACCTAATTTCTTCACTTCCGATATCCATTTACAAAATAACACGTGTAATTCGTGTGAAACTTCTTCATCCCAAGAGATGCCTGTCCTCCATACTTGCTGGATCAACGACTTCCCTTGAATCGTTATGGGTGATGCGAGTCCCAAAGGATCGAAAACTGACATCACAGCGCTAGTTATCTCCCTCTTCGTAGGCGGTCGCAAACCCTCCATCACCTCTTCCGGTGTGCTACGAAGACTTGTGGAGAAACTTATTATATCCCGTTTGATATTCCAAATCAAACCTAACGTGCGCTCTGTGTGCTCTTTATCTCCCAGCGAAGCACTGTCGCTCTTATATTTATTTTCCATTTTACTTAAAACTTCGGGTCGGTTGCTAGCCCATCCCCTCAGTTGGAAAGAAGCATGCTTATGTAATTCATACATATCGTTTACTATCCTTTCGGCCGTCGTCACGTCGGGAAATGCCTGTAGATAGTCATCCATATAGAAATTGCTTTCCGTAGCGGAAGCTGCTTCTGGATAGATATGCGCGTTGTCCTGCGCATTTTTATTCTTTACATATATAGCGATGCATGGTGATGATGCCGCTCCAAATATGAGTGACGTCATTCTATACTCTTCCGGTGGCGCGTCACGATTGTGCCGCCATAAGAATCGAAGGCTATCCCTGTCTTCATCCCGGATTTTCACTTGCAGGAACATTTCTTTAATGTCTGCCATTACTGCCACGCTTCCTTCTCTGAATCGTAGCAGAACTCCGAACAACGACTTCAATAAGTCCGGTCCGGTTAACAATGCATCATTGAGACAACGTCCGCCCGTCTTTGCGGCGGCGTCGAAAACTATCCTTATTTTCTTTTTTTGTGGGTGAGTCACTGCGAAGTGAGGAAGGTACCACGTACGTGGGGAAATGGAAATATGGTTCGCTTTCTCTGCGTAACCATTAACGATGAGATTTTCAATTTGCTTCTCATATTCCTTCTTCAACTCGCTATTTTTGTCGAGCTTTTTTTCAATATTCAACAGGCGACTTATTAGTAGACTGCATACTTATTAGTAGACTTATGGGTCTGTAGTTTCCGATATCTAACAGGTTTCCTTTTTATAAATTAATATAATGTCAGACGAACACCATTGCTTTGGTACCATTTCTGTGTCCAATATCATACTAAAGAGGTGTGTTAAGAGTCCAAGTAAGATGTGGGCACCTAATTTAAGGGCTTCGTTGATTAACCCATTGGGTCTTGGACACTTTTCATTTTTAGTGTTTTTATATGCGAGAATATTTCTTCTTCTTTTATTAGTTTAACTGTATTAATTCTAGATTTACTATCAATTTCTTCTACCAATGTTCTTTCGTCTTACTTCTTTTTGTATAGTTGTTTATAAAATTTGGTGGCGTGGCCTATCACATCTTTTCTTGACTTAGTCTCTTCAGAATTGTTTTCAAGTTTTTGTATCCATTTCATATGAAGAGTTGGTTATTTGAAGGCTCTCTTAGTGCTTCTAAAACTTCTTATATATTTTGTTATTATCATTTCTCTATGCTTAAAGTAGTCGAGTTTTACGGAATTATTAGTGAGTTTAAAGAGTTTGGTAAGATCATTTTCCTTTTTTGTTTTTATTCTTTGTAATTATCAATTCTGTGCGTTTCTTAATAAGTAGTTTTGTTTGTTCGCTAAGTATTGAATGTCGTGTCTTTTGGGTGTCTTTATTATTCTTTAAGCTGGATATTATATTTTCTTCAAGTAAGTCATAAAAGGTTTGAACATTCTCAGGCGTGGTAGTTATATTATTTTCGAGATCGCATTTAAGGCTTTCAGCGTATTTTTTAATTTTGTAATCTGTTGTTGGGTTTTTTCTTGAAGTTTGAAATTTTTTTCTGCTTTTTTTTGTTTGGTATAAATAAAACGTTGCTCGTAGTAATCTGTGGTCCGAAGCAAATTTGACTGTGCTTAGAACTTCAATGTTGCTTCCCTTGTTAGGTTTATTAGTTAAAATAAAATCATTTTTGATCTTCTGATTAGATGACGTCTAGGTCCATCTTATTTTGGCTTTTTTCTTGAAGAATGTGTTCATAATTGACAAATTGTATTCGAGAGCAAAATTTATTAGTCTTTCGCCTCTTTCATTGCGTTCTCCGTACTCGTAGCCTCCCACACACAAGCATTCTTCTTTCTTGGGTCACCCTATTTTAGCGTTAAAGTTACCCATTATTATTATTATATTGTCTGCTAAATAGTGTACTTTTACTATATCGCTGTAAAAAGTTTCGATATCTTCTTCTTACGATGCCTTTGTTGGTGCATATGCCTGGATTATAGATATATTAAATTCCTCGGTTACTAGTTTCAGTAGAGCAACCCTTTTAGAGATCCCTGTGAAATTAGATATCATATTTTTATGTTTTTTCTTTACCAGGAATCCTATCCCATGTAAGCTTTTTGTTTGCCCAATGTAACATAGGATGTACTCTCGATATTCTTGAACGCTGTAACCAGTTTTGTTTACTTCAGATAAACCCAGTATATCGAAATCGATTTATTCTAGTGTATAAGTAAGTTGCAAGTATCGTTCATTTGATAAAAGGGATCTTACGTTAAATTTACCTAATTTTAAAGTGCAGTTTTCAACTTTCTTTTCGTATCTAACATTTTTATTTTAATTACCATTTTTATTAAAATATTTACTATTTCTCTTTCAATTCAATGGAGGGTGGTAGTCTAATTCCCCACGAAGGCCAGTCGGCTTGGGGAATACATCTTGCAGACTTACCTCCTATTTATTATAGTAGTATTATAATTTTGTTCAGTAATTCTGTTTAAATTTTGACCTTCACATCGATAGCACGCTAAATCGGGGAAATCAGGTTTCAGAAGTGAGTTGTAAAGTCATTGCCACGTTATACTCTCTATATCGTTTAAAACTTTTCTTCCCACAAAATCTAAGATCATGCTTGTCCAATCGCTCATATTTGATTATGTAGATGTGTTACCCAGATCTGTCCGAAGATCTTCTAAATAAGCTGGAACGACTTCTTAATAACTGTATAAGATTTATTTCTGGGTTTCGTAAGTACGACCATATTTCGCAATATAGACAATCCTGCAGAGACGCAATTCCAGAATTATTACTTGTATATTTTTCCATATTAAATGACCCTTCTTTGCCTTCTTATCTTAAAATTATATTTCACTGTCTGAAAATCTATATATATATATATATATATATATATATATATATATATACTTATACGCAGAATGATGACCACGTTGTACCTTTCCGACCACTTGAGCAGATTCTTTAAAATTATGAGGAGGAAGAACTATTGGAGTAATTACTTAACTATCGAGTACAAAATCGTAACTTAAGTAATTACTTATACTTGTTTATAAATGCGGGTGTTAAAGTAAGTAGATTTCTCTGAACTACAACTATGGAAGATTCATTGAGTGCAGGGTCAAAGCAGCCGAAAAGAGACTAGGTGTCCTAGCAAGAGAGTGGCGCAACTTCACGCCGGGGCAACTTCTTACCTTATATAAAGAGTAAGTGCAGTCGTGCATGGAATATTGGCGTCATATATATGCTGGTGCTGTAAAATTCCGCCTAGCAGCGATTGACTCAGTAGAAAGATTTGCTAAAAGGTTTATTGGTAGCCTTGATTAGGTTGAAACCAATCTTGTGAACTCAAACACTGGCGCAGAGTAGCCTGCTTTTCGGTATTCTAATTATGTAGAGATTTTTTTTAAAATTACATGCTTTAATTCCTCTTAATGTGTGGTATTCGCGTAAAAATAAGAAATCATTATGTAAGCCAGTACGGACTGGAAATAGCAAATAAAATACGCCGAATAGAAGATCTAAAGACCCAGCGCGCAAGATAGATAACGGATTTAAATTTCTTGAAGAGATGCAGAGATCATAATCTCATTCGTACGTGTGTCAAGGTATCCACTAAAAAGACATTCGAAGAAGTGCTAAGTTCTTAAACCAGGCTAGTAAAAAATTATTAATAACTATGATTCAGCAAAAACGTACTGATCTATGTTTCATAAACAAAACCATAGACAATTCGTCAAGTGAATTAAAAAACCAGTTTTATCGACATTTGGTTTTAAGAATTGCATGGAAACGTTAAATAAACGTGAAACAACTAAATACAATGAATGCAAAAATTAAATTTTTGATAATTACCAAAAATTAACAACTAAATCAATTGTTTCCGAAAAAATCTAAAATCGTTGACCACAGATACGAATCATAATCAACGCGCTGTCCACAACTTATCAAAACAATACTCTCGACGACGCCACAATAAAAGTTTTAGGAAGAGGTTTTTATAATGCTATAACACTGCGAAGAATACCGTATGAGGACATTATCTGTAGTGTTGAAGATGGTCTGTAAAAAATAATATTGGTAATGATGATTTAGAGGCCATACGTCAACACATTTCGTCTATGTTACGTCGAAACTCAGCACCGAAATTAAAACTTCCCAAAAATGAATTCAACGCGTTGAAAAACTTACGCAACAGACCAGAACTTACGATTTTGCGCGCAGATAAAGGTATAACTACGGTTATAATGGATACGTCAGATTACAATTTCGAAACACAACAACTTTTGTCAGATTAAAGTACATACAGAAAGGTCGAAACAGACCCTACAACTAATACGCTTAAAACAACTAGCGATCTAATTAAGAAATATTTTAAGAAATTGAATCTAGACGTTAATTTGATAATATCTGCGTATGCCAAACTACCGAAATTGTATAGGTTACTAAGAATACACATACCGAACGCTCCATTACATCCAATAGTGAGTCAGATTGATTCGCCAATGGCAAAAATGGTACAACACTTCACACACACTCAGAAGACACAAAAGAGCACATACTAAGGATTCATACCATTTTGTCAGTGAGATAAAAGACCCACTTCTTTCTTACAATGAAAACATGGTCAATTTTGATGTTCAGTCTCTATTTACATGTCTACTTTTTGAAGACTGCATCTCAATTGTAACTAGGAAGCTAAAGGAAAATGACATGCAAGCAGAATATGCAGTATTACTAAGACATTGCCTTACATCTGGCTATCTATTATGGAAGGAAGAGTTTTACAAGCAAGTAGATGGTGTTGCAATAGCCTCGCCTGTATCTCCAATTGTCGCCGATATATTCCTGGAAGACTTTAAGGAGAAAGCCCTCCTTACTGTACCTGTTACCCCAAGGTTCTATAAGCGGTACATAGACGATACTTTCACAATATTACCATCAGACAAAGTAACTGCATTTTTAGAACATCTTAATTCCATTATCTCTGAAATTCAATTTACTATGGAGTTAGAGGCAAATAATTCATTAGATCACCTATACATTCGGTAAGTATATGGCCTAGGTACTTAAACTGGAAGACTATGTTCAGATTCACTCCACCGATGCAACTTGGAGGTTTGAATTCGGGACACTTACCGGCGGCCTTAAATACCATAAATTCGGTTTTTCTGACATTGTAGGCCAGATCATGTGACTTAGCGTAGCTCTCACATACGTTCATATTTCTCTGATAGCAGTCGTAGTGGGGCCCAGCAGCACTATGTCGCCCGCGTAACTAATGTTGTTTATATTAACATCACTCACCTTGCATCCGACCCGCATACTGCTGAGCTCCAATATGATGTAATTTACGTACGGGTTGAACAGCTTTGGAGAGGACAGCCCACCTTGCCTTACTCCGTACTTCAACCTGTACGACCCGTACCAATACCGAAAGAGATGTAGTACCTCCATCGGAACACCCCTGTCCTCCATTTTGCTCTAAAACACATCATACAAAACCAGATCAAATACTTTGGAGAATACTAGAAAGCAGGCGTACACTGGCGTCCCGCGGCTTGTAAAATATTGGACAGTGTGCTTTATGCTTATTATTGCACTTTCGGTGGATAATCCGGACCTAAGCCTGAACTGCGCGTCATGTAACTTATGATACTCTTGCAAGTATGAATAAAGCAGACTGTCCAATAATTTGGCCACCGTGGTAGCAAGAGAAATAATGTGGTAGTTTCCCTTTTCCGAAATATCACCTACCCTGTTTTTGACAATGGACACCATAATAGTTTTCATTAGATCCGGTGTTAGATATGAATTTCCAATGCACATAATGATTTCTTATATTTACGCGAACACTACGCATTGATTAAAACTACTTTTACGGATTTTATACCTTCAAGGAAGGAAGGTACTCCAGGTTTAACAATGACATCGGGACGTCAGTCATCTCAGTCCCCCGTGACCATGGGTGCTAGAAAGCGCCCGAAACGTCGAGAATTAAAAATAAAAGTAATTAAAAGTAAAATAAACGCGATAAAATCCGTAAAATTAGTTTGCACATATTGAATGCACATATTGCCAAGGGTCCCGCCCTTGGCAGGTGCACACCCGCATGTTTTAGGTGTTCGATACTGAGCCGGTGTATCGTGTCCGGGAGATTTTCCTCTGCTCATCCGCTTGATTACATCTCTGACTTGCACCCGCACGCCAGGCTCAGGCTCAGGCATCCTCGTAGAGGGTCCCAGCGGCGATCACACCCTGAAATGTTCCATAAACATGTTTGCAATTTCCTATGGGGTCACTAATACCATCTACTATGGCCAGCAGGCAAGGCTTAGTCTTAAGTTTACTAGTGGTTTTTCAAATTTTTCCAAAATTTTTATCTGCTCGCAGTTTCGCTATTTTGTCCATTTTGATTTGCTCTTGGTTATTTTTTCACCATTTGAGTCTACTTTTAAAACCCTTGCGTAAATCGCGCATCTGCTCATATATCCCACCCACACAGGACCTTTTCTCTACGAGAATTATCAATTTTTATGCTTTTTTGTTTTAATGGCCGCTATTTTTAGTGTACTTACAATTTTTTCATAGAAATTGTCGACCAAACTTTTATATTTAATGAATGAATTCATCATATAGGTGTAAGCTCAATTTATTTTTGATAGAAATAATTTATACGCATTATATTTTCTTTTAGATTTCATTTTTATCACTTTTAGTTACACAATTTCATTAGTCTTGTCTTTAACGTAACTAATAATATCTTGTTCACACGCTTCCTTACTAACGTTAGATATAAACAACGGTATTTTGACATCCATAGCTTTAAACTTCACATCAGGGGCCGTGGACGCTTTACCGTTATGAGTTCATACCTTTAAGCGGTTTTAGATTTGACAATTTTCCACTCGTTAGTATCCTCCAGTACCGTTTTACAGTTTCTTTTATTCTGCTTTTCCCCACATCACTCGATTTACATGCTACCGCCGCTGCATACAATGTAACAGCTGTTTGATTGTTCGAGGTACGACTCGGCTCGCTGACGTCACCGCCGTCCGCGCAGGTAAAGATCATCACGTGTGTTTGGAACCGCAGTACTCTTCGTGGCCTCCACGTGCTCCAAGCAATGCTCCGTCTTTGTCCCCCTCCATTTTGTACGCCTTCTTTTTATTTAATGAAAGTTTTAGGGGCTTCTATATAAAAATTCTGTAAAATAATAGTCGTTGATTTATTTACCTTTTCAAATTATAAAAATAAAACTCACGAGAGCAAAAATAAATATACACTTTATAGAAATATCCTAAAAAACTATTTTACTGGCACAAAAGCAGATGAATCACAAATACGTACTTAACTCAAAAATAAAACTAAAGCCACTTGGAACCTAATAAAAGATAATAGTCAGACACATCCAAATCTCATTGATAAACTCACAGTCAATAATCAAATTATACTAAATCCCATTGAACTAGCTACAACATTTAATCAGCATTTCATCTATTCCATTAAAGACAGAATATCACATAATAGTGTGGAAAAATTAAGCATAACAGGTCTAAGAAATCAATCTAGTATTTATTTAATACCATGTGATATAACGGAAATTAAGAACCATATTTCATCACTTAAGAACACAAACTCTACTGGCTGTGATGAAATACAAACAAAAGTTTTAAAGAGGTTCCCAGGAAATATCATGGATATATTATGTTTTTCTCATTAATAAGACACTTGAAGCGGGAATTTTTCCTAAAGAATTGAAATTATCCGTTGTTATACCATTGCATAAAATAGGTGACAGAAATAATATTAATAACTAAAGACCAATTACATATAAATATTATCAAATTGTATTATAGTATAAGTTAAAGAGACTTTTAGATTTTTTTAATAAGTTTAACATATTAAAACCAGAGCAACACGGTTTTCAAAAAGGTAAATCTACGACACTGGCAACTTTTTTCCCATATAAAAATCGTAACCGATTATATAAACAGATAAATACCAATTTCTGCAGTTTACTTTTATATGAGCGAAGCATTTGATAGTTTTGGTCATGATATTCACTTAAAAAAATTTCAAAATTATTTTAATGTGTATAACTTGTCTTTAATTTTTTTGATTTTTACAGAAGTGATAACAGCATTAATGTTAAATTTTTACGTTAAAAGTCTAACAACTTCCTTATTTGCATGAAATTTTCTCCATCCTGGCATCATTGCACATGAGAGAATACGACAAAGTTAAAGAATTCTCAGTTGTACGTAATGTAAAATAATTTTGGACCATAATTTTGTTAGGGTAATATCCTGAGTGTTCCCTAAGTCGTCAATTTCGTTGACTCAGGCTTTGCTTAGCGCGCACTCAGCACGACTTCAAAGTTAGTTCTATAAATACCGACATTGTCTTAGCTTGAAAGTAGAGTCTGCGAAAAGTCAGAGTACGGTTTATAGATCTCAGCCTACGATTCACACCGTGCATTTTAAAGTTTAACATTGCTTTATTGCCACAGTAGTAATTTTGACTAAGTAGTCAGCTGTATGGCTTTCTGTGCCTGTATATATCGTATCAATTAAATGAGTTGACTTTGTTAACACATCTGTTACACCGACACACACTAGCGAGTCCTGTCTGACTTATCCTCTTGACTTGTGGTAATAGTAATTTTTTTCATTGCTCGCATTGCTACTGCAGGCACGTACACTTTTAGATTGAAGAGTAGTAACAGAAACTGACGTGGAACTATTATCGGAAGATCGGGAAGAAACAGCATAACTAAACAACTCAACCATATGTTCCTCGGCCGCGTCAAGATCTTCATCAGAGTAAAAACCGGTGCCGCATTTATAGAATTGTACCTCCATTATTTTTACAATTTGTTTACATTATCTGTAACGCGCCCTATAAGTCTTCACTTTGGTATTTTTAAGGAATCGATGGGGATTGATGCTAATTGCATGCTTATTTCGTACTTAAGTTTACACCTTTATGAGGTATTAACTTATCAGTCACCAAATCAACATTTGAATAAAATGTTAGAAAACACAGCAAGTCAATCTATATATTTAAAACATAAAAGACTATTAAAATTGATATGGTCACTATAAAATGTTGTTAGGTTAGCTAATTACGTAATAACTTAAAACAGAAGGACCCTTAACCAAGCGAGAATGTGGTGAAAATAATTACATGGAGGTTGCGGAGGGTATCTATAACCCTGTATTTTAATTGCATTGTTTTCGAAATTGTTTGATTTTTTTTGTGACTTTTACATAATAATGAAAGGAAATAGACATTTCCTTTACCATGTAAATAAAAATAAACATCAATATTGGTACAAAACTTTGTTATTATTCACACTTTGATAATACTTAAAAATCAAACAAGTTTTTTCAACACTTACGTACATAAAACAACGTAACATAAAATAGAAGTAAAAAAAACAAACTAACTAAGATAATTTGGTAATCAACAATAAGATCAATCAGTTTCACATAAAATAAAATAAAATAAACTTATAGTTACTCAATATTATTGTCAGTTATTGCAGCACATTCTTGGCAAAAAGAAACTGTGTTCTGGACAAACGTACTTATGACAATCTTCGCAGACATTGCTCGTTTCTCGATGTCTGGCATAAGGACACACTTGGCACCTTTTTTGTACACCTGGGACCCTTACAGGCGTCTGCATCATCTGCTGCCTGAGCAGATTCTCCTCCAAATTCTCTCATTATTTTACGTAGCTGGCTGGACAACTGAGGTATTTCTTTTCGAGCACTCATATGTTCGGCTACCATCATAGGGCCCAAAGTTTTGATAAAATTACGGCGTTTTTGGTTTGAATTTGTATTACATTTGAATACAATATTTGCAATGATCTCTGCCGTATTCAAAATTGCATAGAACACAGTCAGAGGCCATTTTTTTGGAGTTGCGGCTTAAATCATAAGTTGCGGACAACTCATCTGCAACGTCTACTCCTCCTTTAGTGGAGTTATAGAAAGAGTTTATTTCTGGTTTTTTTCTCTCTCCAGTAGTTTCGTCAATATCAGCGTCGTGATGGAGACTTGACATGAGGAGAACAACTTTTTTCTTCTTTGGTATGTAGGATACCAGAGTTATATCTTTTGAAAGCCGAACTGCGATGAATAAACATCTGCATCACGATCGCTCGTTTTCAAGAACTTGTTCGGGAGTACTCTCTTGTTTTTCCGCACTGTGCTCACGGAAGTCAGCTTGTGCTCGTTGAGTAGATGTGACACAAGTTCATAACTGGTAAACCAATTGTCAAAAGTAACATTACGCCCAGTTTTTGAAATGGGCAGTACTAGACGATTCACCACGTCAAAAGGTTTATTGCCTACAGAAAATGGTCCTTCTGGCTGCTTTTCTGCGTAAATTTCGAGGTTGAAAATGTAAAAAATTTTGCACGTCAACCATTGCTAAGACCTTTATGCCATATTTTGCAGGCTTGGATGGTATGTTTTGTCTAAATTTGCACCTTCCTCTAAATGCTAGCAACATTTCGTCAATGGTGACATATTCGCCCAAGACCATACGTCTTATTTCTTACAGTTCTCAACGAACAGCTCAAATATTTCACGTATAGGAGCTAAGTTGTCCAATAGTTTTCTTTCTTCACGCGTATATTTATCATCAAAACAGAGACAGCTCTGAATAAAATGAAATCGTTGACGTGACATTGTCAACCGAAATATTTCGACTCCTGTACAATAAACCGATGAAAGCCTTCAATTCACTCATTTCTAATTCTATCATGAAGTGAGAAATAATTTCACGACTAGCATTTCTCTCTCGAATTTGTAGATTTGTGTGAGTTAGGATAATGGAAATCATATTTTCGGGACAAAACAAGCTCCAACATTCAAGTTCTGAATGTGCTAATCTTGCTTCTGCGCTCACACCAGGTGTTTGCCTGATAATATGTTCTGAGCGCGTCCGAACTTGCCGTGAAGGTGGATTTTTGAACCACTTGGAGCCATCTTTACCAGTATAAAACGAATCCCTCACCGGGGCATCTAATTCCTCTTCTTCAAGCAGAATTTGATTCTGGTTTCGCAAGCTCGATATCGGAACGTCATCTTCGCTGTCATATTCACTGCTTATGTTCTGCTCAGTATCACTACCGCACCTGCGTACACTCAAATGATCTTCATTTTCACTGCTTTCTAACAGGAACTCATTTTCGCTGTCTGATTCCATCAATTTTTACGTATCCACTCATCTCTATTTTCTTGCCAACTCATTTTAATCAAAAATACCTACAAACACAACAATATTCAAATAAAACAAAAATAAAAAATCGTAAAAAAAATGTTACGTCGCGATTGTCGCGACATTCATCCTTATGCGCTTTGCGCACGTCCAACTCCCATCGCAGGCGACGGCCGACAAAATAGAGGCGTGCGGGGTGCGCTGTGGTCTATTTGTGACAGCTACTGAGACATTCGAAAACGTGCGCCCGCGCGAAATATAAAATCTAGCCGATTTAAATTTGTTAGGGTCAAACTGACCCCTCCACATTCTCGCCGGGTTAAGTAGAAACTGAATAAATTAACCGACTTGGTATTACATGGATCTCACAACTTTTACGGTAGAAGAACTAAGTTGCGAGACTTGGTTTTTTTACAAGTTATGTTTTTAATGGTATCTCATTTCTTTTTGTATATAAGATAGTCCTAATTTCTTTCCGGTACCGTCTACTTCTTGAGTACCGACAACGTACCTATGTACACCTGTAATACATATACAAGTACACGCATTCATTCACTGCAAATGTAACTTTGTAATTCTATATATTTATATGGGATTACAAACTTATTTATGCAGTTAGTGTATCTAAAAAATGGACAGAAATTAACAAATGTTTTAGTTTTTCCTTGATTTATACACTAAACACTAATTATATTCTAAATTTGAAGCTTCTATGTCTGCTAGAAGTGCCTTAGAGTTTTGATGATCGGTCAGTCAGTGAGTGACAAAATTAAGAAATTTTGACTGGTTACAATTCTTAAAATACTGGTTCAATTTGAATGAAATTTTAAATATTCCACGTCTATACAATGCTTACTCGTTTACTGAAAATTCAGGCTTCTAGTTTTATTGACCATGAAGTTATAAGGGGTCGAAAATGGCCTGAATTGCTTCGAGAAAAGATGGTACGGCCGTGCCGCTTTTTTGCTCGACTTGGCGGGGGAACTGGCGTGCCCCCAGATTCTCTATGTAGGTAGGCAGTGGCGTCTGTCAATATTGACGGGAATAAATGTCGTTACGTAAGGATGTGTTTTATTTCTCACTTTTAATAAAGGAATAAATAATTTAATTACTAATACGGTTTTACGGTTTTACAGCTAGATCCACTTAAATCGTTTGCAAAACCCATTAGTGCTCTCCGAAAGTTTACTGATGTGTTAATTTTATATTTAACTAGACTATTCAAAGTCCTCGTGTATAATATTTTATTACATTTATACTAAAGCAATACTATTTTAATAGTTAAGTCTACATTTTACAGTGTTCTGTAACTCAAAAGAAAAAGATGGAACCATTATAGGACCATTTTGTTGTACACCTGTCAATATCCTTTGTAATCAGGAATCTTTATTTTCAGGAATCGGTAGAGATATCAAGTTGACAGTAATATCATAAAACCCAAAAAATAATATTATTGTGATTATAAATTGAAATAACATAACTATTGAACATGGGCACTACTTACCTATATTCAATAGTCACTACGCCTTTTCAAATCGTCATTATATCTAGTTCGAGTGCCAATGATATTGGCTGGTTGGAATATTATCCAAATTATTTGCTCTTTTTATATACGAGCAATGAACATTATCTTCATTAGTTTTGGAATTTAAATACTTTTTTGATATTTTCATAATTAGATTAACTAATTAAAACAGAAGAGAGTATCGGACTGAACCCAAAGATGAAAGTTTATTTAAAGTAAAGACGTTAAGAGTTACTTTGCAATCATCCGCTCAATAAAATAAAATGATGTGTCTAACCTAGTTTAAAGAGCACCTCTCAACCTCCTTCAATTGTGTGTACTAATCCCGTCACCAAAAATCCCAGCACCACTACTCCCAGCACTACTACTCTAGGGACGGCACACCAACGACGATAATACGTCAGGTGTTTCGCCTCTACACGAGGCATCCTCAAGTGATGTAGACTGTACAGTGGCTGACCGCTTAGTGAGTGGCAAGCCAAAACAGCTGCTATTTAAACAAATTACGGACGTAACTGCTCCCCTCTAAAGTCTTCAAAGTAGGTAAGACACATAATTTTTTTATTGAGAGGATGATTGCAAAGTAACTTTTAACCTCTCTAGTACCTATAATGGATTTCCGCAAAATAACGACTGATTTTATTGAAATTTTATTTTTATTTAATTTGTTGTCAAATGTTCTTTTAGCTTATGGGCTACGCACTCGCCGTAAAATTTATAGTACGCGAGCGAATAGGGTTTGAATCGAGGGTAAATTGTAGTTTTAAGTGCTGATTTACCAAGTGTGCGTATTGCCAGTGATAACTTATGGATCTCATACCTCGTCCTTAACTGCTGGCCATATGAGAACACTCAAGTTTGCTCAGCGAGCTATGAAGAGGTCTATGCTCAGGTGTTTCTCCGCGTAATAAACTTAGGAATGAGGTTATCAGCAGTAGAACCAAAGTAACCGACAAAACCCAACGGATTAGTAAGCTGAAGTGGCAATGGGCCCAAAGTAAAAAACAATCTCCTCGTTTCAAATAAAACATACGCATTAATTTATTACGTAAAATATTGTTGTGTGAATAAGTCAACTAGCGCCATCTAGTGTCAGGAACGAGAGCGATGGGAGCTTTGCAGAGAATGACATCACAAATCTCTCAACCGACAGCGCCATCCGAACAACTAAGTTTCCGGAAAGTCTATACTCGCACACTCGTCCCTTTTGCGCGCATTTACCTGAATATTCGGGATGTTTCATTGCTAATTTATATAAATAGGCGCTGCAAGATGCGATCGGGCAGAGTTGAATTCGGCGACACAAGCGAAGCTTCGGAGCGGAATTAAGTGAATTAGTGTGTTTAATTATTAGTGTTTTTAACTTTAATTTGTATAAAGTAAATTAAAGTGTTAATTTAGGTAATTTTATCGGCAATTTTTATTGTCACGAACCTCAAGCTCGTAACAATTGGTGTCAGAAGTGGGATAAAATAATGCCGATTTTACCTAAGGAGGAAACGGAGGGTGTCCGTACCCGAAGTCAACGCCAGCAGGAGACGGACCAGAGGAGATTTGGTGGTGCAACGCCGCAGATGTCTGAGGGCCAGCCGCCGGCCACGGAAGCCGGTCCGTCAGCAGCTTCTACGTCTGTGGCAGCTGACTTAGGTGCTCTGATGGTGATGCTGCAGGAGCAGGCTCGCCGACAGGAGGAACAGGTCCGTCAGTTGAAAGAGCAGCTGCAGAGCGGACAGGAGGAACAGGCCCGCCGATTGGAAGAGCAGCTGCGGGGCGGACAGGAGGAACAGGCCCGCCGACAGGAGGAACAGGCCCGTCGTTTAGAAGAGCAACTCCAACGCGATAAGGAAGAGCAGATGCTCCTCATGAAGGACCTTCACGCTATCTTCGGAAAAGAGATACGGGAGGTGAAGGATAAGGTTGCTCAACATGACAACCGCCTGTCGGAGGCCGAAACCCGAATCGACCAAGTAAACAATCGGGTTGACAACGTAATGGCTGACGTGAAGAAAACGCTGGACGACCTCAAACTTGGGGATGGAACAACAGCTCCCGTAGTAGCTACAACACCTTCGCTACGTGGGTTCAAAGTGCCGCCGTTCGACGGGACTTCTTCCTGGTCAGCTTACAAAATCCAGTTCGAGGCCGTCATGGAGGCAAACGGCTGGAATAAAAGCCAGGCCATGACTGCACTCTTCTTAGGCCTGTGCGACCAAGCCTTATCCGTGTTGGAAGCTCTCGGTAAGAAATTGACCTACGAGCAGCTCCTTGAGGCATTGGAGGCGAGATATGGTGACGCTCACCTGGAACACGTCTTTCGCGCGCAGCTTAAAGATCGCGTGCAACGCAGCAACGAAAATCTGCAGCAGTGGGCCCTTGAGGTGGAGAAGATGGTTCGAAAAGCATACCAGTCTGTACCTGCGCTCATTGAAGGGAACCTGGTGCAGACATTCATCGACGGCATCCGCGACCTGGAAGTCAGAGCTGCTGTGAGGCTCGGGCACCACGAGACGCTTAAGAACGCCTTGGCCCATGCACTGGAGGTAGAAGCCGTGCGGCAGGATCATCGTTCCCATCGCGTCAGGGAGGTTGCAGCAGCTACAGTTCGCGACCGCAACAAAGGATACAGTCCAAGGTGCTATGGCTGTGGGGAAAAGGGCCATCTTCGATCAAGCTAAAGTACCGGATGTGATACAGCTGTACCATAATGATTGTTCAGGAGGCCATCTGAGAATTAAACGAACTCTACTGAAGATCCGAGAACGGTTTTACTGGGTCCACTGTCGAAACGATGTCTAGGACTGGTGTTGCAAATGTACAAGTTGTGCGACTGTAAAGGGACCTCAGACTCGTAGTAGAGGTGCATTGAAGTTGTACAATGTGGGTGCACCATGGGAGAGAATAGCCATTGACGTGACGGGGCCGTTTCCGGAGAGTGAAAGCGGTAACAAGTATTTCATGGTTGTGATGGATTACTTCACTAAGTGGCCAGAAGTCTTCGCCATTCCAAATCAAGAAGCTTCAACAGTTGCAGATAAACTAGTTCATGAAGTCTTCTGTCGTTTTGGAGTACTTTAGAGATTCACAGCGATCAAGGAAGGAATTTTGAGTCTCAAATATTCCAGGAAACTTGCCGAGTTATGGGTACTCATAAAACAAGAACGACTTCTTATCACCCGCAATCTGATGGAATGGTGGAACGATTTAATCAGACATTGGAGAGGTACCTAGCAAAAGTTGTAGACAATCGGCAACGAGATTGGGACAAGCACATACAACCGTTTTTGTTGTCATATCGAAGTTCTGTTCACGAAAGTACAGCAGTGACACCAGCTTTCGCAAACTTTGGAAGAGAATTACGGCTGCCTGCAGACCTGATCACCGGGATACCACCTGATGCCCCACGCAGTATAACCGATTATGCAAACGATTTGCGGAACAAAATGAATGACATTTATGAGCACGTCAGACAATCGGGCCAGCAAATGTCTGAGAAAATGAATACCCGGTACGACCGCAAAATGAACAATAAAGGGTTCAACGAAGGTTCATTAGTGTGGTTGCACAATCCAGTCCGCAGGAAAGGGAAATCTCCTAAGCTTCAAGCTAAATGGGACGGCCCGTACCGGATTGTAACCAGGATCAAAGATGTGACCTACCGGATACAGAAAGGCGCAAGAGAGACTCCTAAGATCGTCCATGTGGATCGCTTGGTGCGTTACTCTGGGACCGATAATGCTCGGGACGAGCATGTCTTAGGAGGGGGCAGTGTTTATTTATTTATTTATTTATAAACTTACACGTAACACCTTAAGCTAAAGGGTACATAGGGCGGACTTAATGCCATGTGGCATTCTCTGCCAGTCAACCTTGGGTGGCAAGGATAATTGTTGGCAGGTGCGACCATTATACGTAAATAAGTGCTTATACATTAAAATATACATATATGCAAATTACATACATACACATTACATTTAAATATACACACATATAGTATCAATATACGTACAATAATACATACATACATACATATAATATATATACACGCTTATAAACTTCGTAAATAAATATCCAAATGAATGATATATGTATATATATACATATACATATATACATACATATAAATACATATACATATATATATATATATATATATATATATATATATATATATATATATATATATATATATAATATAATGTTTGAATAATATATAATGAAATAAATATTTGAAGTAAAAAAGAAGAAAAGAAAGACAAAATTAAGGAAAAATAGCGTTAATTAGTAGTTTCCTTCAGGTAATGTTTTCGGAGAAGAACTTTGAAAGCTTTTTTATTTGTGGCATTCTTAATATCGTTGGGGAGGGTGTTTCAAAGTTGTATAGCTTGTATCGTAAAAGACGACCTGAAAAAATTTGAATTATGCTGTGGAAACCTTAACCTCAGACGGTTTGACTGTCGGGATGTTCGACCGTCGATCGGATAAAAAAAATGAAAATTATCCTTAAGATAAGAAGGCGACCTTGGATCGTTTAAAATTGAATAAAGTACAAGTAAAAGTGTTGTGTGAATAAGTCAACTAGCGCCATCTAGTGTCAGGAACGAGAGCGATGGGAGCTTTGCAGAGAATGACATCACAAATCTCTCAACCGACAGCGCCATCCGAACAACTAAGTTTCCGGAAAGTCTATACTCGCACACTCGTCCCTTTTGCGCGCATTTACCTGAATATTCGGGATGTTTCATTGCTAATTTATATAAATAGGCGCTGCAAGATGCGATCGGGCAGAGTTGAATTCGGCGACACAAGCGAAGCTTCGGAGCGGAATTAAGTGAATTAGTGTGTTTAATTATTAGTGTTTTTAACTTTAATTTGTATAAAGTAAATTAAAGTGTTAATTTAGGTAATTTTATCGGCAATTTTTATTGTCACGAACCTCAAGCTCGTAACAATATGTAGTTCACAGTTTTAGCATTACGAACTTACATTATTACATACACTTCAATCACGAGTTAATTCAAAAGGCGTATATTGCATATTGATAGTGTAACGCTTCCCCCCACTCTATATAAAAATATTATTATATTAAGTATAATTAATTCCCCTTTATAAATAAAAATTATATATATGTCACCAAGATAAATAAGAAATATTTTGATCTTTCTAAAGGTTTAATAATAGGCCGTTTGTAATATTTTGGCGTGATCGTCTTAGTTAGGACCCTTATTTACGTTGTGTTTGTTTAGTAACTTAGTTATTTTTGGTGTCTTTTGGAAGAATAAATATTCACTAGAGCAATTGAAAGCTGGTGGTAGTGCCTTATAAGCTAAGTGAACCCCGTTCACGAAGACAGGGCTCGAGAAAGGTTAAGAGCATAAAACGTCTTTATTCCACCTGTATCAGGTTGACATTATTAATTTATTATTATTTATCCCTTCCCGCTTGGAAAAGGCTCACAATATATTTATACAAAAATACCCGATACAAGGGCTTCGCTCTCCTACATTTATTAAAAAAATGTATGGGAGGTACACGGCCCCACACACGCCGTGCACGGTGAGCGCCAACCATTTTGATGCACTCCCTCCGAAGGGAACGCCAATTCGGGAACTGGACCGTAGTCCACAGCGAACCAGTAAAAGAGGCTTGGCCCCTTGTTAGTGCGTAAGCACAAACATCGACCGAAGTCGCGGATGTCAATGCGTGTAAACGCCATACAGAATACGAACAAATCCAGCCACAGTGAATGTACGTCACACGGTTTAGGCAAATAGGCACTCTGGCCGTAAACCCTCCGTGAGTGCCACCACCTGCCAGACCACCGCTCCTGCAGACGTGATGTAAGTGTATGGCATCACCACCAATTGCATGATCAGCACTGCTATTAGCCGCAGAGCGTGTCATGAGTCTACCGCTCACCTCAAGGGAATGGGGTCCCACGTTGTGCGGCTTTCGGCCGCAGCCTTGAGAGTCTCCTGAGATCCTTCCGCCAGCTACCACCCGCATGAGGTCGAAACATATGCTCCACCAACCATATACAACGGCAGATATAGCCAAAAGGCAGTTATAAGATAAGAGTAATAATTCGCCATCAGAAAGGGTTTGTGTCACTGACGTTGAGTAAATGCATTTTCGATCATATTTGTCTCACCCACCAAAAAGTTGCATTTCAATCATTCAAAGGTGGGAAAGTTACAGAGATATAATATTATGTTGTTATATAAAACATCGTGGAGGGCAAACAGTCTGCAGCCCCGTAATGAAGGGACCCGACTTGGGCAAAGCTACTTAGGTGTGAGTCAAACCAAGACGCAGAGAGCGCCATTGAGAATAGCGTCACACCAAACGACCATCGCAGAGACGCAATGCTGCAGAACGCAACAAGCATTAATATGACTATCGTCGGACTTACACCATTCCAAGGTCCCCCATACATCCCAGCAGACATCACCACCCGCATACCACCATCGACCAAAACCACAAGAGAGCGTCGAATCAGGCGCAGCACACCCGCAGATCCATCACAAGACGCAACACCGCAAGTAGCAGTAAGCATCAATGCAACTATCATACGGATGGCGCCCCCTCACAACACACCCAACATGATCCCTATCGACTTTGGTAACAAAGTTGGTATTATTGTTATATAAAAAATATCACCAACGTATCATAGTAGCACGCTACTAAGACGCCAATGAACAAAACTCCACGTATCATAGCGCTAATGCACTAAGACGTGAAGCTGAGTACGACTGTTACACTTAAAAGTGCTACTAAACACACTAATCATCCCCATCCGAAAGATAGACGACGCATCGCTATGCGCTACGACGCCGCCCACAACCAGTATGGGTGTGCGATATCCACGGGAAAGCCGTATCGCTACAACAAACCCGCTTACCACCGGCACTAAGAATGTTGTTATATAAAACTGCACCAACGTATCATAGTAGCACGCTACTAAGACGCCAGTGGACAAAACTACACGTATCATAGTGCTAATGCACTAAGACATGAAGTTCAGTATGCTGGTTACACTTAAAAGTGCTACCAAACACACTCATCCCAATCCGAAAGATAGACGACGCATCGCTATGCGCTACGACGTCGCCTGTTAGGGTCCTGGGACGTGGTTAAAATGAAAGTGGACTGTATATTCTTATAGGGCTGATATAATCATCCGTACTTTACAATAACCCGGTCTACTTAATAAATTATTATAAAATAAAATAATGTTGTCGTCCGACCGCGGTGGAGTATCGAAGCGAGTCACCGCCGCGTCGCTGCCGCTCGACGAGACGTCGACGTGTCGTCCTCCCGCGCGTCTCCACCCGCGCGTATATGCAACCGGTTCCCAACATGCTCCCCGGGTTGAAGTGTGCACAGAACTTCAAAAATCTGGAAGGGGACAGATGTTATTAAAGGACCTTCGAATTGTGCCTCTCCTTGTCTTCAACTCGGCGACTCTAGAAACGCCGTCGCTGCCAGGATAGAGCTGCATGACTCGTCCTAAGGACCACATCAATGGTGGGAGAGCTCTTTCCTTGGTATTTTGTTACAAACAAAGTAAAAAAAAAGGTATGTTGGTACAAACGGTATGGGTGTGCGATGTCCACGGGAAATCCGTATTGCTACAACAAATCCGCTTACCACCAGCGAACTTAGCGAGTCCAAGTTTACCTCAGACCAATTGCTCATGAAGCAGCATACACGCCACCATAATACTCCTTTTCAAGTCCCTAATAAGGACTAGTCATTTTGCAAGAGTACTAGTAGCAGTCGGTCACCCGACCACCCCACACATTGCTTATGCATCAAGTATACCTCCTATAATATGGCTTTTGTATCATAGACCTTACTTTCATAAGTTTGCATATATAGGATTCGAACCCATGACCCTACTATTGTAATGCAAATTCATCATGGAGACCTTCTATAGTATTGCTTTTGTATCATAGACCTTACTTTCATAAGTCATTCATATATAGAATTCGAACCCACGACCCTACTATTGTAATGCATATTAATCATAGATACCTTCTGTAGTATTGCTTTTGTATCATAGACCTTACTTTCATAAGTCGTTAATATAAAGGGTTCGAACCCACTTTTTTTTTACATGGGGAAATGCCTACGCATACCCGTCTCACGGGGGCAAGAACGGGTTATGTCGGACTCGCACCGACTAAAACCCCATGGTGTTCCACCTTTGTCGCATATTGGCAGGGCCACGGGAACGCTTTCGCACACATCCGCGGCCCCACCAGCGCCTGCCGCACCATGGCAGCACCTCCTCGGGAGAGGAATATTCCACCCCGTTCTCCTTCCCAAGTAAGGCGCACCATGGCGCGCCTTCCTCCACGGCCTCCAATTACATCTGTGCAACAGACGCCCCCGCGTCCGATGCACGAAGGCTATGGGGCCAGGAAAAACGAGCACTTAGAAGTACTAGCCTACCCGACCCCAGCGGCGGATCTGGTCTATGGCTCCGCCGCCAACCAAGATTCGGCTGCGGAGGGTAGGGAGAGCGGCGCCTCGCAATACCGACAATCCTCTCCCCCCGCAGCCCCACCACCACCGCATCAACCGTGCGGCCCCGTTTGAGTCGCGGAGGATAGGGCGAGTGGCGCATCGCCATACCGACACTCCTCTTCCTCCGCGACTCCACCTCGGCTGCAGCGGTAGAGGGTGCGGACACCCCTCTCACCGCAGTCCACCAACACATCCGAAGTGGGCTTCCCAAGCCCACTCGGAGTGGCCACCTCGGGCCGGCCGTTCACCTCGGGCCAGCCAAGTGGTTTCCACCGCGGGAGACCAAGCCACGGCTACTAAGCCCCCCCGCCACGACAAGGCGGGAACCCGTTCGGGGGGGAGGGTTCGAACCCACGACCCTACTATTGTAATGCATATTAATCATAGAGACCTTTTATAGTATTGCTTTTGTATCATTGAGTTTAATATCATAAGACCCTAATATAGGACTAGTCATTGTGCTACAGTACTTCAGGCAGTCGGGCTCTCGACCACCCCATATATATGTACAACTGCAGGAATGTATCTCCGGCAGCTTCTCCATACAAGACATCTATACATGAACACCTTAAATAACTTAGGAAAATTTTATTTTATACGTGAACTCCTACCACAACTTAGAAAATTTCTTTTATACACGAACACCTTCCACAACTTAGGAGATTTTCTTTTAGACTTAGACCATTTTTAACAAATTTTCTAATTATCTTATAAATGTTATTTATTTATATTTATATAATATTTTCAACTTGTATTTCTATTATTTATCTTATTTTAATTATTTTTCCAAGTTTTTAAATAAATTTATTTATTATGAAAGACAATATTTTGCCTTTGATTTACTATGTTATTGGTCTAATGTCTGAAATATATTTATATTAACTTTATGTTTAATGTAATTTTATTGTTTAATGTATTTCTTTTAAGACTATTTTTGACGTCCCGTTATACTGAATTTAATTATTAATAATAACATTGGGCCGTCACAATAGCATCGGAAATATAGCGGTAAAATTTATTGAAACATAATGGAATAATGGAAGGACCACGCTCTCACAGAATACCAGCGTGAAATGTTACCTTAATGCTGCTGTGTTTCGTATGGTGAGCGTAAAGAACCGGAGATCCTTTTTACTGGAAACGAGGCATTCCATCTTATTCATCATGGGTGACAGAGCATCTGCATTTTGATTTGTAATCGAGGATAGATCTAGATGTCTACGAGCCGCAGCAATCACTTACAATCAGGTGGACTGTGTGTTCGTTTTTCATCTTATCCTACCTACTATCCTGTATAAAAATAATAAATAATAGTCGTATTAAGTGAATCGATAAACTTGAAGAAATGTGGTCACAGTAACTTGACGCATGGCTTTGATGACATCATTTACAACAGTGTTAACGGAGATGCTAACCATACTGACGATTGCCGTGCGAGCTAAGGGAGTGCGGGGGGTAGCGGGCGGGGCCTCGCATACCAGTGATGCGTCAAGTTAATGTGACCGCAATATAGCTGGGAATTGGGATATAACCACTGAACTTTTAGTAACAAATAAAGGCCGAATTCAGATAATTAAAAAATATTAACTTCCATTCAGTGCGGACTAATAATCTTACGCCCACCAGATGTCGGTAGTTGGGGCCGAGGTAATTTTTTGTTATACAATTTCATTTGATTGAGAAGTTAATTTTAAATAAAAGTTCATCAGTTTCTAGATTTTATGATTTCTTATATTAATGCGAACACTACACGTTGATTAAAATTGCTTTTACGGATTTTGTCGCGTTTAATTTAAATTATTTTTAATTCGAGACGTTTTGGAGCTTTCCAGCACCCATAGTCACGAGGAACTGAGGTGAATTACGTCCCGATGTCAATGTAAACCAGTAAAAGTGGTAAAAACTGACTAATCTTCTTCGGCAGCTTGTAGAATATTCTAAAAGAAGCTCGCTTCAGGAGTAGCCAATTTTGTCTGTGACACTTCTGACATATGGTAGTACAGTAGGCGCACACTCGACTCTGGCTGGCTTTACTCGGTCACTGTGACATAGGCGCGGAACCTGAAGCTTGTTTTCGTGCAGAACCTGCTTGACCTGCTGAAGTTCGGTGGCCAGGTATTTGCTGTCATTATATAGTACATACAGATCCCTCGTGCTCTTTGTAAAAAGTTTTGTCCACGGTAGCTAACTGTGAAGGATGGTGGTGAGATTCACCATTTAAATATCGGTTTGTACGTATAAGGGTCCTTTTCTATTCACAGTGTGACCTATGGTGTTGTTAGGGTTTCGGATGATTAACACATCTAGAAAAGCTAAGGAATTATTTGCCTCTAACTCCATAGTAAATTTAATTTTAGAGTTTACGGATTGATGATTGATGCATTTTTAGAACATCAGCTGAAGATGCAGCTGCCCATCTTCTAGTTCGTTTCCCTCTGTTGCTTTTTATGACATCAGCGGGATGACATGGAATAGTGGATATTTCCTCACCACTTCTCACGGTGACCTTATGTACTTCTTCCGCGTATTTTTAACACAGCCTATGTTTCCTTATTTTTTTTACTTGAGTTGAGTCAGTGCTTAATTACTCTTCCATTTGACAATAAGCAATTTTGCTGGAGAAGGTAAATCTCACTGATTTTGCGCACATTATAAACGGATGGATAGACGCTGAGAAATCAACTTCCCCCACCACCAAAAAATCCTGTGCGCATTGTCGTTAATATCAGTCGAGCGCATTACGAATTATAAACTTCAGTTATAAATTGTAATATTTTCTGACTATACTGGGCCTGAAAAAATTGTAATGAATACTGTCTTTTTTTATTTTTACCTACCAAAATTTTTAAAGTTTACTTTTTACTCGATAGTAAACCTTTTAATTCAGGGGAATGTTCTCCATTTTCTTGAAACTTGATTATTTATGTAATTTACGATCACCAGTAAATTCTCTAATGTCTTTCTATAATGTGAACTCATCAGTTTGAACGCAAGTACGACTGAACTTAATTGGAATAGTTGCCCTATTAAAAGCGAAAACCACGTATTCAATGCCATGTCGGGCCTTCATTATTCAAGTGAGCCCATTAATCTCACGGTTGTCTTAATTTTATACGTTTGCTCACTAACTACATATAATTAAAAATGGCGTTTACTTTACCACAAAATATCAAACATATATATCTATAGCTATATACGTACCGTAGCTAGGCACAAGTCTTTAATGATTTCAGAGTGATCATCGTAAATTCGATTAGTAAGCCAGTTTGTGTTGGCCAACGGAAAGCTGACACTTAAAACTATAAACAACAATTTAATTGATGCCGGCGAGATCAAACTCGGTTTGTACGGTACATCGATCACTAATTTCTTTATTAGTGATCGATAGTACTGTACTATAAAATTTACTGCCAAGTATTAGACTCTTAGCTGATACGGTTCACCTATTAGGTACTTGTAATTCGATTTCGACGATTAATTCCAATTTCTCTTCGACTTAAAAGATTCAAATATTTGTATTGACTATAAGTTTTATATGCATGTCAATTGTGAGCTGATTCCAATATTTATTTCTTTATTTCTTTTCTACGATTTACGATCTCTAGCAAAATTGCTTATTGTCAGATGGAAGAGTAATTAAGCACTGACTCATTGAAAGTAAAAAAAATAAGAAACCATATTGCTAGGTTATAAATACGCGTCGGAAGCAAATTAGAATACCGTGGGAGGTGATGTGAAAATATTCACTATTCCATGTCGTCCTGTAGATGTTATTAGAAGCGACATAGGGAAACAAACCAGCAGATGGGCAGCAGCGTCTTTGTAGTAACAATTTGTTAATATAAAATTAAAAGTGTGGCATATATTTGCCCCCCTCTGGAGCAATCTATGGGGGGGCATATTATTTTCATCAGTGAACTTTTGAAAGGCTATAATGGTTATTAAATTATAATGAATAAAAAAGACAATTGACATCACTTGGCACTAGAGAGTAAAGTATTTTATACACTTAACTGTTGTAATTAAGTGAATTTTTATCTTAACTTTGGTGATTCAGATTGGAAAAAATTTTAAGCCATAGAGGAAACAATAACTTTGACTACTAATGGCGGTTTTCTGTAAAGAAACAATGTCGTTTTGCATTAGATTTAGATTCAGATGTATCAATTAAAAAAAAATCTTTATAGAGCTATCCTGTAACAGCACAAATGGTTCGGTTTGTCTGTGGACCGAACACGCTCCCACACAATACCAGAGGAAAATTACATCTTAATGCTGTGTTTCGTAAGGTTTTTGTAGAGCAACGGAAACTTTTTCAACCAAATTATATCTGTAGCAAATCTCTACCATATATATATATATATATATATATATATATATATATATATATATATATATATATACATATATAGCCATCTGCTGAGCGTGAACAAAGTTCACACTCAGCAAATGTGTTCATATTGTAAGTCTCTTTTAGGAAGGTAATGCTACCCAACACCTGTTTCATGACTCTTTGTCACTTCTTACTACACTTCTTACTATATGAGGTAGTAGATTCTCTTACGTCACCACTATTCAACGAAATATATGAATAGAAATAAATAAAAACATGATCTCACAATTGGATAAAACAATGTTCCGAAATGTCCAATGTTTCGAATTATCTCTAACTTTACAAGTATATCATTATTTCGTGGTTATCTGATTTACGACAGTAGTTCTCTCTGTTTTAACATCATAGTTTTTCTTGCGAGTACTACAGTTTGCAAGCAAAAATTTAAGTTTTAATTCTAGAAAACATTGCCAAAAGTAATTTTAAGGAGATTCAAGTTTTGTGTTAACTTAATTAGGTCATTTTCAATATACTAATTTATTTTGCAACAACCGGCCAAACATGCAGTAAAGGACCAAAATAAGTAATATAGACAAATCATCATCATCATCATCATCATTACAGCCTTTCACAAGTCCACTGCTGAACATAGGCCTCCCCCAAGTAATGCCACAAAGCACGGTCCTGAGCCACCTGCATCCATCGACTTCCTGCATGTCTTACCAGGTCGTCACTCCATCTAGTGGGGGGTCGCCCTACACTACGCCTACCGGTACGAGGCTGCCACTCGAGAACCTTTCTTCCCCATCGGTTATCGGTTCTTCGAGCTATATGGCCGGCCCATTGCCACTTCAGCTTACTAATCCGTTGGGCTATGTCGGTCACTCTGGTTTTACTGCGGATATCCTCATTTCTGAGTCTATCACGCAGAGAAACTCCGAGCATAGCCCTCTCCATAGCTCGCTGAGCGACCTTAAGCGTCCTCATACGGCCAGCAGTGAAGGACCACGTCTCAGATCCATAAGTCATCACTGGCAACACGCACTGGTTGTACAATCTAGTTTTTAGAGATTGAGGTATACCTGACGAAAAGATATGTCGTAATTTCCCGAACGCTGCCCAGCCGAGTTGAATCCGTCGATTGACCTCTCGGTCGAAGTTGGACTTACCTAGTCGGACTATTTGTCCCAGGTAAACGTACTCGTCAACAACTTCGAGCATAGTGCTCCCAACAACTACCGGCATAGGTGTGACATGGACATTGAACATGATCTTTGTTTTGTCCATGTTCATCTTAAGACCTATCCGTTGGGAGCTTCCAGCCTCCCGAACAAGCCGGTTTCCGAAAAGGCTTCAGTACCATAGACCACATACATACCCTGCGGCAGATTGTACAGAAGACTGAAGAGTACAATCTGCCACTTTGCCTGGCGTATGTGGACTATGAGAAAGCCTTTGATTCCGTCGAAATTTGGGCGGTGCTACAGTCCCTTCAGCGGTGCCAAGTTGACTGTCGGTATATCGAAGTGCTGAAGTGTTTGTACAGTAGGGCTACGATGGCTATCCGAGTACAGAACCAGAGCTCGAAACCTATCCAACTGCAGAGAGGTGTAAGACAGGGTGACGTTATATCCCCGAAACTCTTCACCGCTGCATTGGAAGACGTTTTCAAGCTACTGGACTGGAAAGGATACGGTATTGACATCAATGGCGAGTACATCACTCACCTTCGATTTGCCGACGATATAGTCCTTATGGCAGAATCGCTGGAGGACTTAAGCACTATGCTCAATGACCTCAATAGACAAATGTTGAAGAAAAATTAATTTAAATAAAATTTCAATCATTCTGTCCTTTTTATCTTTTGAATTCAAAATGCGTGGTATTGCATTATTTTAACTGATTTTACTGCGCACGCACACATTCGTAAGGGTCGATCGGTAGGCAAAAAACGTTGTTGCCCATTCAATTTAGGATTATTTCTAACAAATGTAGAAGCCTTGTTTACTCGTATTTTTAAAAAACTAAAAAACAAAGTATATCGTTATTTATATATTTAAATTTAAGCTTAAATTTGGCTACTCTTTGAAAAATAACCCTGCATAATATTTTATTTCACGTGAATTTGTGTTGTATGAGCACGATAATCACGAGCGTGTTTGTGCACGATAATCAACACAATGATGAATGATTATTTAAAAATGTAATTTTAATTTTCAGTGATGTATATATATATGAGGTTGGGCTACTGTTATGTGCAGGTTTGTAATATTTAATTATATTGAAAAATAAAAAGGATATACTTGATGTAACGCATGCACAAGTGCAAAATGTGTTGCTTGGTGCGCTCTACGCTAAGCGATCATTCTTTCAATGAGTCCACATATTATATGTGGCGGCGCTGTCGTCGCACCACAAGCGAAACACACCGAAGCCTAAATCGCGCTATCAAAATTCCGAAGCATAAACAGTATATATATATAGAACATCTCCGAGCTATCAAACGGAGTGTAAGCCGCTCCCCGGGCAGAACACCTTGCCCGGCTGGAGATCTCCCCTTTTCCTTCTATGGCCACAGTGGTGACCACATATATGTAAAATTGTATAGTGATGTGAAGAATTGAACGTAATCTCCATAACATATGACAATCAATTGCTCTCCTTTAGTATCGCCAAAACTCAAAAACGGCTCGACCGATGTAAATGAAACTTATTGCGTGTATTTGAATGGATACTTAGACGGTTTAAATTTATATTTAGACTTGATAGCTGACGCTGTTGTCAAGATCGAAGTACAAAGCCAGGGCGGATTGCTATAATTTTATATTAATCCTAAAAAATCGATGTTAAGTCTAAGCAAAATGCGAATAAAACGAAATGATATGAAAAAACTAAAGCTTTCGTCTATATAAAGTCATATTTAATTTTGTTTTGCTTAACTTGAGCATCCTGTGCGTTGATACAGGGTCACTGAAAAAGAAGACTGACAGCAGTATGTTCTCAAAAACATTTAAAAATAATTAAAACAGCTGTTGCCAACCCGCCTGTTCTGCGTGACTGCAAGAACAGAAGAAGAAAAAAACCACTTACATAATATCAGCGTAAAATAGTAGCTTAATACTGCTATGTTTCGTCTGGTGAGTGGAGACAACTGAAGATCCGATTTACTAGAAACCAGGCATACCATCATAATCCTGAAAGGTAATAATGCATCTACATATTGATTCTTAATTTCTGATAAATTTAGATGTTTATTGGACACAATATTTGCTTACAAAGGTGGGCTGTGTGCTCGTTTATCACCCTTATTCTATATAAAATATTTTCTGGTATTCATATCTGCCTCGCGCCTTGTATTTTTTATATGGGGAAATGCCCAAGCATACCCGCCATGCGGGGTCAAGGACGGATTATGTCAGAACCACACTACCGACTTAATCGCCTTGGTGGTATACCGTCATCGCCTATTGAACGGGCCGTGGAAACACTTTCTCACACAACCGCGGCCCCAACAGCACCTGCCACATCATGGCGGCCCCTCTTAGGACAAGGACTACTCCTCTCTCATCTCTTTCTCAGATAAGGCACACCAGAACACATGGCACGCTTTCCTCCGCGGCTTTAAATTTCACCTGCGCAACGGACCGTGTGCAAAGTGCAAAGACCATGGTGCGGAAATCTCAGAAGCATTAGCCTTCCTGACCCAAGCAGTGGATCTGGTCTATGGCTACGCCGCTAACCAAGTTTCGGCTTCGGGGTAGAATAGTGGCATCACGCAACTTCGACACACCTCTTCCCCCGCATCCCTACCACTATCGTTCAAATATGCGGACCCGTCAGTGTTGCGGAAAATAGAGCGAGTAGCGCATCGCCATACTAACACTCTTCCTCCTCTGCGACTCCACCTTCGCTGCAGCGGCGTGAGGGGAGGACACCCCTGTCGGAACAACCTACCAACGCACATCCAAATTGGGCTCGCCAAGCTCAATCGGATTGGCCACCTCGGGCCGGCTCTTCACCTCTGGCCAGCCTTGTAGATTTCTATTTATTTACCGCGAGTGACCAAACCACGGCTACTAAGCACCCTGAAATGACAAGGCGGGAAACCGTTCGCGTGCCACCTTCCGTGCTTCTGCTTGCAATTCAACTCATAAACATACAATTAAGCCCCTAGTGTGTCCTAGCTACCGGATTGCGAAAGGGACATTACTAAAGATTAAGTTAGAAAATTCCTGAAATTACATATTTTTTTCACGCCATAGCACGAATGGGTCAGCTAGACTTGGGAAGGACCCCGCTATCACGGAATGACAGCGATATAGACAAATGACAGCGTAAGTCTATAGAAACAGTTACGCATTGTCTCTATAGCATGTTCCTCAAAGCGCAACCTGTCATCCATAATCAATCCCAGGTTCCGAGCTTCCGATACACGATCAATAGGACAACTGTCAACAGAAATTTGGGGATTCCAAGCTAGGATGTTGTCAATTTGTTTACGTGTTCCGAGCAACATGTACTTTGATTTAGAAGGGTTAATTACCAAACTGTTGTCACTGCACCATTTAAATACATTTCAAATCAGCTTGAATTTTACTAATTGCCAACTCTGTATCGCAAGGTTTAAGCGATATAAATAATTGGAGGTCGTCAGCGTATAAGTGATACTTACTAAACTTGATTGTAGTAACTATATCTGATATGTACAATATAAAAAGTAGTGGCCCTAAAATAGAACCCTGTGGTACACCTCTAACAACAGGCATTGTTGACGATACTATGTCAGAGCCGTTATCACCGGATATTTTAACGTACTGCAGAGGATTGGAAAGCTAACTTGTAAACCAATTTATAGTGGATATGTCGAAACCCTTGTAGGCTAATTTAGAGAGAAGAAGCGTTATGTTTATCGTATCAAATGCACGGGAAAAATCAAGCAAGACCAATAAAGTACCTTGCCCACTGTCTCGTGCTGTTAAAACTTCGTCCACGACATCGATCAATGCCGTAGTAGTACTACGAGACCTTCTGAAGCCGGATTGTTTTTCAGGTAGGATTTTATTTTCTTCTAGGTATTTTGTCATCTGTGTACAGACAATTCTTTCTAAGATCTTGGACTTGAATGGTAGAATACTAATTGGGCAAAGCTCCCTATAGTTACTTGGATTTGGTTTCTTTGGAATCGGTTTCACAGAAGCTACTTTCCATTTTTCGGGAACAACGCTCGTTCTAATAGATTCGTTAATCAATCTCGTAATTATTTGCAGAGTTTTTGGTAAGGTAAGCAATATCATATTTAAATTAATGCTATCATCACCCCGTGCATTTGTTTTAAATGAATTTATTACGTTTAATACAATTGTTTCATCAACTGTATTTAATTTGAAAGTATTGTTACGAGCTTGAGGTTTGTGACAATAAAAATTGCCGATAAAATTACCTAAATTAACACTTTAATTTACTTTACACAAATTAAAGTTAAAACACTAATAATTAAACACACTAATTCACTTAATTCCGCTCCGAAGCTTCGCTTGTGTCGCCGAGTTCAACTCTGTCTCGATCGCATCTTGCAGCGCCTATTTATATAATTAGCAAAGAAGCGTCCCGAACATTCAGGTAAATGCGCGCCAGGCAACGAGTATTCGAGTGTAGATTTTCCAGAAACTTAGTTCTTCGGGTGGCGCTGTCGGTCGAAAGATTTGTGATGTCATTTACTGCAAAGCTCCCCTCGCTCTCGTTCCTGACACCAGATGGCGCTAGTGCGCTGATTTGAGCGCGGCGTAACAGTATTAATTCCAAATCTATCAAATTCAAAGCGAGTTAAAACTGACAATCTAATGGGGTCTTCACTGATGTCGGGAAGTTTAAGAAAGTATGTATTAATATTTTCAGGATTACATAAATGGGATGCCATATTACAGTCCTCTTTCTTAAAGTTGGCAACACTTTGTTTGATATTTTTCCATAAGAGTTTTGGCTTGTTAGTAAAATTGATATATTTATTCAAATATGCTATTTTTTCGCTACGTATTGCCGAATTAACAACGTTTTTCAGATCTTTACAGAATTTTACGTGAATATCCAATTTAGTAGTTTTACTTTTAGTGTATCGCGTAACTTCATCATTTCTTTAATAGTAAAGGTTATCCATGGATGTGATTTATTTCTTATTAAGCTAGTTCTCATAGGAGCATGCTTATTAAAAAGTTGAAGTGTTATATTTGTAAAATTTTTCACCATTTTATTAAAATCATCATTTATTATATTTTCCCATTCTATACATTCCAGGTCCAGATTAAAACTGTTAATGTCAATTTCTCTTAATGGTCTGTAAGTAAATAATTTAGGAGTTCCTCTAATATTTTTAATATTTAACTGGCATGTCAATAGCGCGTGACTGCAAAGATCGGGAATATGCTTAAAAGATACACAATATACATTCGTATTGGCACATATTAAATCAATTAAAGTTTTATTATTTCCTGTGAAATGGGTCGGCTGGTTCACATACTGAGTAAGTTTCATGTAGTTGAAGAAATTTTGTAACTTTTGCGCGTTAGGTTTATGCGTATGTAACAAGTCAATATTGAAATCTCCAAGTAAGATGGTATGCTCGTAATTAGCTATAGAGGAAATTGAATCTGTAAGTGCGTCAATAAATTTGTCTACATTAAGCCAAGGGGGTCTGTATGCTCTACCAATGGCTACCTTGATACTATTAACATTGAGCCCTATCCACATCTGCTCAACAGAGTCATTTTTACCTACTAAAATTCTACGAGCAGTGATACCAAGCCTAATATAAAATCCCACGCCACCTCCTCGCATACGGACTTTAAGTGAACGTGGTAGGTGAACTAAGCGATAACCTGGTGGCGATGGTGCACGCTCTTCCTCTCCTTGCTTAAGCCATGTTTCATTTATGGCTAAAATGTCCATGTCGAATCTCGATATCGCTGCGAGAAACTCATCATGGCGGGTTCTCAAGGAGCCAGCATTTAAAACCCGATTGATAGTCTTTTATTTTTTAAAAATTTAAAAACAAAAGCATACGAAATTTGGCAGTACTAACAGTGATCTAAAAAATTGCACAGAAGTGTTAAGTGACGCCATCCAATGGACCATATAAAATAAGTAGAACAATTGTTATTTTCATAGAGTATATAAAATAGTGTATCGAATATGTGATTTGTTAAGTGTATGTAGGTAACGTCAATACGTACGGGGAGAATACAATGCAACGTGAGAGAATAACAACAATCAAATAAAGATTTACAATAAAAGTGGGTGGAAAAATGATTAGCATTAAAAATGAGATCATATTTAGGACCGAACAATACTACTGCCCAAAAACTTTAATTAAGTCGCTTTCAAAGCGCACTCGATGACGGGGCTCACCGTTTTCTCTTCTAGCAAAAACTTTACCTTGCCGTGTCCAGACATACTTCCAATTATTGCGTTTTACTTCTGTACGTACTTTATAAAATAGTTGACGATTATGTCTGGTTAGCCTTTCATTCACATAGAAGGACAATCGACGTAATTGAGTCCCAGACCAACTGTAGTGCAGCTTCGACGGACTCGCGCCGCTGCTAGCAGACTATCGCGATGAACACGGCGTGCCAGCCGCACTACGATGGGACGCGGCCTAGATGTCTCATTCTGCTCACGCCTCAACAGGCCTGCACGCTCTGCACTTACTATATCGCGATCTTCTATCGCTACACCTAATTTAGTTGCTACTACCAAAACAATATGTGTAGAACGTTCATTTTTGTCTTCAGGTATCTCCGAGACCTCGATATCATTGCTTAAGAGTTTTCTTGAAAAATGATATGTCATTGGACGTCTTTATCTGCGAATTTTTCTCCACCACCTCCATTCGTGCCTCCAGGCAGTCAAGTCGCTGATTGCATGCATTTATTGCGGTAAGCAGGTTGGTCATCGTTCCCCTAAACTCTTGCATATCGTTACGCATTTCTATGATGTCTTGGCGTAATAGTTTTAGCTAATTTTCTAGATCACTAGTTGGCAAATCAGGTGTCGATGATGCGGGTGTTGAAATGGCCGTAGATTTCAGCTTTTCATTCGTGCGACTACGCAGAGTCACATTTGTACGTCCGATGTCTTGGTTGCTATTTGGTGACAATTGCAGGTTGTGTTTTATTGGTGTGTTGGTATTGTCAGTCTTAGGTTCATTGCTTCTACATTCCTGACATTTCCAGTTTTTTTTATTATCTGCTGACACAATATAAAATCGCTTTTCTGACACGTTTGTGCAAGGAAGATCATAATATTTACAACAAACATGACATTTTAAATATTGCTTGTCAGTTATTTCTTGCGAACAACCATTGCATTGAATTTTATTTGGTACTAATAGTATCATCTCTTCCTCCACGTACGCAACTCAAATGAAAACGGTGACTTTATCGACTTTCCGACGTTTGATCAGATTTTGAAGTTCACTTGAATTTAACAGTCCAGAACACATGCTTACAACTTCGATTATAGTCTTGTTCCAAAACAAAATACAATTATTCGATTAAATATTTTTCTGCTAATTATCACAAAATATTCACACACACACACGACAATATTCGTTAAAAACACTTTCTCAGCTCAATTGTATCAAAATGCACCGATTGTAATAACTTTTAGATAAAATAACTCATAAATACTATTTTTAAACAAATAATTTTACAGAGCCAATGTTATTTGAACGAACGCACGCCATCTAACATACAAATATACCTTACCTTTACCTACCTTTTGATTGATTGATTGATGATTACGAACCTTTTGATATGCTATAATGATGATGAAAAAGATGACGATTTTTCATAACTTACTAAAATATCTAAATCTAAAAAAAATCTATTTATTATTTATTTAATATAATACATTAGTTATATATTTTTATTTTATTTATTTAATTATTTACTTTCTAATAATGTATTTCCAGTCTTCGATAAAATCCCCAAAATTGTTAACTAGGCCCCGTACATGACGTAACTTTCTAAGAGAGTGGCAATCTAGGTAAATCATGTTATATATATAATTTTTTATTAATATTAAAAAATTGTGCGATTGGATCACCAGCTTTCTTGCAGATCGGAGCATCAAGGTCGTTGTAGACGGTGCAAGCTCCGATTGCAAGCCTATTAATGCTGGTATATGTATATAAACCACAGGGCTGCGTGCTATCGCCAACGCTGTTTCTTCTGCATATCAATGATATGTTGCATACCCGTAACATTCATTGCTATGCAGATGACAGCACTGGTGATGCTCTTTACACCGGCCGAGCCAATATTTCTCGGGAAAACGTCTCCGAGTGCCGGGACAAACTTGTGTCTGAAGTCGAGTCTTTGCTGAACAGAGTCTCGGATTGGGGATGACTAAATCTAGTCCAGTTTAACCCCCAGAAGACACAAGTTTGCGCGTTAACCGCTAAAAAGAACCCCTTTGTCGTATCCCCTCAGTTTCAAGGCACTCCCCTTGTTGCCTCAGCCAGTATCGGAATCCTCGGCGTCGACATATCGAGTGACGTGCAGTTTCGTGGTCACTTGGAAGGGAAGGCCAAATTGGCCTCTAAAAAGCTTGGCGTGCTCAGCAGAGCGGGGCAGTATTTCATGCCGGCACACCGCCTGCAACTTTACAAGGCGCAGGTTCGACCGCACATGGAATACTGTTCCCATCTCTGGGCTGGGGCTCCCCAGTACCAGCTCCTTCCACTTGACCGCATCCAGCGCAGAGCGGCTCGAATCGTCCACGACCGAGTGCTTTCCGATCGGCTCGATTCACTGGCGTTGCGAAGAGATGTTGCATCTCTTTGCGTATTTTATCGCATCTATCACGGGGAGTGCTCTGAGGAATTGTTCGGATTAATCCCAGCCGCCAAATTTCGTGAACGCACGACACGGCAAACGTCCCGATACCATCCACACCATCTGGATGCTTGGCGGTCCACCACTGTACGTTTCACAAGGAGTTTTTTTCCACGTACAACCTCTCTGTGGAATAGTTTATCACCGGCGATTTTTCCGGACCGATACGACCTGGGGACCTTCAAGAAAAGAGCTTACTCCTTTCTAAAGGGCCGGCAACGCACCCGCAATTCTCCTGGTGTTGCGGTTGATCATGGGCGGCGGTAGTTACTTAATATCAGGTGAGCCGCATGCTCGTTTGCCCCTCTTCTATAAAAAAAAAATATATATATATAATACCCTCAGCGGAAATTCAATTTCTGTATAAATAGTCTAGTATTAACCTTTTAATGTAATTATTCTTTACAAAAAGTATAATTCCCTGTAAGTCTTTTAGTGATCGCGTAACTTACACCGATTGATTTCTTTTATAGAATAGTGTTATGGTCTATAGACGTCTGCATCAGAATCAAAATGTAGACGCGTCGTCACCAATGAGTTATAAGATGGAATACCTCATAAAAAGAGTCTCCGGAAAATGTTGTCATATTCCCATAATATAGTTTTACTGTTGCTGTTTTCTATAGCTACACTATGATTTATTGAAGGGTGGTGCTATAGTTAAGCTATTATCAAATCCAATTTTTTACTGACCGCAATTACTCATAACAAAAGTTTTTTGTTGTGGAGGAAGGCGTCATTTTAGTCGTTTTTATAATAAATTATACCTTAACACTGTAAAAGAATACAGAGTGAACAAGAATACGAGTATAATAATTAAGATATCAAGATCATCGCGTCATCTGTCGTAAAGAGTAGTACAACTTCTGCATTAGCTAGTGCCTTATTTCAAACCCACTTTATGTTATGTGGAGGTGTAGCTGAATAAAGTGAAGCACAATTAATTTAAGAAAATCTGACGTAAGGACAAAGACAGTAACTGTAAAAAAAATTCCACTCCATTTGTGTAGGCATAAATAACAGCAAATCAAACCATTAGATAGTGGTGGTATGGCGACCACAGAGAGATAGACATTCATCGAGCATCTGGTTGTTTGATTGTGATAAGTAGAGTTTTTTTATAGGAGAGGGGGCATACGAGCATACGGCTCACCTGATGGTAAGTGATTAACGCTTCCCATGAACACCTGCAACACAAGGGGGATTATAGATGCGTTGAAAAGTTGTAATAAAAGAAAAACATAGTGTGGAATTGTAAGTTTTTCTTTGGTTACAAGTTTGACGTTGCGACTCAAAGGTAGTCAAATAATAATAGTGTTGAGGGAGCACTTATTTTTATCCGACACCTTTTAATATTACAAAAAATACTTACTGCTGTCAAATATCATAGATCCGTCACAATACTACCCGGTGGTAAGTGGTGATGTAGCTCTAGATGGTTAATCGCACTGTCTTAGCGTAACAAAAGCCTACTCACTCTTGCCTTGAAGACGCCCAGATTGTATTCGAACGGAACGATTGATGTCGGCAAATTATTCCTTTCTTTTGCTGTACGCATTACTAATTACATTCTACAAATACTACCTAATGTGTGGATTATAGAACACAAAAGGGTGAAGACATGAACACAAAAGGCCGCCCATCGGGTTGTCCGATGGTGGAAAATAGGGAGAAATTAAAGCATATAATTTCTGCGCACACTAACCAAAATACATACTATAGAATATAAAAAGGCTTATTCAAGGCTGACAAGATTGGTTTTAACCAAACTTGTTTTCAATTTCTAACAAGCATTTTCATCTGAGTGTATTTTCACTTCGCTACTTTTGTGGTTTTATCTACTTCAGATGTCGACGAGAGCTCGTTAGTCTTTGCAACACTGGAAATTCTACTTCTAAGGAAGGCAAACCTGTCTCGTTGGCGAAAGACAGATTTAGAGTGTATTAAACAAAAACGTGTCAGCTCGACTGCGTATAATATAAGAAAGGTGTCAATGAAGGAGACGTGTTGATGGTACTAAAATTTTAATTATACTGCCTCTTAAGAGCTACAATTTACAGTGGGAGCTACACTACACCTCTCACCGACAAAAATATTTTTTGTATATAATAACAAGTTAAGATACATTTAAAAAATCTAACATTCTAATAACGTATACCTGTTCTAACTCTCATCTTGGCTTGAATAGGGCAGTGTGCCAAAGCCCCTATAAGAGCACGTAGTAATTCCATAGTCACAATAAGTATATGCATAATATTTGACACAATCGGG
Source organism: Parnassius smintheus behrii (assembly GCA_036936625.1). NCBI lineage: Eukaryota > Metazoa > Arthropoda > Insecta > Lepidoptera > Papilionidae > Parnassius > Parnassius smintheus. The sequence goes on along the minus strand of JAUPFT010000022.1, from coordinate 4,508,291 downwards.
TAAACTTTCGCGAACGTACATTATTTTGGTCGACATATTATTGCAACAGACTGAGATACTGAGTTATTAGTCACTCAATTTTTAACTAGGTCCGACAGTGCGCAACCATTGTCGCAGCGTACCGTCTGGCAGTAATATAAGAAAGGTGTCAATGAAAAAGCGACGTGTTGCTCAGTTTAAGACTTTAATTATACTGGTCTTTATAACAACAAAGGGTAAAAAATTAAAATGTCTATGGGCTGCAGCATTCACTTACCATCAGCCGGATAAAACATAATTTTGTAGCAAACAGAATGACAAAATGTCATAACTCTTTTAATATATTTCATTTTTATTTATATTGGTGAAAAACGTTAAAAATATTTTCACCCAAACTATTACATTTGAAAGTGAGGCACCTTTACTTGTTGAGTTTATTTTTATGAAATAAAGATGTGAAATATTGTCTATAGTACAAGTAATAACACCAGCGTAAAATATGAAAATATTATGAAAAATAATAATATACGTGAGGCCTTGTAAGTGTGCCAGTTATGCTAAAATATTTGTTGGTCAATTTATAAGATACTCCCATTCTCTCTGTATTTAAACTATTTTTTTTAAATACTGGAGTGGCAAACGAACTTACAGTTTATCTGATGGTAAGTAGCTATTGCAGTCCATGGGTAGTTGCCGCACTGTTCAAACAAATAATGCCTCCGTCGTGTGCCACGCTAGCGCGACGCAACTTGTGTTTGCGATGAGCGGGAAAAACAACGATATGAGACGAACGTGAGGTGCAACGTGACGCGCGTTGGTGCGACTGCGACCAGCGGAGGACATAGCACGTGTTCGCTCGTCCAGCGTGTAAATCAAAAGTGTTGATTTTTCCGCGATGCAAAATGTAAATACGGCGAATTTTATTAGTAAAATAATGTCTCGACCTGACATATGGTCCAGTGAGGATAAAACTATAAGCATAAGTATATGCTAAAAAAATGGATGAATTAAAACAAAAATTCCCAGAAAGGAATATTTATTTATATTCATAAATAAATATTCCTTAAATAGTAAAGTGGGTGCTGTAAAGCACCCGAAACGTCGGGATAATAAAAATAAATTAAAGTTGAAATAAACGCGATAAAATCCGTAAATAATAGTTTTATTCAATGTGTAGTGTTCGCGTAAATTTAAGAAATCATTTCGCATATCTATTATTTGATCTGTTTCTATTGATCATAATTTGATTGTCATTGGCTTGACTGTCTAGTACTGCTTGATAAGGCAAGTCATCGCGTCCATCTCGTTCTTTTATAATGTTATGAAGTAAACAGGATGATTTTGTAATCAATAGACAGTGTTTTAAATTAGTTTCGATTGACTAATGAAATATACGTCATTTAGTAGTTAATATGCCAAAAGCACACTCTACACACGCTCTGGCGCGGGATAACATTTTATTGAAAAACATTTTGCTATTATCTAGGTTATTACAAGAGAATGGATGCATAAAGTAACTTTTCGACGGGTACCCTTCATCACCTATTAAAACATTTAGCATAAGTATACCAGGTAATCGTTGTGGTGGTGGAACATTAAAATTGCGGTTTTGCTATAAGTGGTTTAATTCTGAATAATGTACATCCGTCACTTTTCAAACCTCGTCCGCCAAGTTCTATTGTTAAAATTTTTAATCGGCATCTGATACGCCTTGTAACACTACAGAACAAAATTTTTTGTAGTTAAAATAATTGTTTACAGTGTATGGTGGTTTCTTGATTCTAAAATGTTTGCCATCTGTGGCTCTAAAACTATTATATTATGAATAGAATATTTCGGATTGAATTACAATAAAACCTTTTTTAGAATTTGAATACTAGCCTCTAGTATCTTAATGACATTCAAATAATTAAAAAATGATAAACAAAACTATCTTGGTTTAAAGTTGACACGTCATTAACAGAAATGGAGCTCACGCGTGAACATTTTCGTGCCATAATTTATCACAATTTTCGTCGCATATTATCTCAAGATAAATGTCTCAGCAAACTAGTTTCGATTTATGATGTTGAAGCACCGAGTCAAACGACATATATCGCTGGTATTCCGAGTTCTGACGCGGTCGTGTGTCTTTCAGCATTGTTTCTTCTGCAGGTCGACCAAGAACAGCGGTCACGCCTGAAAACATTACAGTTGTGCACAATATTATATTAAATGAACGTCATGTGACATACGAGCAGATTTGGGCTGTTATCAGTATCGGAATGACTCCAATTCAGTCGTTATTACATAATGAGCTGAGTGTAAAAAAGCTAGTTTCCCGCTGGGTTCCCCACAATTTGTACGAAGAGAAAAAGGCGGCTCGTGTAGATTGGTGCTGGAATATTCTGCAACGCTTCAACGAAAGTAAGTCAAATGCCGTTTAAAATATCGTCTCAGGTGACGAATCATGGATTTATTCATACGAACCTGAAAGAAAACATCAGTCCGCAGTTTGGGTCTTCGAAGACGAGGTCGAACCAACGAAAGTGTTTCGCTCCCGCAGCGTGTCAAAGAAAATGGTCTCTACGTTTGTCTCGAAATAGAGACATGTTGCTACAACTCCTTTACAGGAACGCAGAACGGTTACCGCTGAGTGGTATATCACGGTTTGTTTGCCAGAAATGATTTGTGTTTTTGAGTTACATATTGTTATTACTATTGTAATACTAATTGAGTTACCTACCCAAATGTTGTATTCCAAGGAATATAAGGAGTCCTAACATCTATTAATAATTACTATATTCCTCAGATTTATAATGCAAACCTTAAGTGAAATCGAAATTGAGGGGTGTTGTTTGATGACTACGGAGTTATTAACCTTGTTAGGAATAAAATTTGTTAGTAATTTAGAACTCGTGCCTACTTTTAAATTAGATGAACTCTGAAAGTGTTAAGCTTGTGTTTTGTACGTAACGTAAGTTTTTACCTTCATACTGCATGCCGTCAATTATTGATTAACTTGAATATGATTCGGATACTTAATTTAACTTTTTTATATAGTCTATAAAAATCAGTATGTATTTATATATACATAACTCGATGTGCCCGCGGTTTCTCGCAGTTATAATTTAAGAAAAATAACTGATTGATACACTGATTTATAATATTTCGGTATATACACTATTTTTAGTAACTATTTTCATGGGGTAATAAAATAATAGTTTTCTCGGTTCTCAGCGGGCCGATTAAGACGCATAAACGTGATTGGTGCGCCGAGTCGATTGTTGAATTATTTTAATATTTCATTATCCCTTAAACTATGTGCCCGAATATTGTACTATAAAAAGCAAAGTTTATTTTCATAAAATTGTCTTAATGATGAAGTAACTTTCAATAAAACAAAACGTTTATAAATCATTATTAATGATCAAAAATTTTTGTCACAAGATAACTTATTTTAGCTTATGTATTAGAAATATGGTCTTTTCTTTAGATGGAGTAAAGGTCAATATTTTTATAGAAAATTGTTTTTACCTATCACTAACCATTACTTCAGGGCATGCAGATAAATCAATTCGAAAGGGATTTTTCATTCGACATTGTCAAGCACAAAAAATTATATTTAAAGCTGGCTTAGAGTTTTAATATGAACTGAATTTTCTATTGTACAGTCCGTTAGACATAGTGGTAGAACTTCGTTTTTGCCAAAAGTAAAGATGAAGTGGGTGATCACAATTATGTAACATATTTCTGATACCAAGAACAAGTTCAGGTAGGACACACATTTATACTGTGGTTTTGAGTTACCAGCGTGAAGGGTATAGAGAGCCCGTATATTTCTAGGCTGCGGGTATAATACGCTATTTAAATAAATTTGAAACTAATTTTTCCAAACATTTTAATACCATTTTATAATAAAATTAGAAGGGATAAAGGGTACAAGACCCGATAATTTTAAGACTAAGGAGCGCATGAAATCCAAGTAATTTTTATTTGTGTTAGCGTTACAAGCATCTCTAATTAAGTGATTTCTTAGTAAAGTAAATTTACAAAACTAAACGAAGCGGAAATACATACAAAGAGTTTATATGATTTCAGTGATTTGAAAATAATTTACTACCGAAAACATTATTACATAATTTCATAAAAATCCTATTGATATAGATAGGTGATATACAGGGTAACGACCAGTGCACCTATTAGTTTCACTCATAGTGGGTAGAGAAATTTCTTTTTATAGAATACGTCTGGCAAAGGAGCCAACAATTTACACCGAGAACTAAGATAGAATGATTACTTATAATCAAAAAGTATCTTCGGTTCTCTACGCTCACTATTCGAAACATTATATAGCAGTATTATGCTGCTGTTTTACGCTAATATTATAGGAAAGCGTAGTCTTATCTCGGTCGAGCCGACCTTTTCGCGCTGCAATCAAAATATAGCTGCAGCATGGCTCTACCACAAAGAAAATCTCCGGTGAAACACCACCAATTTCCTGTATCTGGACTGCTTCTGAGAATTTCTTGACAAAAAAATCCAACGACTTATTTATAGTAGGATCGACCTGAATTTTGAACCCGGGACTTAATAATCATTATTTACGATCACTTTACTAACAAGGCAGGCAGTATGCAGCGCTGATATTTATTTATAAAGTTTACGGACCACTTTTATTACCACTTATATTTATATTATTTATTCACCCTACCTTTTATATTATTTATTCATTGGTCACAGAGCCTACACTGCCCAATTATTTTATTGTACAGCATATAATTTATTTTACCGTCTAGTGATGGTGTAAGAATATCCACTAGACCATATCATCCCGTGGGTGCCTAAAGAGGCGACAAAGATAAACAAATCAGGAGATGGATAGCAGCGTCTTTCTATTAACGACTAAAAATAAAAGACTTGGCACCAACCCGTTAGCAAAGCGTGGTATTTATGGAAAATATCCCCCCTATGGGGTAATCTATGGGGGAGTCTATGTTAGGCAGTGGACTTTAACGGGTTGTAACGGTAACGGTGATTTATTGTAAAATGTTGTGTCCAATAAAATAAAAACTGCTGGCCCCTAGGTTTCCCTTGCCCTATTCCAAACTCCCCTAACTTCAACCCACCGCTTTCTCTTGCGCCTAGTTTTACGTTGAAGTCTCCCATCAACACCGTATAGTGGGTTTTGGAGGAATGCATGGCTCTAGAGATATACTTATACATTTCTTCCACCTCCTCATCGGGATGTGCCGAGGTTGGTGTGTAAACCTATATGACCTTCAGTGAATACCGTTTGGTTATTCTGAATATAAGGTACGCGACCCACGTTGACACACTCAATGTTTACAACGTTCTTGACGAGAGATTTGTTGACGATAAATCCGACACCTTCTTGGGACAAATGGTCGCCGACCCGGTGGCAGAACAAGTTGCCGTATCAATGATTACCGTGTCCTCCCCCTCTCGTCAGACCTCGGATAATCCTATTATATGCCAGCGCAACTTGTCTATCTCTTCTTCCAGCTCCAGTATCTTCTCGTCATTCTTCAGGGTGCATGCGTTATATGTTGCCAGGTCGAGTCACCGTAGGTGGCAACCGAACCTCCACCGGAGATTCTTTGCACCCCCTGCCCTGCCCTTACCATGGTCGCCACTCTAGCCAGGAATAGCAAGGCCGCCGGGGACTAGGGGCCCCGCTATTCCTAACTACCGACTTATTTAGCAGAAATATAAAATCTAGAGGCTCACAAATTATTAAATAACAACTATTGACTCTTTTTCTTGTATTTAATGCTCGAAAATTTCTTACAAGTTTAATGTTTTTAAATTTAACAGTAAAAACTACTACTACTAAGAAATTGTGTCCTTATTCGTAGGATACGACGATATAGCGCATGGTACGAAAAATAAATGAGTAGTAAAATCTAGCGTTAACCAAAAGTGAAGCCACTATGGTTTTCCTTTGCGCAACATACTTGCGCATCTCATAGCGCTCCCCGCTCCTCAGCGCAAAGTACACATTTACCCTCTCTCTTTCCCTTTTCAAAATGTGGGTTAGGTAGGTTAATATAACAGTGTGACTACTGTTCTTATAATTTAACTATAGTATTCTGTATACATGAACAAAAACAAAGGTAAATTAGTGAAGTTTTAAAGATTTCAAGTTTGTTTTAAATATTTTAAGACAAGTTTATATTTTCTGGAGTGAACTACAGTCACACTTCGAAGCTGGCACGTTCGATTTTTTAATCTGATTGCTAGTTAGAGATTGTTCACGTAATCGTATGACTCAAATTAAAAACGCTTAAAGTGCTGAGTAAAGTGTTTCGATAACGAGTTACTTATGACGAAACTATACAGAACATAATTTTAAATATTAATCCTGTTAAAATAGTCTGCGAATTCGCTTCGCTAGTTACTTATTTGATTCGTCAAATCACTCAAAAAACATACAAAATAATTGTGAGAGTGCGTTTTTTCTCTACGGAGTCCACGCATAGTTATAATATATTTATCACAGTAATAATTATAATAATGTCATTCGTACTGAATTACGGTTACAGCCATAGCCAACTCTACTGTTGCCAAATAAGTGCTTGCCAAATGACCTTGTTGCTGCAGTCTATTGGGAGGCCTATATTTAGCAGTGTAGTTTGATAGCCTGTAACGAATAATTTAACAAAAAGTTATCACTTCACTGATATTTCTTATTATTCACCTTTGTTTTTTAACCACTGTTAAAATATCTAATCTAATATATTGGCCACTGGTTATTTATATGATTTATTTATATTATTTATTAATTTTGTAGATTAGGAAATGGTCCAAGTCTCTTATTTTTAACTTGAAATAAGACTTCACTAAGCACTTTTAAATGGCAATGAAAGCTACGCTTTATAAAATATAATATACATAATTTCTTTAAACAATTGTCTACAATCACAATGGAGTCTGGCGGAACACAGAATATAATGCTGTTTGGAGTAGGAATAGGATGTTTTCATGGTGCCAGAAAACCATTATCTCTCTCTCGTAATCCGTAGGAAAATTTACACATTTTTTTCATCAATATTTTTAGCACAACGCAAACAAGGTTTGTAAGCAATAATAATCCGAATTCGTATAGAAGATATTAAAACATAACCAAAAACTAAATTGTCTATGAGACACGTATAGCAAAAGCGCGCGCTTTTGTAATAATTATTGAGAAAATAATTAAATTAAAACAATTTTAATGTGATTGAATCTTTTGTTGAAATAATGATAGTTATCACTCTAGAATTTTACTCCGCTCCGTCGAGTCCTAGAGAGAACATTTACGGGATGTTAAAGAAAAAAATTAAGATACGTGTCAATAATTTGAGCGTAAAAAAGGTCAATTGAAACTTATTTGGATTAAAACCAATACCATCGTTAATATTCTCGATCTACCAACGATTCTTTATGTGACTCGGCTTGCCTTTTAATAATTAGTTTTCTGTAACTTTCAATTTCAATTTTTCGAGTGAATAAACATGGTAAACAACAAAGTTAACTATTTGGTAAGCCACGTAACTTGCAACACGATCAAGTATTTCTAAAGTTATTCGATACATTAAAAAACTAGGAACTTGGTCCTGGTAAGATTGACTTAATGAAATTATTTCTTATTTTTTATCTTCTTGTCTTTTTTAACAGCCTTTCGTAATCCACTGCTGGGTCTAAATAAAAAATTGATTGTTTTACTTTATAATACCTAAGCTGTACATGTAGGTGACTGCTTCCGGCTTTCAATCGCTTGGGTTTGGGAATACCAAATACACCAAATACTCAAATTCACATAAAGCATCGATTGTCGTCATGGTGGTCACGAATCCTACATTGGTAAATAGTAGGGTACACTACGTGCCGGAGAGAATGGCAGTTGGAGAAAAAAAAATTGGACCCTCGCAACGGGTCTCTGTCTAATTATTATTTACTTATGATCAGTTCAGTAAAATTATTTCGCCTATTGTTTGCAGATGATGTCAAACTTGTAACGAGGTAAGTAAAACTTAAACCGTGTAGAGACGATGTAAGAATACTAACTACCATACATCGTGCCGTGAGTGTCGTAAAAAGCGAAATAGGGAAATTAATAGAGGATATAAGCAGCAGCATCTTCCCAATTACAAATCAAAATTATAAAAAAAAAACGTCAGTTGCCAACTCGCCTGCCAAGCATGGCAACTATGGCAAAATGCTCCCCACGAGACAATCCGTGAGGGAGACCCATATTCAACGGTTGACTTACACAGGCTGTAATGGAAAGTAAAGTAACAGCGTTGAAGCGGAGTTGGAATATCTATTATCCCAAATCATCCCGCAGTAATCGTTAAAGGCCACAAAGGAAAATATATCAGTTAGTTAAAAGCATTTTCCTAATAACAATCAGAAATAACAACATTTTTTTATATTAATTAAGAAGATGCTACTGTCCATGTCCTGGTTTATTCCTCTTCGTGGCCTCTTATGACATCTAAGGAATGAACGTGATAGAGCCACGGTCCAGCCAAATTATGGTTGTAGTACGAATGGGTCGGCTCGATCGGGTTAGGACCACGCTCTTGTAGAATATCAGCGTAAAACAACAGCTTAATGCTGCTTTGTTTCGGATGGTGATTGCAGAGAACCGGAGACCCTTTTTACTGGTCTCATAACATCATCCTAGTCTTTCGGGGTAACAACGCATCTGCATTTTGATTCTAAGTCTAGGATAACTGTAGATATCTATTGGCCACAGAAGCCACTAATCATTAGGACTGTGTGCTCATTTGCTACCCTTCAAACACCGCATCAACACAATCACCACAAAAAACCGGCTGATGTCTCGTATCCCGAGGTACAAACTGGAACACTCATTTGTGCCTCGGCCTGAAGTTTGCGTTTACGTCAGAGAGCACATATGTTCTCGACGCCTTGGTAGTCTTGAAGGTTCGGACCTGTCCATTCTTTAGCTACTCGTAGACAGCAACGACCATCCGCGCGTCTACGGGTGCCTCTATAGGACCCATAGCGGTAATGCCGAAACAGACTGACTCTTCGACCACGTCCAAATGAAAGAAGAAAGAGATAAAGAGATATTTATTTGGCCATTCCTCTAAGGTACCGAGGACATGTTGACAGGTTCAAGTTTTGTGACCGCTAAGTACCGAGGACATGTATACATGTCCGCATTACGTGCTGCTATTTTCGTCATTAATTGATATAAAAATACAGTATATTTTCGATTGAACACTATTTCATTCGATTCTGAACGAACTAAAGAATATTCTGTAGCATTATATTCACTCGGTTATATAGACATCATCAAATATAACAGCCATTCGCTTTTGCATGCCGGTACTGTGGGTTGCGTAATCGTTGAAGTTTTGTGATTGTGATTTTAGTTGGATTTTCTTTCAAAAAAACTGTAAGTAATGTTATTTATCTTTACTACGTAATGTTTTTGAATGATCTAAGTTACAACAACAGTAACTTTTTATGTTTCAATTGATAAAAAAGTAGAAACAAAAAACCTCTACGCGAACAATTCATAACGATCAAGATTTCTAATAAGATAATAATAGTATATTTCTTATTCGAATACCATAGTAAATACTTTTACTAGGAATTGCTAAGTGTTATATCTATATGATTGTATAAGAAAAATAAAGGAAGACACTATAATATATACACAAAAAGGTTTTGAAAATGAGGTTACAAAGCGCGCGCAAACTGTCTATTGTCGAATTTTTTTGCAAATATTTGCAAGTGAAAAAGTAGAATTATTATAATTATTACATGCATAATTTTGATTCATTTAGGAAGAATATGTTTTATTGATTGTATGGACATAAAAATAAAATAAAAACTTACGATATTTCATTCATAAAACAAAATTTATTGTCAGTAAGTACACTTTATAAAGATCCGTTAGAAACAAAGAGCTGTACATAATAAAATAAACATTTAAATGTTATGGTTATTGTTTCTACTTATCGAAAATCTTATCGGCTTTAAATAACTGTAACTAAAACCTCTTTAAACATAAATGAAAGGTCGTGAGAAACATAAATATTTAAAACAAGTGCCGCCAGCTGAGGTGATGACAGAGGCCGCGGTTACAAAGCTGTTTTTTGTTATATGGCGGCCGCAGTAAGGGAAAGGTTAAAAAATTAGCAATAAATACTCAAAACATACATTATGTTTAGGTATTCTTAGAATTAGACTTAATTATACATTTACACAAACATAAAAAGGTGAACAGCTAACTTAAAACAAACCAACAAAAATAGCTACACATTCGTTGCTACAGCAGATCCCCTCCGCAGATATCGTGACAACCGTCAATGTGTACAACCGATCATGCGAGGAGATCTGTTCATGACTTTGTCTTGGGATATGGTCTGACACAACTGATTATTTCGCCTACGCGGATTCCAGATGTGGAGGATCATACACCTTCCCTGTTGGACTTTCTGCTGACCTCTCACCCGGACGAATATCAGCAATTCCGTCAACGCCCCTTTAGGCTCCTCGGACCATTGTCTTGTCCGGAGTATGGTGCCACTCACGCTGAAATCGCAGTTGCATTATGCAGGCTGCCGCCGTGTTTGACACTATAGGTCAGCCGATTGGGATAGGATGCGGTCTTTCTTTGCATCCTACCTTTGGGCACCCCCAACTTTACTTCACGCCGGACGATCCCAACATTGTTGCGGATTCTGTCACTGATGTGGCACACGGTCACGGTCACGGCATGGAACATTTATTCCTTCCTCTGTGGTGCCCATCGGAGGCAAATCTCAGCCATGGTTTGGTCATTCCTGTAAAATAGCGTCATGCTATTAGCATAGGTGCTGCCAAGCCTGGGCTGATGCATCAAAGTCCCGGGATGTAAACACCAGCGCTCTAGAAAAAGTATAATTCCGTCTCCAGTTCTTTCAAAAGAGTCATTGCCAGGGAAAAATCAGAACACATAGGCAGAATTGGCGAGAAACTAGTTCGCCTTCTTTCTGGAGCCCGTGCATTCTGGTCTCTGTTGGCTGCCGGGGGAATTTCTGTCAGCCATCACAGCACACGACACTGGTGCTGCCTCACCATTAAAACAACCCCGAGATTTCCACTTCAACATCAGAAGTGGAATAGCCCCAGCGATCCTTTTCAACAGATCAATTTTTTTTATGTCCTGACTGTACTGGAAATCATGTGGTTTCACAGAGCGTGATCGCTTCGGGCATATCAGCTTCAATACCGGCTCTACCTACGAACTTGTCTAGCAACCCTATGGTACCAAGCCTGCAGTCGGCAAACGTTCCGCCCGAGTTCTTTATGCATATGATGACCATGATGCAGAATATAAGTGAGCGGCTTTTGCAACAATCTAGTGATAAGGTTAAAATAACTGACGTGTTTCTGCCATTTAATGACCCAGATGGTAATGTCAGCGTACGTTAGTGGTGCAATCACATTTCTTCGGCTAAAAACACCCATAAACTCAGTGATTATGACATTCAACTGAAAGTCACTAGCCTTTTGAAGGGACGTGCTAGAATGTGGGCCGATAACTGGCTAGTGACGACTTATGGGAATGATTTGCGCCAAAACATTACCACCACCTTCGAACCTGAACGCTGTTACTCGCGTGACGTATTGAGATTTAGAAAACACGTTTACTTCTCTTCTAAAGATATCGCAGAGTTCTTATCTCGGGCATGGCTTCTATGGAGACGCGTGATGAAAGACTAACTTGAAAACAGTGATGCTGTAGAGGCTGTTTTCTGGACTGTGGGTGACGAACGCCTTGGAATCAAGTAAATGAATGTTAGGATCACGTTGGTGCCAGAATTGATATCCGTTGCTTCATACATTCCTGTTAAATGTCCCATTGCATCCCAAAATAATTCAAATCTACCGCCCCAAAAAAGTTTTAAACATTCTTTTGATAACAGAAGTTCTTTTTGTAGTATTTGCGAAAAGATCGGTCATACTTCTGGTAATTGTAATTCTAATTCTAGTAGAAAAAAAGTTATTCTAATGTCCTTTCATTCGATAAAAATCGGTCAATGCCTTTAGCTACAACTAGTGATAGTAAATTGAAATAACTGGTTTTTACGGATTTTATCGCGTATATTTAACTTTTTAAATACCTGTCGTTTCGAGCTCTTTACAGCACCCATGGTCACTGGGGGACTGAGATGTTTAACATCCAGATGTCACAGTTAACCGCGGTTACCATAGATTAAAATTTAACTTTTGTTCCGATCTACACAGTATGAACTTATGGTATCTTAAATTATTCTGTAAAATCAATCCAGTGGTATGAAGGAAGAGAGCGGTGCGCGATGATATCTCACACTATGTGGGGCACCTCGGTCGGGCGCGCTTCTCATTTTTCGAAAGAATCGCGTCACCTTCTAGAGTCCCCCCTTTCCCCTTTCAGTGTGTATGGAAGGGATATTAGGTCAAACGATGGGTAAACACTTGGCAAATATACCCTCGAACAAAATTAAAACTCACGAATCGTTTCCGCGTACCTAATCCGTGTTTTCAGAAAATGAAAAACTGCTACAATATAAGAAGGTAAATTTTGATACTCTGTTAATGATAATAATAGCTGAAGTGGATATTGGGCTGTCACAAAATCGAAGTGCCCTGGTTCGCGTCCTGTCTTTGGTCTGACTTTTTTCCTTTTATTTTCAAGTTCCCTTCTTTTGAGAGAAAATCTACGATACACTTCGAGCTCTTTTTTAGTATTTTTTTTAAATACGAAAATTTAAATTAAACTAATTGCACTCATGATTTTTTATTCAAATAACCAGTTCAGTTTTTTATATCATGTCAATAAAATCAAAAAATATTATTCATGTTTCATTAGTATGTGATTTGTATCTCAATATAATTTCCAAAAAAAAATACGAGAAACGCTGGGTCATCCAGGTACTTAATTTTAAAGTAATAAACAAAACATTTATCGCAAGTAACCGCTAACTAGAACACATAAAGTGTTTAACTTTTCATCTATTTGGTGCCATTTATTCTTGGCACGCTGTAATCCCTGACAACTATAGCAGATGCATTCGTTAATATGAATTATGTTATTTGCGGTGCAGTTGGAACGGTTGAATAGTTATGAATATGTTCGGCAGGGAAAAAAAACAAAGAAGGGGTACGTCTTTACTTTCACTAATTAGAAATTCGGGAAGAATATTGTTTTTGCTGCTTTGCTAAACACTTTTTTTTTTGTTCTTATTAGGAAGATGCAGCTGCCCACCTCCTGCTTAGTTTCCGTCGGTTGTCTCTAGCGACACCCACGATATTGAGAATATTGGGTAGTGTCTATTCCTAAACCGCCACTACTGAACTGAGAACGATATTTTGTGATGTAAGATCGTTAGAAAGATTTTGTTTATAACATCATTTATCAACTTACACAAATGCAAAAAAGTTAATAAATTAACCCCTAAGGTACCACGGACATGTTGACAGGTCCAAGTTTTGTGACCGCTAAGTACAGAGGACATGTATACATGTCCGCATTACGTGCTACTATTTTCGTCATTAATTGATATAAAAATACAGTATATTTTCGATTGAACACTATTTCATTCGATTCTGAACGAACTAAAGAATATTCTGTAGCATTATATTCACTCGGGTACATAGACATCATCAAATATAACAGCCATTCGCTTTTGCGTGCCGGTGCGGTTGGTTGCGTAATCGTTGAAGTTTTGTGATTGTGATTTTAGTTGGATTTTCTTTTAAAAAAACTGTAAGTAATGATATTTATCTTTACTACGTAATGTTTTTGAATGATCTAAGTTCTAACAACAGTAACTATTTATGTTTCAATCGATAAAAAAGTAGAAACAAAAAACCTCTACGCGAACAATTCATAACGGTCAAGATTTCTAATAAGATAATAATAGTATATTTCTTATTCGAATACCATAGTAAATACTTTTACTAGGAATTGCTAAATGTTATATCTATATGATTGTATAAGAAAAATAGAGGAAGACGCTATAATATATACACAAAAAGGTTTTGAAAATGAGTTTACAAAGCGCGCACAAACTGTCTATTGTCGAATTTTTTGCAAATGTTTGCAAGTGAAAAAGTAGAATTATTATAATTGTTATATGCATAATTTTGATTCATTTAGGAAGAATATGTTGTATTGATTGTAAGGACACTTACGATATTTCATTCATAAAACAAAATTTATCGTCAGTAAGTACACTTAATCAAGATCCGTTAGAAACAAAGAGCTGTACAAAATAATATAAACACTTATATGTTATGGTTATTGTTTCTACTTATCGGAAATCTTATCGGCTTTAAATAACTGTATATAAAACCTCTTTAAACATAAATGAAAGGTCGTGAGAAACATAAATATTTAAAACAAGTGCCGCCAGCTGAGGTGATGACAGAGGCCGCCGTACAAAGCTGTTTTTTGTTATGGCGATCGCAGTAAGGGAAAGGTCAAAATACATTTTACGTTGAAGCTCTCTAGTGTAGGTATGAAAATATTACCGTGCTTGCCACATCTGTCCAGCGCAACTGAAAGCGGACAAAATTTAAGGATAAAGTATACAGAATTAAAGTGACAAACGTGCACATAGTCCACCTAATGCTAAGTGATGTGCGGTGAATGTTATGACCCATAGACAAATACACATCTCTTCGATTTTGTGTCAAAGTGTAGATGCGTTTTCACCCCTGAAAACAAATATAATATTCAATTCCAGTTAAAAGGGTCTCCGGTTCTCTGCACTCACCATATGAAATACAGCAGCATTAAGTTGGTATTTTAAAAATTGACTAATTTTGTGGAAAGTTAATCAGAAAGAAAAAGAAAGTTATAAAAATATTTGCTTAAACAAATGACACATATTTTCATATTTTATTAACTGTTATTTTGCGATAGAAGTCTGCTGCACGAATATCAATGAATGCTCTAAAGATGTTTTTTTTATTGTTCTGAACTATTTTATATCATTGGGTGACAAACGAGCACACAGTCCACATGATGGTAAGTGGATGCTGTGGCCCATAGACATACATTTATCATCAATTATGAATCAAAATTCAAATATGTTATCGCCTCTAAGGACTAAGATAGAATGCTTTTATTCATGTAAAAAGGGTAACCGGTTCTCCACACTTACCATACGAAACACAGCAACACTATGCTGCTATTTTCAGCTGATATTCTGTGATAGTGTTTTCCTACCCCGATCGAGTCATCTCATTCATGCTACAACCATAATACACATTGCTGCAGCGTGATTCATTGGAGGGGGAAGGGAAAGGGAAAATATCCCACCGGGCAAGATGTTCAGCCTGGCGAGCGAACAACGCTCCGATTTGTGATTTGAAGCTATTATATATGTATTGTTTTACTTCGGAATTTCCATAGTGCCATTTAGACTAGATTTTTATGCGAACGAAAATGGTACATGATGTGAATACAGCAATATATATTTACTATTAACTGGGACAAATAGTCCGACTAGGTAAGTTCAATTTCGAACGAGAGGTTAATCAACGGATTTAAGTCTCAGATCAATAAATCAGTTGTTGCCAGTGATTATTTATGTATCTGAGACGTGGTCCTTCACTGCCGGCCTTATGAGGACGTTTGAGGAGGTACATATCAAAACTTGACTATTCCACTTTTTGTGTTTTGTATAATTTAAAGAAATATAATTTTAAGAGCACAGTTATGTGTTTAATATAAAATGTTGATGAATTATAATATACAACAAAAGTAGTGATTATGTTGTATGACTTTCAAATTTTTTTCAGTAACATAATATAGAATAAATCTAGAATTTTAAAATGGAATAATCAAGTTTTGTTATGTGCTTTAAAGGAATAATCTAGTTTTGATTCAAGCCATTGTGGATTAATCTTATTTTGTTGAAATTAATTCAAAATGTTGTTTTACCTAATAAAATTCTTTATTTATTTATTATATCATTCTAATATTATATGTAATATTATTTAATAACTTTATCACTTTTTTTAATTTTGCGTTATTTTCGGTTGCAAAATTAAAGCAGAACCGATTTCTGTTGCGCCCCTATTTACTTGTATTTCAGTCCAATTGTAGAATAAAGGATTTTTAGTATTTTTGGCTACAATGCAAAATATATAAAAGCTAATCTGTCAACTATAAAATGCTTCTTGAATCGGAGTGCGGGGAGTGGCTGAACCTGTTGCAGATCGAAACGGAATGTTAAAGAACCTTCTTGTTCTTCTTTCTTCATTAAGTCATAAAATGCTCTAGCCCTTTTGCTATGGATTCTTTTTTCAGTCATTAAATTAACTTTTTCCGTACCTGTAGCAGTTTTTATTTTATTTTTTTAATAATGTGCAATAAGTACATACATCTGACGATGGAGACTGAAACTCGATGTTAAAGTTGTTTATAAACACTGATCTCAAAAAAGATTTTTTAGCTCTGAATGAAATCTCTACTGTTTCATTGTACATTTTTCTTAGTTTAGCTACATTTAGTTCAGCACTTAGGTATATACGCTTGGATTTTGCCCTATTATAATGAGATACAACAGCTTCAAAATTATTAATAAATTCAATAATATTCTGCTTGACATGTGCTGATTTCTTCCTTTTTCAGTCTTCACCTCTATTTTCTCTTATCACATCCCCATTGCCTAGTCTTCTCACAAGAATATCCACTCTTCCTCTGTTTAATTCTAAAGCTTTAAAAAAATCTCTTGCATACTCCCTTAGGATAACCATTTCTCAGTAGAAAAAAGTGGCTGATTTTTGCTTAGGTCTGGGCTTCGTGGGATTTGTTTTATTGTTGCGACGACGAACAGGTTCATATACCGAAATTAATCTCAACAAATAAGCATCCTGGTCCACTTTGGACTGGTTTTTGTACAATGCCTTATGACTTTCCAAAATATCTCTTCTTACGGATTTGTTACAATGAAATTTGCTGTTTTCGCTATGATTACAAGGCTTTTCAAATGCAAGTGCACATGGGTCACAGTACGAATAGTCCCTGAAGCAAAAATATAGACCACGTTAATAAAAAAATTACATTGAATTAACTCATAAACGCAGAAGTTTTAAGACTATAGATTTGTCGCTAGGTTTAAGACACAAAAACTTACTTCTTTCGATTTTGTCGTCCGCGCTTTCTACTTCTTGAACCTGTATTTATATCTTGTACTGTTGTTTGAGACTGCATTTCTCAAAATTATTTTGATCCTCGAAATGTCGAAAACACAATTCGCAACGCATATAAGTTTTATAAACTGCAACTGACCGCGACAGACAAAAATATTTGGAACATAAAAACATTTGGAACTTAAAAATATGAGGAAGAAACATGTTGTCGATATACATTTTCCACTTGTAAATACCAGCACCCACGGAATTACTCAAGGAACATACAAAATAATTGTAATAGTGCATTCTTTCTCTACTATATTATATATAATTTTATATTATTATATATATTTATCACACAGTCATAATAATATTAATGTCATCCATACCGAATTATGGTAACGGCAGTAGCCAACCCTACTGTTGCCTAATCATTGCTTGCCAACCGACTTTGTTGCTGCAGTCTATTGGGAGGCCTATATTTAGCAGTGTAGTTTGATAGCCTGTAACGAATTATTTTATTAAAAGAATTAATACTTTACTGACTTTTCTCAGCATTGTTTTTAACCACTGTTAAGATATTTATGTCAAATCTAAGATAGTGCCAACTGGTTATTTATATGATTTATTTATATTATATACAAATTTTGTAGATTAGGAAATAGTCCAAGTCTCTTATTATTAACTGAAAATAATACTTCACAGTGGACTTTTAAATGTTAATGAAAGCTCCGCCATCGCTTGCAAGAATCGCTACTACCTACAGGCTATTTTTCTCCCTGAAGCTTGAATTTTATCATATAAAATATATCATAAGTCTAGAGGTTCTAAGGAATTGTATTATATCCATGCTTTCTTGATTTACCTTATCAATAATTTCTTCATTAGAACGCTTTTTACTTTTATTCGTTTTTATATTTTTTAGTAATATTGATTCCGACTTTAACCTTAATTAAAACTAATTTAAAAATGTCGTACATATTTTTGCAAACATGCATCATTTCATTTATTGTTGTGATCAGTATCTCCCTGTAATATATAAACCAATTGCACTTTTTCAGGTTTTATATTGTGATGCTAAGTGGCTACTTCAGCCCATGGACACTTGGAAACTAATTCAAATAAAGAAGACTACCAGTTACGTTAACAACTCTGACTAAGATGACAAGCCCAAATGCTTTTAATTATATTGTCTCTCTTGAGGCCAAAACAAAGCCGTGTTCGCTCTGCCATCTGGAAGTAGAAATATGAAAATGGGTCCGAGGCGGACTCCGTAAAAAACAAACCTCCACCAAGCTTATAATATTATTCTTCTTTATTATATAGTTAATGTTATATATTACCACAACAAGAGGTGATTACGTTGAGATGAGTATCGCATACAAAAAAGTTCTCACCAATTTTAAAGTAATAAATAATACGAAAAAAAAATACTTAATCTTTGTGACATAAACGTGATTAAGCAATAATCTTCACTAATTATATGCGAAACATTACAGTAAACTATCAATGATTTATTATTTTGTACACGTAAACATCTCAAATTCTTAGAGTATAACCATAGCATGCTTATGTATACTCTAAGCTCGCCCTTTAATCTCCGGTTTATTAGAAGCCTACTAAATATATTCTGAGGCGTTATTAAAGAAGATCATATTCCTCTGTTGAAACCCTCAATACACTCACACTCAAGAGTTTTCGTAATATTGAATTAGTTGCAGGTTTAAGAAAGTAATACATAAATATGAAATTAGTGCAAATATGTTTTGAATAAAATCACTTTTATAGGAAGTTCTCTATATTTAACCTAATCGATCATGTAAAACAGATTAGATGGTATTGGAGTATAAAGAGAGCATATTAGGGTCATTGACCTGAAGCTGAATCTGAAGTTCAGTCATAATTACAGTGCTTCCCAAGTCCACTGCTGAACACATTTCTTCAGTTGATCGACCCAAATTTTGCTGGAGCAATCAGGTGGAAGCCGACCTGCAAGCTGATAACAACTGGTGAGAGCTTGTGTAGTGTCGAAAGCCAAGACCCACTCCGTGGTCACCGCACCACACAGCAGTGAGTGAATGGGTGAAAATGAGAAAAGTCTGTAAATAATATATATATATATATATATATATATATATATATATATATATATATATATATATATATATATATATATATATATATAGTTTACACACATCACATGTTTCCTTAAACAATTGTCTACAATCACCAAGCCTCATACCAAAAAAGAAAGATAGAACGATAAGTACATTTCAGGTGATGTAGGACCCAAGCCAAAACCATTCCCGACTTTTTGTACACGTTTTAAATACGAGGGGTAGTGTGTGCGTAATATGTATGTCTGTATCCTAGAGTGACCATTAACGGAATGTTTAAGAAAGAAAGAAGAAAGATACGTGTCAATTAATTTGAGCGTAAAAAAGGTCAATTGAAACTTATTTAGATTTAATAAAACCAATTTACGTCTTCAATATTCTTGATCTACCCACGCTTCTTTATGTGACTCAGCCTGCCATATAGTTATTAGTTTTCTGTAACCTTCAATTTCCAGTGAGTGAATAAACGTTGTAAACAACAAAGTTAACTATTTGGTAAGCCACGTAACTTGCTACGCGATCAAGTATTGCCAAAGTTATTCGATAAATTACAAAACGGGGAACTTGCTCGTGGATAGATTGACTTTATAAAATTATTTTATATTTTTTTATCTTCTCGTTTTCTTTAACAGCATTTTGTATTCCACTGCTGGATGTAAATAAAAAAAAATATGGTTTTGCTAAATATTCCCTAAGCTGGACAGGTAGGTTACTGTCAATCAGTTGGGTTTGGGTTTGGTATATTCAAATTCATATAAATCATCGATTGATCACGCATCTGCTTTGTTTCGTGTGGTGAGTTCATTCGAGACACGAGAGAAATTCCATCTTAACTCTCAGGGGTAGCAAAGCATCTCCATTTTGATTTTTTAATTGAGGACAGATGTGTGAGTCAGTCACCTACATGTGTCAGTCACATATATGTGTGTTTGCGCTACAGCTTTCATTTACTATCAGGTGGTTAATTTGTCACTATTATTCTATATTATATTATAAACACACAGAAATCATAAGAATATCAACCAATAAAACATTTTTTTTATTAAAATTTTGCAGAAAACAGATTTATATGAACTTTACTTAATGTGCATTGCTTACAACGTTTCTATTGTTTTCAAAGCTCGAGAAACAAACGCGAGCTGAAATGTAGTTTTTAGTGATATAACTTATAAAACCCATGAGACTGTTGCGATCATGAAGCTCATTTATAACTGTTACGGCTGTAAAATAAGTTAAAATAATAATTTGAATACCGTGTAGCGGCGTTGTATTAATATAAACTACCTCATATCGCCCCATGGATATCGTAAGAGGCGACAGAGATAAATTAACTAAAAGATGGGAATTACCGTGTCTAGAAATATAAGAATAATAGAAAATAAAAAACTGTGGCTGTCAACACACCAACCAAGCGTGGCAACTATGGCAAATATCATCCTTATGAGGCGATCTAAGGGGAGGACTGTGTCCAGCGGTATTAGTGATGGTGACGTAGGGGAATCCATCTCGTTAATTCGTCCCATAAGGGTTGTAAGAGGTGAATATGGGAAGTGCTAGGAAAACTCAAGTTATCCGAAATATAATCTAACCTGTGGTGAGTAGCAGCCTCAACGGTTCGAGGTGCCTAAAATGTAAGATAGAAAAATACCTTCTTGTTTTAAACGTCTACTTAGCAGAAGGTACTGCCATTACTAATCCGTTTGTCAAGCCAGATGGTTATGGCAAATACACGGGGTATATATACAACGAGAGAGGCCCATGTTATTAGTGTGCTTCCGCGGGCCATGAAGAATTCTTTCTCTGTCTCCGCCTTGTTGATAACCCCAGTACCGATAAAATTGGTATTTGTCAATATAGTTATTCACAAATATCAAAATATAAGAAATAATAATTTACATTTAATGAAATTCTTTATATAAAGAACAATGTTATTTGCAGTTGGAAAGTTGAAGAAGATTATGCTTTGAGAATTTATGTTGTCCTTTTATTACAGAGACAAGAGTAGAGAAGCGCGAACGTTCAGTCATGACAGTTACATATACCAAAGATTTTGAAAATGTTCAACTCGACCGAACACACTTTAAACTATTTCTCACGTCCCCGTTCGTTTCGTTTTGTACTGATCTAGAGTAACATTTTATAGCGGCTCGACGATTTTATTATTCTCATAACCTATACATATTACATTTGAAGTGTTATTTTATTAAACATGAATTAACATTAGTTAATTTTTTGTCTGTCTGTCTGTTCGTCCGCGCTTATATTCGGAATGGCTCAACCAATTATGATAAAACTTCCCGAAGAGATAGAGAGCGATATATTTCTTACAGTAATGAGTGCAATATATTGATATATATTTTAATTATATAAGTTGGAGGTATTTGTGTTATAAAAGGGGTAAATTAAAAAAGTGCCTTTTTATAAGTATTATTTATAATCTATATTGATAAAAAGTTTCTGTTTCAAATGAAAACTAATATAGAAAAGATACGGTCATTGGAAATAATTTAAAAAATAAAATGTTGATAATATTTTAAAATTAATTTGTAAACTACCTCGTATTTGATAATGTACCAGACCGGGTCGAAAAAGAGGAGCTAAGTCAAAATATATATATTATTACTATCGCCAATGCAGGTGTAGGGATTGGGTAGATCGTTCTTATGATAGTAGAGACGCTCGTCCATCAACAGATAGTTAGCGTTTGAGATTACAACCTTGAAGTGACCGTCCAGTTCACTGCCGTCCTATAAAGGGAGGTCCTTTAGAAGCTCCTTAATTCCATCGTGGTGGAACTCCTCCTTAGGCGTGGAGCAGAAGTGCGGAGGTCTTTTTCTCCAAGAAAGGAGACAACGCTCTCTTGAAGAAGGACGGACAGATTTCCTCTCTAAGCCGCGTCTACGTGCCGTTACAGCGAGTCATTACGAATCGTCTCGCAAGCAGATTTAGCGCACAAGCCGGTTTCCGAAAAGGCTTTCGTACCATAGACTACATACACATCCTTCAGCAAATTGTACAGAAGACCAAAGAGTACAATCTAGCACTTTCTCTCTCATCCCTTGGGTGTCGTTAGAGGCCACGGAGAGAAATAAACCAGGACATGGACTGTAGCTTCTTCTTAACTAATAAAAAAATGTTGTTATTTCTGATACCCAACTCCTGGTATGTTTTCCTCCGTGATCTTTTACGATTCCCGCAGGACGATTTGGGATAGTAGATATTCTTACTCTGCCACGCAACACGGTTACTTTACTTTACATTATAGCCTGTAAAATTCTATCGTTGAATATACGTCTCCCTCACAGATTATCTTGTAAGGAGCATTTTGTCACAGTTGCCATGCTTGGCAGGCAAGTATGCAACCGAAGTTTTTTATAATTTTGATTTGCAGTTAGGAAGACGCTGCTGCTTATCTTCTCTATTAGTTTCCGTATTTCGCTTCTTACGACACTCACGGGACGATGTGTGGTAGTTAAAATTCTTATATTGGCTCTACATAGTTAAAAGTTTAGGTTTATAATTGCGTTATATTGTGGGACTATAATGACTTTATACACTTTTAATTAAAATATCAGCTAAATAAAATAATGGTTCCGTTTACATAAGCTAAAAGTCGAAAACCTTTTTTGAGTAAATTATAATTTTAATTTTATAAGATAAAGATGACAAACGAGCACAAAATCCACCTGATGGTAATTGGTTACTGTGGTCCATAGTTACCTACATCTATCCTCAATTACGAATCAAAATGCAGATGCGTTGACACCCGAGAGGACTAAGATTGAAAGCGTCTTTTCCAGTAAAACGGATCTCCAGTTCTCTACAATCACCATACCAAGCACAGCAGCGTTTAGCTGCTATTTTACGCTAGTATTTTGTGAGAGTGTGGTCCTTCCTCGGTCGAGCCGACCCATTCGTGCTACAACTATACTACAATAAAATAATATTCCTTAAACTATAGTGCTAGTGCTAGTATAGTGCAAGTGTTAAAAACTAGTGTGAATCAAAATAATTAATCAGTCGCAGTTGACACTCTAACGAAACTGTAAACGCAAATTGCCTATTTTCGTTATACCAGAGACTGCATGTTTACTGATAAAAGGAATAGGCTATTTGAGTAATAAATCACTACGTTTCAACTGCAGAGTCTGTCTAAAAGATAATAAAAATATCCAATACTAAAGCAAACATGAATCTCAATCACAATTTGTCTCCATTGAAGAGGTACTTACAATGATGAGCTTATTTGGGTAGCAAAGTTTCATTAAGCAATTATGATGAAATACATTTTATGTTTCTATGCATCGAAATTATGTGCTCAAATATATGTAAATTTTTTTATTTATTTAAAATAAATCAAATACAAAGCTTTAATTATTTTATCACGGTGTCGCAAAAACCTAAGAAGGTTTATCTGTACACCATGCTTCATCGACGGCACTCGATGCTCAATCTACGTACAGACATTATCTATTATATTTTACGATAGATATAATATGCTTTAAAATCGTAGCGAAGGTCTACACGCTCGCAATGCATACGTAGCTACCATTCACGGGTAGTAAAAATATGTCATTACTCGGACGCACAAAACCGGTTAGCCAGTGAACGTACACAGGATGTTCACAAGCGGTAAAATTTAACTGTACTACGGTTGGTAAGATATCTCTGTTAAGTAAGTATTAAACACATAGAAAATAATCGATATTTGTGTATAAATATATACACACACATACACATTATGCGCACATATATATAACAATAATATATACGCATTCATACAGGCATACTATACTTTTTTTTTTTTATTTATTTATTTATATATAATATGTACATTTAATATAGAATTGTTGTAGTAATAATGTGTGTTATTTTATGCAGTAGCCACTAAAATTGGTGGCTCGGCTTAATGCTAGTCTAAACATCTATATATATATATATATATATATATATATATATATATATATATATATATATATATATATATATATATATATATATATATATATATATATATATATATATATATATATATATATATATATATAAATAAAATTTAAGTCTGTAACATTGAAAGAACTGAAACTACAAACAGATAAAGAGCAATACCAGGAGGGCTTTAGGCTATATCTGATCCGAAAACCTTTGATTATCTTATAGAATCCATTGAAACAAAACCGAGGCGGGTGGCTAGTCTATATACATACAAATGAAATAACAGTATCCGTCTGTAATATCTAAACAGCTGCACTATATTGAATTCATTGATGAAGCATTTAATGAAGCATTTCTAAATGGCACTATCAAAATTTCAAAGTAAAACAGTACATATAGAAAAGCTCCAAATCACTACTCGGAGCCTTGATCACTCCCCGGGCTGAACACCGTGCCCGGTGGGATATTTTCCCTTTTCCTTCTACCTCCAAAGAATCACGCTGCAGCTATATGTATTACAGTTGCAGCACGAAAAGAACGATTCGCAGAATATCAGCGTAAAACAACAGTTTAATGCTGCTGTGTTTCGTATAGTGATTATAGAGAACCTTAGACACTTTTTATTGGCCCCGTGATTCCATATTAGTCTTCAGGGGTAACAACGAATCCACATTTTGATTCTTAATCGAGAATAGCTGTTTATGTTTATTGGTCACAGCAGCCCCTAATCATTAGGACTGTGGGCCCCTTTTGTCACCCTTCTAACACCGCATCAACACCATCTAATAATTTTAAATTAATAAACAAAACATTTATCGCAAGTAACCTCTAACTAGAACACATAAAGTGTTTGGCTTTTCATCTATTTGGTGCCATTTATTCTTGGCTCGCTGTTATCGCTGACAACTATTGCGGCTGTATTCGTATATGTAAGTTTAGTTAGTTGCTGTGCAGTAGGAACGGTTCAAAAATTATGAATATGTTAGGTGGGGAACAAACAAAAGAGAGGGACGTCTTTACTTTATTTAAACAGAAATCCAAGTGGGATATTGATGTTGCTGCTTTGCCAAACATTTGTCATAGTTCCTCGCTTAGCGGACGAGTTAAAAACAGCAGGTTATTTTTATTTTATAGTTCTTATTAGAAAGACGCAGCTGCCTACCTCCTAGTTTGAAATGAAATTAATGATTTTATTCTGCAATACTTATTGAACATCTTTTTTTTATTTACTACTGGTTTGAAAACCTCTGTCCTGGAAAGAATCAGCAAGAAACCCTGCGGGACTTTTGTTAAACATATTTCAATTTACGATGAATTTATATTGTTCAATTTTTGTATGAATTTTTATAGAACCAGCATGGTGGCGATCACCTCGTTCCCAGGGGTTATTTTTGATTTACATCATAATAACCCTTTTTGTACAATTTTTCTTTAACAAAACATTTAAACTTGCTTAGAGACAAATTTTGTACATTTTCCGGGATTTTGTTGTAAAAGCGTATACATAGTCCAACAAATGAATCACTAATTCTGTGGAGTCTAGTAACTGGTTTTACATGCTTATGTTTTTTCCTAGAGTTTAAAATATGAACATCTTTATTCTTATTGAAGCTATTTATGTTTCTATGTACGTAAATTACATTTTTATAAACATATTGCGATGTCAAAGTTAGTTTGTTTATTTCCTTTCTGCGGTTTTCTTTACATCCAGGGTTCTGAAATATTTTACAATATCTAGTGGCTACACTTTTTCAAATTTTAATTCTTTCAAACAAGTATTAACATTCTGTTTAATTGGCGACAGTAGAGAACTATTCTATGACTTTGTTGTCAAAGTAGGAATTTCAGTGAAATATTTCTCAAAAACCGCTGCAACTTCTTGATTTGATCTAGTCAATTCATTCTTAATTATCAATGGAGAATTTGTGTAACGAGGTTTGTCTTTACCGGTTTCGCTATTGATTGTACTCAACGTCATTTTAATTTTATTTTTAGCGGTCTTAATTTTATTGCTAATTTGTAAAGATTTACCTGTAAAGCACACTCTTTTAAATATTTTAGAATACTCGTAATTTCGGTTATATTTTCTAAAACTATCTGAAAGATTATATGATCTTCTTCTTCCCACGACAGGGGTTTTTTTTGCAAACCATTGGTAAATGAAAAAGTGACTTTTAATAAATATTGTTATAATCTACATTCAATAAAAAAGTTTCTGTTTCTATTTCGGTTTCTGATATTTCATGGTAAAGTTCATATAATCTTCATCTGCTCTTAGGGATTCCCACTGTCGATGTTTGTTTCCCTTGGTCGCCCCTAACGGCACTCACGATATTGACAATATTGGGTAAATGATATTCTTACCACCATTACAAGTTGAACTTGTAACGATATTTTATCATTAAGATGAACAGAAAGATATTTTATAACGTCATTCATCAAATCGCACAAATGAAAAAAAAGTTAATAAATTAATACATATTTTACGTTGAGGTACTTTTAGGGATCCGTAGTCAACTAGGAACCCTTATAGTTTCGCCATGTCTGTCTGTCCGTCTGTCCGTCCTCGCTTAATCTCTGTGACCGCACTAGAAAGCTGAAATTTGGTACCAATATGTGTATCAATCACGCCGACAAAGTGGTAAAATAAAAATTGGAAAAAAATGTTTTATTAGGGTATGTAAAGTGGGAAGTGATTTTTTTTAATTTCAACCCTAACGTGTGATGTATTGTTGGAAAGGTATTTAAAAATGAATAGGGGTTTACTAAAATCATTTTTTGATAATGTCAATAATTTCGGAAATAATCGCTCCAAAAGTAAAAAACAATGTGTGTCCCCTCTAACTTTTGAACCATAAGTTTAGAAAATATGAAAAAAATCTGAAAAGTAGAACTTTATAAGGACTTTCTAAGAAAATCATTTTGAACTTGGATGGAAACAACAGTTTTTGTACAAACTCATAAGTGGGAACACTTATTGTGACGGACGGGGAACTACGGAACTACGGAACCCTACACTGAGTTTTTTTGTAAGTATACAAACATTACCATGCTCCCCGCATCTGTCACGCGAATCTTAAAGAGGACAACATTTGAGGATTAAATATACACAATAATAGTGACAAACGTGCACATAGTCTACTTAATGGTAAGTGGAGGCTGTGACTCATAGACGTCTCCATATCTCTTCGATTATGGATCAAAGTGCAGATGCGTTGTCGCCCCTGAGAACAAAGATAGAACGCTTGGACTTCGGATGAAAGGGTCTCCGGTTCTCTGCACTCACCATACGAAACACAGCAGAATTAAGTTTCCAATTTTAATAATAATTAAAAATTAAAAAAAATTAATGTTAAAAAAAAGAAAGTTATCAAAATATTTGCTTAAACAAATAACACATTTTTTCACATATTAGTTATTGTTATTTTGCTATACGGGTATAAGTCGGCTGCACGAGAATCAATGAACGCTCTTAAGACTTTATTTTTGCTTGTTCTCAATTAAAAACACATCTTAACACCGAAAACAGAGAAGTCTGTTCCGGGAAGGTCTGAAAAGTATGGAGGATGAGGAATTATCTTTTTATGCGAACGATAATTTTGCATTATATGACCTCGTTATACGTTACTCAGTTCGTATGACAACAATTTGTTAATGTACTAAGCAGCTATATTGCAGAAAAAAACCTAAAATAAAAATATGAGTAAAGGATAACATGCCTTAAATGTAAAACCCATTTGAATTTAGAATTCCAAGTCTAATTATAGCTAATACTATTCGAAGTGGCAAGTACAACAAAATGGCAATTCCAACGGTAAGGACGTGGACCAATAGGCGTATGAAGATTTTAATATAACAATTTAGACGACATATTAGTTATTACTACTAATTTGTGATATTTCTTAGACAAATAAATGTGTAAAATAATTATTTCTTAATAAAAAGTAAAAATCGACGTTAAAAAACTAAAAATAATAAAATAATTTCTGCATAATAGCTTCCGAGTTCACGACTTCGACATTTTGTTATGGTTTTGTATGTTATTATTTGTTAATAAGGTATTTGCAATCTACAAAAATAAATAAAATTAAAGTGTCTGATTTTAATGTCAAAATAAAAGATTTTGTTTTATATAAGGTAATTATAACAAAAAAGCAATTTTTAAAATTTTTTGTCTGTCTGTTTGTTCCGACTAATCTTTAATAGGACTTTCACTGGCAGATAGCTGGTGTTATAAAGAGTAACTAAGGATAATTTTATTTAAAAAAATACTAGGGTTCTGCGCAAAATAATTATTACCCATGAAATTAAATCGTAATAAATTCTATGCGTTCGATGTCGCGGGGAACAGCTTATAATGAATATGTTTTTTCATTTTTTTCATTCTAAAACGCTTCCACAAAAAAGAAGAAAATTTAAGATATGGATAGCATTTTATTACAGAATAAAAACATAACAAAACAATTATGTAACCAAATTACACTTTTAATAACGTACGCCGACTTCAAAGAACTAAAAGAATAAAATAATTTCCACAACAGCTTATGAAAACGACGGTAAGACAAGTTAATAAAATAATTAAAGCGCTTAATCTTATGACCTTTTTGATAAGATTAAAGTACATTAAAAGATCAAGACAACTACTAGAAAATCTTTAAATAGTAATATCAAAAACTTCATACGGTAATTTTTTGTTTCCCGGTTTATTTACAATAATTTCTATTAAATACAAAAAAAAATCATTATAATAACTTCACAGTAGATGAAGAAATCGCGTAACAAGAATCTCCTCCTTTCTTAAAGCGGTGAGAAAGAAACTTAAACGTGGTGTATTATCAAAATACGTATAGTATTTATCAAGATTTAAATTATTATACAGCTGTGCAAAAGGTATCATAAAATCTTCATACGATAGTTAACGCTAAGGGTCGTAAAGTGAAGCCTCTAACAACATCGTACTGCTCCCAGATCCCGGTGCTGTTATATGAAACGTGTTAAAATTGTAAGAGCTAGTGAAATTTGAATAAAGCTTACGTGAAATATATTAAGAAGTATTTTATATTAAGTAATTAATAAAATACATAATTTTGATTATTTTTTGGTGAAACTTCATCTTCCTTTTTATGATTTGGATACACAATAGTACTTGTTTCATATTATTAATACTACCGTAAGGTGAAAAGGGTTGGGTTTTATAATAATATAATTAATCGTTTTAAATAAATATTGTGGAACATAATGATTACTAAAATTTACGCGAACCCTACACATTGAATAAAACTAAATTTACGGATTCTATCGCGTTTAAGCTCGTTTTGTGTAGATAGGATCGAAAAATTAATATTAAAAAACTGAAGGTAGCCGGGCTAATAATGACATTGGGACGTCAAACATCTAAGCCCCCCCCCCCCCTGTGACACACGGATGGTGTAAAGCAGCCGAAACGTCGGGAATTAAAATTAAGTAAAAGTAGTTAATTAAACCTGATAGAATCCGGAAATTTAATTTTATTCAATATTGTAAAACAAGTCAAAGTTTAAATCCAAATGACAACAAGAACTAATAAGCATTATACGTTATCTTCAATAATATAAAACGTCTTAATAATTGAACACGTAGAAAGATTGATTGAGCAAAAAGCAAAGTTATAGTCTACGTATATGCTCCACTCCTGGGCATAGGCCTCCTCTTATTTCTGAAAGGGTTGTATGGCAAGTAAGTACACCACGCTGCCCCAATGTGTGTTCAAGGACTTTAAAAGTCTTCAAAATTACTATTTTTGATTTTTGATGTATGCAGATTACTTCACTGATGAGTACGTAGAAAATCAGCACTTATAATGGCAATTGACAATTTCATTGTTGCCGGCGGGAATCAAACTTGGGTTTATCACGTACTGTGAAATTAACAATGAAGGCTTAACGACCACGACTTATAAGACAAAGCAAATTTATGCTGCAGAGGTAAGGGGCAGATTCGGCAAGGGATGCCTTAAACTGAAGTTTATCTACCAAATTGACGATGTATGGGCCAAATGAAAACTACCTTTAACCGACTAGCATGTATGCGTATGTACATGGATTTAAAAAAAAAAACAGAAAAGTGTGTCAAGATCGTGTCGCATGGAAGTCCGTTGTCTCTGTCTAACCATGAGTTTTTTTTTATGTTGTTTATAAATATTATCTTTTATGTGGTGGGAGCGTAATAATAATCACCCTTTTTCATATTTTTATAGAATAATCGAGTATACAGTCTATCTGATGATAAGTGGATAGTGTTTATTTATTTGTATGGGTCTTCAGCAGTTGTACATATTAAATTACTTCAAACACATGCTTTACATATATAAATTACTATTTACTACCAATTATAGGAGAACACATCATTCTAAAACAACAGCTGTGTTTATAATTTGCCTATTTTAATGGTAGTTGGAACAAGAACAAGTTTTACGAACAAAAGAAAGTTAATAGTTTTTGTAACATAAATAAAAGTTAAGTTTAACATAAATTTAGATAATTAATTTTATAAACAGTCGTTACACTTTTTCATAAAAAGTGTGAGCCCGCCACAACCAATGTACAGTGTTGCTATGTTTTTTACACATACATCATATACAGTATACGCGTGACATACGTGTTATTGGAGAATTCTGTCCAAGTTTTGTTCAAATGCTGTCAGTCTTAAAGAAAGGTTGCGAGGAGGTCTCCGAGGTACATTAATATTATATTTGCTCAACAGCTCACTGTCATCAATTTTACCATTTATTTATTTATTTATTTTTACAAAATATAGTTATTAAATAACATCCGACAGTACAAATAAACTTACAAAAGTTTTTCCATGTACCGCCGATTCGTAACTTCGACCATGTTCAATCGGTTCGCGTAGCGACAACTTACATAATAAATGGTGTGACAATATTTTGACAATATCTTTTTTTAACTATATGTGTATCACAAGAAAGGACAGTTAGTGAGTTTGATAAATAATATTAGTAATCGAGATATTAATGTTACGATTGTGTGTATCTATGTATTTATGTATTTATGTATTTATGTATGTTAGTATAGTTTTTTTAGTATAAATTATTAGTAGGTGTCGTTATCAATTTGTCTATAAAATACTGTTTAAGCTTATATTTAATATGTTTCTTAGTTAGTTCATTTTTATTGCTTTTGGAATTTGGTTCAAAAGAGCAGAAACTTCATATTGTAACCTAAATTTTCCATACATATTTTTATATTTTGGTATCGTCATATATGGATTAATGGCTTGTCGTGTAAGCTTTAAGCTTTTAGCTTAAGGCTAATTTTTAGTTCTTCCTTGCTATAATTTTCAAGCAGTAGTTGGTATTTCACCCTGTCGTGTACTGGTAGTATATTGCAATGATGAAAGAGACCATAAGGATTTTTTTTTAATTTATTTTTGATTTTGAGAGGGATACATTTAAGAATGCGCAATTATAGCTCGTATATTTTTTCAAGGTGGGTTTTATACTTGTCCATAACTGCTTAAACCATACGAAACTATTGATTCGCCGAGTGCATTATATAGTAACATTAGCATGTGGTAAGGTACTTTACTCTTGATGAGGTAAAATTTTGCTAAGATCGCTCGTAGCTTATCACATACAGATTCAATGTGATAAGTCCATTTCATACGGTCATCGATTATTAAACCTAAATATCTACATTTTTCTACCACTTCAATCTGGGGATATTCACAATTATTATTATGGGTTGAACTTTGGATATTATGAAGACATGAGCTATAACATTAATGTCATGTTTTAATCTATTTTGACTCGAGCTCACGTACATTATTTTAGTCTTATTCGAATTAAGTACAAGACCTGCGTCATGTGACCACAGCATGAGCCTCGTAAAATCCTCCTGCAACAGTTTTACCGCATTATCCATATTGTAGTGGGCTTCTAATAGACAGGTATCGTCAGCAAATTGGAAGACTTGACAGTTGTTAACCACATTGTTGATATTATTCACGTAAGATATGTAGTGTAGCGGTCCTAATACAGAACCTTGTTCTGTTCCTTCAGTCACCAAAACTTTATTACTTAAGGCATCCCCTACCTTGACATTGTAACAACGATTTTTGAGGTAGTCCTAACACCAGTCAAGAATCGGCCATCTAATTCCACAGTCATCTAGTCGCTCTAGTAATCCATCATGGCGTAAAGTATCGAATGCCCTGCTATAGTCGATATATAACAGTAATACATGTTTTCTCTCATTAAGATTTTCATATACGTTATTAGTAAATAGTGAAAGTAGTTGCGTTGTGCTTTTTTTAGGTTGAAACCCAAACTGTGTGTCATTAAGAATGTTATTTAGCCCATAAAAGTTGTAAATTTGTCTAGCTATGTATTTTTCTATAATATTATCTGTCGTAGGTTATATAGTTATAGGACGGTAATTAGTATAATCCCGTTTGCATCCCTTTTTGTATATAGGTCCCACGATTCCAGTTTTCAATTCTTCAGGATATTTATTAGTCTTTATGTAGACATTTACCAGTTTTGCAATAGCCGGAGCAATTTCTTCGCAAATTCGTTTTATATCTATCGCCCGAATTCTGTCAACACCCGGAGCTTTGTTAACGTTTATTGTTTTTATAATTTTAAGGACCTCTTTAGGTGTCGCTTTTTGAAAATTCATTGTTACGTTAACTGGTTGTCTGTATTCTATTTTATCTAAAATATTATTTTTACACAGAGGTATTATATTTTGAACGCCACTATGAAATTTATTCGCAAAGTTATTTGCAATTATATTTTTATTTTTTGTTTGTGCCCTCAAACTCATTTAAAAGTACTGTATCCACTGTCTTACGCACCCTACTTGTTATTGTGTTAAGAATAAACCAGAGTTGTTTAAAATTATAATTAATAAATTATCTTAATATTTAAGTATTTCATTATAAATGTATTTATTTTTGCAGGATCTAATTAATTTATTTGCATAGTTTCGCACTTTATTATATTGTGTTTTTAAAATTTTATTATTATTATCTTTTATCCATTGGTACAATAGTTTATCTCAATACTCGCAAGCTTTGATAATACGTGAAGTTATCCATTTATTTTCGGTATGTTTGTTAAAGTTGTCTTTAATTTTTGATGTAATTGTCACGTTGTTGTAGCATTTATTTATATTTATATATATATATATATATATATATATATATATATATATATATATATATATATACTGTAATATAGTATTTGGACACACCATATCATCAACTTTCTTCCAGTTAATATTATTCAATGAAAGTTTTAATTTTTCATTGTTATATATATTTTTATAAGTACTTCACCTTGTATACGCGCATGTGTTTCTTCCCCACAGGCAAGCACTACCGCTCGGTGGTCCGCTAGCATTAAACCAAGCGCCGCGGTGTAAACATCTTGTTTGCGTGATCTCGCGTACACATGATCAATACAGGATTTAGTTATTCTATCGTCAATTAATTCAATTCTAGTGTACTGCGATATCCCGCACTCAAGTCCGTAGTTATGTAGCATGCAGTTGTATGTATGTCTTATAGGAGTATATCTTTGCAAGTCTATATTCATATCTCCGAGGATAAATAGTTCAGAATTTGTGTCCACCCAACCGATCAAAGTGCGAAGTTCGTCGATGAATAAGTGTTTGCTTAGATTAGGAGGGCGATAAATTGCACATACAGTTGCCGTGTAAAAAGATGGGGTGCAAATTTGAAATAGTATATGTTCAAAATGTTTTGTAACAAGTTACTAATTATTGTAAATTTATTCTTCTTGTGTATATATGCTATTATACCGCCACCCCTTCGGTTTTTACGCAGCACTGTATACATGTTATAGTCTGGTAGGTTAAACATATCACTTAGGTAGGTAGTCAGATATATAGCTTCCGTTACCAATATAATATCTATACATGCGTTAGATGAGTACACACATTGTCCTAAAGCATCAAAGTTTTTAATCAAGGACCTTATATTTATGTGCATGCATAGAAGGTTAGTTTGACAATTTTTAACAGGAATATGATTTAGAAATTAATTTATTATATATATATATATATATATATATATATATATATATATATATATATATATACAATTATATAATAAATTAATTCTACTAAATTAAAAAGAAATACGAAATGTAGCATAGAGACTCGCGAAAAATCGGGATACAAACAACAGTTTCTTTTTTTCACAAATGTTGGCAATGGTCGGAGGCCGCATCGAGTCTACGGCGTAGTAATACGATACTTCGGCCCCTAGTACAACAGTCGTCTAACAAAGTCATCATCATTCATAATTAGAACTGATGATGACATTAAAGCATTACTACAAAAGGAAGTCCATGTACAGCCGCAATAAATTATTCTATATAGGTACTTTATTTCAAAAAATATATCAAAAAGGTTTTTTTTTGTTCTTTATTTTTTTTAATGGACGTACAGTTAGACGATATTTGTGAATTGAGTAATTGTATGTATATATATATATATATATATATATATATATATATATATATATATATTATTTTTTGATCTTTTTCACTTTTTCTTGCTCTAATAACTCCATTCTTGCACCACACATATTTGTATACTCCGCTATTTTTAAGTTCTCTTCTGGCATTTCCAAGTAAGGTCTTATTGAAAAGTTTATGAAGAAATTTCAAATCAAGAAGAGATCCAAGAAATGCTAGTGGTTTCGTTCTAAAGTAGTCGAGCTTATTTTTGTAGCACTCACTATGACTTGACGCCTTAAAACGAAAGATTAGGTGTTTAATGAGTCTTTTTTGAACACGTTCGATTCTTGCAATGTGGCTTTTGTAAGCGGGAGCCCATACTTGACAACAATATTCAAGTTTGCTACGAACCAAGCTGTTGTACAGTTGAAGTATTGTTACCTTTTTGAAATCTTTAGACTATCTAAGAACAAAGCCGAGTAGCGTAAAAGAAGCAATCACTATAGAGTTAATATGTTTATCGAATCTTAATTTGCTATGAAATATCACGCCCAGGTCTCTAATGGAATTGGTTTCCTTCAGCTTTTTACCCAAAATATCGTAAGAACTCATTAATAGATTATTTTTTTCCTATGAATTTAATAAAACTACATTTACCTGGATAGAGCAGCATTCGATTTGTTTCACACCATTTTACAAGTCTATCAAGATTCGCTTGTAGTTCTAATGCGTCAGGTTCTTGCTTTATAACTTAAGCTATTTTCTACGAACAAATAAGCCTGAAAATTTTTAAATACATTTACTATATCATTAATAAATATTACAAAGACTAAAGGCCCTAAATTTGATCCCTGTGGTACAACAGACATGAAAAAATCCGAACACTCGCCATCACTAATCTCATCGCAATTATGAATCTGGCATTACGATAAGAGAGAGATAGGATTTGCACCATCTTAAAAATGTGTCATAAATGCCAAAATATGTGAGTTTTTTACCAAGTATATTATGGTCCACCTTATCAATTGCTTTGGCAAAATCAGTATATATAACATCTACTTGAAGGTTTTTGCCAACCGAATCAATAAGATAGGAAACAAAATTGAACAAATTAGTACTAGTAGACTTCTTAGGCATAAAACCATGTTGGCAGGGATATAAGTGATCTATAACATGATTAGTTATCTTCACGCACAATCCCTAACGGGGTAGCCAGAGAGAACAGATCGCCAAGTGTCACGATCCTTACATACCTCTTTCGCTTCTTTCAGGTTCATTAACTTCTTCATACATGCACATCTAGGTATCCGAGTACTCTTGACCCTCCCCTCTTCGAGCAATTTGCTCACATGGTCTTCGAAAGTTACTCTCGGTCTACCTCGACACCTTTTAATATTAACTTTCGCTCTATATATTTTCTTCACCATTCGGTCTTCACTCATTCGTTCAACGTGCTCAAACCTTTGGAGTACGCCCCTATCAATTTTTGTGATAAGGTCATCTTTCAATCCTGCCATATTGCGAATCTCTTCGTTTCGCTTTCGGTCGGCTATGGTAACGCCACACATTTTACGAAGAGATCGCATCTCCACTGCATTCAACTTGCTTTTATGCTTCTTCTGGCATACCCAGGTTTCGCTTCCATATAACAAAGTCGGTACCAACACTGCGTTATGTATTGCAAAGCGTGCACTCTTCACCACGCCTTGCCTTTTTACTAATGCATTCAGGGCACCATTGACTTTGTTTCCGGCAGCGACACGCCTATCCACATCCAAATCACATCTTCCATCCCGGCTGAAAGCACTCCCCAAGTATACAATTTCATTTACCTGTTCTAGACATTCCTGATTTACCCATATTTCACATTTCGTTCTCCCTTCGTCCTTTTAAATACCAGAACCTTAGTTTTATTAGCAATCAAACGGAGACCTTTAATTTCACATTCCTCTTTCATACACGTGACTAATGCCTGCAGTTCTGCTTTTGATGGTGCAATAAGCACTGCATCATCAGCATACAGCAGACAATTAACTTTTATATCACTCAATTTCACGCCCAAACAGCTATCTTTCAGCTTCTGTAAACAGCTGTCGAGATACAGTATGAACAGCCAGGAAGACATTACACAACTCTGTTTTACGCCCGTTTGGACGCTAAACATGGGTGAAAGGTCATGCCCTACCCGCACACAGGCTTTACAGTCATAGTAAAGTGACTGCACAGCCCTTAACAATCGACCATCCACACCATATCCCGGCAACAGTTCCCACATTTACTTACTTATGACCCTATCAAATGCTTTCTCCAGATCCACAAAACATATATAACATGATTAAATATGAATAGGTGGACAAGTCATTCAAAAATCTTTGATACGGTAGAGAGGATTAACATAGATCGATAATTAGATACAAGTTCCTTTTTTCCATCTTTATAAATAGGTACTATTTGTGCTTCTTTCCACATATCGGGAAAACTCCCTGTCTAAATTGAAGTGTTATAAATTAGTTGTAAGGGATAGGATATTGAATTTGCACACTTAACTAAGAATATAGGGGCACATTGTCAGGTCCACCACTCTGGGTTATATCAAGTCTCTGTTGCTTATAAACACTACATCTATCCTCGATTAAAAAACAAAATGCAGATGATTGTGTTGTCATCGCTGAGGACTTAAATGAAATGCCTCTTATTCAGTAAAAGGGCTCTTCAATTATCTACACTCAACACACGAAACATTGGTATTCTGTAAGAGCGTGGTCCTCCCCCATTCGAATAGACCAATTATGATTTATATATGGCACAATAAAGTTGCAGGATGTCTCTGCCACATTGATCCCATTTGTGTCGTAAAAATCGTTTCCATTGCTTCTGATAGATGACCGTATCCGATCGTAACCGATCGTCAGAAAATATTTAGACTGTGAAGGGTGCAAAATGTCTGTAATTACAATCGTTAATTCTACTGCCAAGCATGGCAAATTAGGCAAATTCTACCAACGGGAAAGAGGGTACTGTGGACTTTAGCTGGTTGATGAGTACCGACAAAAGATTAATTATGTAATAAAATATTTTTCTTATAAAAAAGATATCTGTATTACCATCCTATTATAATGTGGATGTCTCCAAGGCAAGAGTATTCACTCTGCTTTGGTAAATATAATTCAGCACGTTTTGCCATCTTTGGCTTCATGACTACTTATATCAGGTGGGATGGTAGTCAAATTGTTGCTAAGAATACAAAAAACAGCTATAACCTAAATTTATACGTGTTTAGTTTCAGTGGCCATTAATGGGTTAGTTCGACTGGGAAAGAAACACGCATAGAATAAAATAGAATTACCTATCATGTCATTGTGTTTCTATGAATTCAAGATTTTGATACTTTTATAAACTATATCTGAACACCAACTTCAGAAGTTATTGCAAGAAAATTGTTTAATGGTTTTTAGTTTTAAAGACAGCTCTTACTTTACGTTACGGTATTAAAGTGTGTCTTAAAACTTGTAAGTGGTCATTCACAATAAGAAACAAAGAAATATTTATGATATGAAAAAAATTAAGGAATATTTTTGTAAGAAATATGCCCGAAAATGAAATGTTGCTTCTTTCGTTTTTAATTCAAGTGGTTACATAAAACTGGTAAGTCTTTTGTTGTAAAATGTAAATAAAATTAAAAGACAATGGCCAAAATTGCTGATGGAATTATTAGGCACCTACTTATGTCACCATTATAGATGTCAATAAAATAATTTAATTTGTATTATCTAATCAAACTAATGGCCCATCAAAGTCTAGAAAAAATGTCATACTTAACTTAAAACTAAAACTGACTAGTTGTTGGTAGTTGTTACGATTCGCCAATCAAGGCAGGCAAAGGTCTTATTTTATTTATTATTTATACGTGGTAGAGCCATGCTGCAATTATATTAGTAGTATAGTTGTAGCACGAATGGGTCGGCTCGACCGGGGAAGGACCACGCTCTCACAGAATACCAGCGTGAAATAGTAGCTTAATGCTGCTGTATTTCGTATGGTGAGTGTAGAGAACCGGAGACCCTTTTTACTGGAAATGAGGCATTCCATCTCAGTCCTCACGGGTGACAACGCATCTGCATTTTGATTTGTAATGGAAGATAGATGTAGATGTCTATGGGCCGCAGCAACCACTTACCATCAGGTGGACTGTGTGCTCGTTTGTCACTCTATACTATATAAAAAAAAAAATTCACAAAATTTTTCTCAATATCATAAAGCATTATTTCTTGATATGTGCATGTGAAATAATAATGGAAATGATGTGCTTCAATGTTAATTTAAATAAACCTGAAGTATATTTCGACTTTCAAAGATATGTGTATTTTAATTAATATTATTTCAAAATATTATTGTAAAAAAATGTAAACAAAATTGATGTCAGGAAGAGTTGTGTAGCACATATTATTATTATTTATTTATTTTATTTAATATAGAAAATGAGAAAGTGACTTGCCAAAATTTGCTTTAGTGCTTTAATGCAATGCATTAAGTTACTTTCATCATTAATTGTCTGCTAGTTTAAGCTGCCGTAGAAATTTTACAAAAACTTCAAACAATATGACTCATTTAAATTAAATATAAATATACATAACATCGTCCCGAAGTCTAAACAATCGTTTAATTATTAATTATTTACCGCCTATCAAAAGTTTACTAATGAAAATAGGCCTTCACTATATATTGCCTCACGGGGCGGATAACAGCCGTTACAATGTTTGGCAGGCGGGTCGACAAACACAGTCCACCATTCCATACCCATCTCCTATTTCAATTTCCTTCTGTCGCCTGTAACGATCTTCACGGGATGATGTGAAGCTACTTGTCGTGTTGTGGAGATGTAAGAAAAGAATAAACACAGTAACTTATTAATACTGCTTGTATTGAAATTATTGTTTTTATTTTGTATCGCTCCTTTAAAACAGGACTTATTGTAGAGGAACAATATTCCTACAACTTGGCAAAGCTTTGTTTGTAACTCTTCAGTTGAATCTGTTTGCTAAAAGCTTATAAGCGTGATTAAACTACAGTTACCGTGAAACTACGTAGCATGCTGTTCAATAACTGGTTATATTAAAGCTTTAATTAATTTTTTATCCTTGACGAGAGTCGATAGTATGGGTTAACCGTTGATAGAATGTTATCAAAATTAAGCAAAACTCTGTTAAATCTCGTAATATTTAATGGTGTTCAAAACCCTTATTTTATAGGATATATATATATAACCCGTTTTTTATAGGATAGGGTGACAAACGGTTGCTGTGGCCTACACAGCAGCATTAAGCTACTACTTTACGCTGATATTCTGTGAGAGCGTGGTCCTTCCCCGGTCGAGCCGACCCTTTCGTGCTACAACTATACTTCTAACATAAATGCAGCATGGCTCTACCACGTATTAAACGCTGTTACAACCTTGGGAATCTTTATAAATCCAGCCCTTATTGATCTTTTAAAATCGACGCAATTTGTAATAAAATATTTTTATGTATTCGTCTCTTATGTTGTCTCGATTAGACTCACATTTTTATCTTGATATGACCAAAAAGTTACTTAATAAAATTGAGCAGACACTATACCTACGAGTATGTATACTACGATTCAAATTATTACTTCGTAAACATGACCATGTTGCAGAATACCGAGCTAATCTCAAGTGGATCCCAATTCGTCTTTGTCAGAATACTCATATTCTTACTGCTCTCTACTGTGTTAGTGTTGTTATTTTTTATTATGTAATTTATTGTAATTTTTTGGTACGTATTAAAAAGGATTGTATTGTAAATATACTCGAAGGATCCTATATTATATTATAATTTTATAAATACTACAGATGTGGTACAAGCTTTCTCTCATTGCTATGAGGATTTTTAGGGAAAAATTGTTCCCCGCGATGCCCGCGCTCTTACGCATGGTGACGGACTTTACATATCTTCAGATTATTTTTTCATTTTTTATTAGTTTTAAGTATTGAATCCTCATACACCACTAAGCATTCAGATTGCTTATTCTTTAATATATCCAGAATCTGTGTAAGAGAAAAAGATTACATAAAAAGTAAGACATAATATTATATGGAAGTAGATTTTATGGTGTGGAAATATTTTATTGTGTTTAGTTCTTTCAAGTTTTACTGTTTGAAGTTCTTTAAAGGTAACTATTTACTAAAAGTCTAATGTATTGATGCTTTTAAGTAAACTTGTTTCTAAATAGTAACATTAAAAACTTATAACCCCATTATTTCACTATCGGAGGTAAATTTTTCACCCTGAATTATAACCTAATTAGTTAAAAAAATATAAAAATCAATTCACAATTGATGAAGATAATGTATAACAAATATACAAAAGAAAAATACAGTGAGACTATCTCAATTTGTAGTCGGCTACAAAACAAATTTATATGTGTTATGGATCTAATAATTAACAGTGCATTATTAATAAATTCCGTTACACATTAAAATATAGGTTAGTTCAGGTGGTGACCAGACAATGTGATAAATAAGGTAAGTTTATTTAAAAATACATTTACATACACAGCTGCTCGAATTCTTTTATTCAATCAAAATGCTTTCATTTACAGTGTTAAAAGCTAAATTCCCAACCTCTAGGAATTCTATCGCTCTATCATCTTTCATTCTTTCCACATGATCAAACTATTAAGTAAAGAAAAAAATATAGGAAATTATTAAATTATTAAAAATAAATGACAATAAAAATAAAGATATTATTCATAATTGAAACAAATATTAATAATTGTAAATATTATTTTATTTACTTTTTATTTCATGAGATTTCATATACAGTCACTTTCATACAAGGACTCGTGACTTCCTTTCATGAAGGATTTCAAAGAAAAAACACTTTTCTTATTTTCACTTTCAAATTAGTATCACTTGTAAACTTGTATTTAAGTTATACATAATCAGATAGCATATTTAATAATGTTTCCAATAATATATGATTTAAATATACCTTTAATACAAAATGTCTTAGAAATATTCATTTTAATGAACAGCAGGAAGTAGTCTGAA
The DNA here is from genome assembly GCA_036936625.1 of Parnassius smintheus behrii. Taxonomy (NCBI): domain Eukaryota; kingdom Metazoa; phylum Arthropoda; class Insecta; order Lepidoptera; family Papilionidae; genus Parnassius; species Parnassius smintheus. The sequence goes on along the minus strand of JAUPFT010000022.1, from coordinate 4,466,569 downwards.
AGTACTTCAGGAAGCGCTTGACAGATGCGTCATATTGGCCAAACTGACCGCGACATTCAAGGGGATATGTAAATATAACGTTTTCGGATTTGGTTCAGTTTTTTTGTAGCCGCGGTTGTTTGCGAAAGTTTTCCCACGGCCCAGTAAATATGCGATGTCGGTGGAACACCAAGGTGCTTTGGTCGTTGTGTCATTTTGACATAATCCGTCTTTGACCCCGCATGGCGGGTATGCGTGGGCATTTCCCCATATAAAAAAACAAGGCGTGAGGCAGATATGAATACCAGAAAATTTTTATATGGAGTAAGGGTGAAAAACGAGCACACAGCCCGCTTTTTGTTAAGTAAATATTGTGTCTAATAAACATTTTTTTACAACAATTAAGAATCGAAATGAAGATGCATTATTATCCTTTAGGATTAAGATGGTATGCCTGGTTTCTAGTAAAACAGGTATTCAGTTGTCTACACTCACCATACGAAACACAGCAGTATTAAGCTGCTATGTTACGCTGATGTTATATAAGTAAGTGGTTCTTTACCGATTATCGCCTCATATTTGCCGTTGCAGTCAAATCTAAGAGGCGGATTGGCAACAGCTGTTTTAATTATTTTAAAATGTTTTCGAGAAGATATTGTTGTCAGTCTTCTTTTTCAGTTTCCCTGTGTCGCCTCATACTCCACTCACGGTGAACAAAATAAAATTAAATATGACTTTATATTAATGAAATGTTTAGTTTTTTCATATAATTTCATTTTATTTGCGTTTTGCTTAGAATTAACATGGATTTTTTAGGATTAATATAAAATTATAGCAATCCACCCCGGCTTTGTACTTCGATCTTGACAACAGCGTCACCTATCAGGTCCAAATATGAATTTAAACCATCTAAGTATCCATTCAAATACACACAATAAATTTCATTAACATCGGTGCAGCCGATAGAGAGTTTTGGCGATACTAAAGGACGATTATACGATGACGATGACGATGATGATGACGATGACGATAATCATGACGATGACGATGACGATGAAGTTGACCATGACGATGACAGTTATGATGATGATGACGATGACCATAACGATGACGTTGATGATGTCGACGACGATTACTATGATGATGATGATGATGGCAATGACGATGACGATGATGATACGATGACGATGACGATGACGATTGTAATGTAAGGTAGTAGGTTAAGACTGAATATATAGGTGGCGGGTAAGTGGAGATGTACAGGGAATTCATTGTGGAGAAAACGGATAGAGATTGCGTTACGTTCTTTGTGTTCTCTCTGACTTTTATAAATATTACATTGGCGACTAGGACAAAAGCGTAGTTTTATTGTATTTTTAATCGTAGTGAGTACAAGTTTACAAGTTAATTCGAGGACAATGTCGATTGGAAAAGTAAACGAGTTCGATGTAAAAACCGGGTTGTGGTCGTCGTATGTCGATTTCATTGTATGAGTCGTATGGGATTTAAGATGTATTTTACGGCAAATAAAATAAATAGTGAACTCAAGTTGCCCACGCTAATAGCGGTCATGGGCGATGAGGCCTACGAGTTGCTGGTGAACCTGGCTAGCCCCGTGAATCCGTCGGAATTAAAATACGACGCCGCCATTAGTCTATTGCGCAACCACTTACAACCGGCACCATTCGCGTTAGCGGAAAGGTATCGTTTTAGACAAAGGAGGCAAGCAGCGGATGAGAATATAGCAGAGTACGTAGCAGAGTTAAAAAAATTAACACGTCAACTTCAAACTGGGCGACGGTCTTAATGAAAGTCTACGGGATCAATTTGTCTGCGGATTAAGGAGCGATGTTATTCGGCAGAGGCTGTTTGCGGAGGATGACACACTAAGTTTCACCAAAGCGATAAAAATTGCCATCTCGTTAATAGCCGCGGAGCGGAACGCTGCGGTAGTAGATGCGACCGTGTCGGCAACATCAGGAAGAGATATGGCGGGGGTGCACTCACTGGCGATCGGGAAAAATGGGTCGCGGAGAAAGATGGGGGAGAAGGGCGCGGAATGCGCGGAGATCGCCAGCCACAACACAATCGGCCGGGATCAGCTACAGCTGTAAGGAGGACCGATGCAGTTAGCAGTCAAAATTGCAGCGGATGCGGAGGGACAGGCCACGGCTATGAGGATTGTCGGTTCCGGGAATACGTGTGCAGCAGGTGGAAGCGCGCGGGTCACTTACGATGCGTGTGTCCGGGACAGGGCGTGGCAGGTGTTCGTACAACGAGGCATACCGCTTGTCATCAGGCAGACGTATCATGGCATGATGAAGACGGGGATTAATTAGAGGAGTTTCATCACCTATGTTTAGGTGACTATAAGTGTACGGTCCAACCGTACATTTCTGCTGGCGTTAACATTTTATGTGAAGCAATCGATATAGTTCGAAAATCATAAAAATTGTGTTAGTTCACGTAATCACCGTAACCGCGACGGACGCGAACTCATTAACATAACATTAACATTTTTTAATCTTATATTTTTAACTTCTTTATTAAACTGTTAAGCTATTGCATAGCTTCTATCGCGGGCCTTGAGCGCGGGGACCGAATCCAGAAATTCCGTAACGAAAAAAAACCTCACGCTCCCCACTCCGACGGGCACGGAGGTGTGGCTTGAAGGCCGTGCATTGTCTAACGTCGTTTCTTTTCGGCAGTCTTCGACACGATGTTTATGTGCGTGCAACTAGAAGTATTGTACGACTCTACGATAAAATAATAAACATATTTTAAACAATATTAACCTTTTATTTATTTTATAAAAGAAAAAAAATTGTTTTCTTATCGGTCACCACGCTCTAAAAGTGTTACTTGAATTAATATTAAAGAAAACGAAATACTGCATAAATAAAATAAGTAAAAAATAATTATAATTGCATAAGTTGATACAAACTGCTATGCAATAGCTTTACCGCGGCAGTCCCCGAGTGCCATACGTCTTTTTTTATATAAAATTTTAATTATTATTAAACATACGTCCAATACCCGAACAATAAGGCGGTGAGTTTGCCAATGACTGTAAATAATAAAGTAATAAATATGGAGATTGATACGGGAACGGTAGTGTCATGCATTAGCGAACAAACTTATAAGCTATATTTTATTGAAATAATACTAGTTTTAACGGAATTTATCGCGTATATTTAACTTTTTTACCCGACGTTTCGAGAGCTTTACAGCACCCATGGTCACGGGAAGGACTGAGATGTTCAACGTCCAGCTGTCATAGTTAACCGCGGTTACCATAGATTAAAAATTTAACTTTTGTTCCGATCTACACAGTATGAGCTTATGGTATCATGGAGTCTTGCAGTTGTATGCTTGGGTTGGGATTTAATTTTATTTATTATAGGATCCCAAGCAGATGGTAGCACCCAGCCATCTTCTCTATTGAAATTAGGATGTTTTTTGATTTCAATAGCCTCGCGAATCATCCTTGGAAGGAATCGGTGTTCTTTAGCGAGGATTTGTGGTCTATCAAATCTGATGTAGTGACGGGGGCGATCTTGTACATGTTCACAGACTGCAGACTTCCCGGAGCGTCGATTCTTCACATCAGCTATATGTTCTTTGACGCGGGTTTTAATTGATCTTTTAGTTTGTCCTATGTAGGAGAGACCACATTCACAATCAAGCTTGTACACTCCTGCATCTTGCAGAGGGACGTTACACTTGACTGATGGTAAAAACTGACCAATCTTCTTCGGCGGCTTGAAGTATGTTTTGATGGAAGCGCGCTTCAAGATGTAGCCAATCTTGTCAGTGACTCCTCTAACATATGGCAGTACAGCAGGTACACGCTCGACTGTGGCCGGCTTCACTCGTTCTCTGTGACGTAGGCGTGGGACCCGAAGCTTGTTGTCATGCAAAACTTGCTTGACATGTTGGAGCTCGGCAGCCAGGTGTTTACTGTCACAGATCCCTCGTGCTCTCTGAAACAAAGATTTACCCACGGTAGCTAACTGTGAAGGATGGTGGTGAGAATCACCGTTTAAATATCTATCTGTATGGGTCTTTTTTCTATACACAGTATGGCTCAAGGTGTTATCAGGATTCCGAATTACTAACACATCTAGAAAAGCTAAGGAATTGTTTGCCTCTAACTCCATTGTGAACTGAATTTTAGAATTTATAGAGTTAAGATGGTCTAAAAATGCAGTTACTTTATCTAAAGGTAGAATTGTGAAAGTGTCGTCTACGTACCGCTTGTAGAATCTTGGATTTATGGGAGAAGTAAGCAGGGCTTTCTCCAAAAATCTTCCATGAATATGTCGGCGACAATGGGAGATACAGGTGAGCCCATCGCCACACCATCTACTTGCTTGTAGAACTCCTCCTTCCACAATAGGTAGCCAGATGTAAGGCAGTGTCTGAGTAATACTGCATATTCTGCAGGCATGTTGTTTTCTTCCAGCCTTCTAGTTACAATTGAGATGCAGTCTTCAACAGGTAAGCATGTAAACAATGACTGCACATCAAAACTGACTATAGTTTCATTGTCTGCCAGACGTAGGTCTTTAATCTCGCTGACAAAATGGTAGGAATCCTTTATGTGTGCTCTTGTATGTCCTCTGAGCGGTGAGAGTATTTTCGCTAAGTGTTGAGCCAATCTGTAAGTTGGTGAATCGATTTGGCTCACTATGGGGCGTAATGGAGCATTGGGCTTGTGTATTTTTGGTAACCCATACAACTTTGGTGATTTGGCGCACGTAGGTATTATCCATTTTACGTCCAGATTTAATTTTTCGGAGTGTTTCTTTATGAGGTCACTAGTTGTTTTTAGTGTGCTATTTGTTGGGTCGTTTTTAACCTTTTTATAAGTACTTACATCTGACAAAAGTTCTTGTATTTTAGAATTATAATCTGACGTATCCATGACCACCGTGGCGTTTCTCTTATCTGCGCGGAGAATCGTAAGTTCTGGTTTATTGCGTAGGTTCTTTAACGCTATAAATTCGTCTCTGGGAAGATTCGGTTTAGGCACTGAACATCGACGTAACATAGACGAAATGTCTTGACGTATCGCCTCCAAATCTTCTTTCCGCATATTGTTTTTAAATAAACAGTCCTCGACACTACAGATAATTTCTTCGTACGGTAATCTGCTAGGAGTTATAGCATAGTTTAGTCCTTTGGATAAAACCTTTATTGTTGCATCATCCAGTGTTTGTTTTGACAGATTATAGAACGCGATTAATCTATGATCTGTGTTTGTCAATGGTTGCTTTTGGTTCTGGCATTGATTCGGATGTTTGACATTTGATTTGGCCGTTAATTTTTGATATTTTTCTATATGTTTGTTTTTGCATTCGTTATATTTACTAATTTCGCGTTTATTTAATGTTTCCATGCAAAAATTATAATCAAACGTCGTTAAAACTTTCTTTAATTCACTGGATGATGTGTCTATGGATTTATTTATGTTATATAGATCGGAGCGTTTTTGTTGGATTACCGCCCGTAACAACTTTTTACTTGCCTGATTTAAGATCTTAGTGCTTCCTCGAATGTCCTTTTTGGTGGATATTTTGACACACGCAGGAATGAGATTATGGTCTCGACATCTCTTCAAGAAATTTAAGGCTGTTAGATATCTTGCGCGCTTAGTCTTTAGATCTTCTAATCGGCGTATTTTATTTGCAATTACCAGTCCGTACTGGTTTATATAATGATTTCTTATATTTACGCGAACACTACACATTGAAATAATACTAGTTTTAACGGAATTTATCGCGTATATTTAACTTTTTTACCCGACGTTTCGAGAGCTTTACAGCACCCATGGTCACGGGAAGGACTGAGATGTTCAACGTCCAGCTGTCATAGTTAACCGCGGTTACCATAGATTAAAAATTTAACTTTTGTTCCGATCTACACAGTATGAGCTTATGGTATCATGGAGTCTTGCAGTTGTATGCTTGGGTTGGGATTTAATTTTATTTATTATAGGATCCCAAGCAGATGGTAGCACCCAGCCATCTTCTCTATTGAAATTAGGATGTTTTTTGATTTCAATAGCCTCGCGAATCATCCTTGGAAGGAATCGGTGTTCTTTAGCGAGGATTTGTGGTCTATCAAATCTGATGTAGTGACGGGGGCGATCTTGTACATGTTCACAGACTGCAGACTTACTTCTCCCATAAATCCAAGATTCTACAAGCGGTACGTAGACGACACTTTCACAATTCTACCTTTAGATAAAGTAACTGCATTTTAGACCATCTTAACTCTATAAATTCTAAAATTCAGTTCACAATGGAGTTAGAGGCAAACAATTCCTTAGCTTTTCTAGATGTGTTAGTAATTCGGAATCCTGATAACACCTTGAGCCATACTGTGTATAGAAAAAAGACCCATACAGATAGATATTTAAACGGTGATTCTCACCACCATCCTTCACAGTTAGCTACCGTGGGTAAATCTTTGTTTCAGAGAGCACGAGGGATCTGTCAGATCTGTGGGAAACACCTGGCTGCCGAGCTCCAACATGTCAAGCAAGTTTTGCATGACAACAAGCTTCGGGTCCCACGCCTACGTCACAGAGAACGAGTGAAGCCGGCCACAGTCGAGCGTGTACCTGCTGTACTGCCATATGTTAGAGGAGTCACTGACAAGATTGGCTACATCTTGAAGCGCGCTTCCATCAAAACATACTTCAAGCCGCCGAAGAAGATTGGTCAGTTTTTACCATCAGTCAAGTGTAACGTCCCTCTGCAAGATGCAGGAGTGTACAAGCTTGATTGTGAATGTGGTCTCTCCTACATAGGACAAACTAAAAGATCAATTAAAACCCGCGTCAAAGAACATATAGCTGATGTGAAGAATCGACGCTCCGGGAAGTCTGCAGTCTGTGAACATGTACAAGATCGCCCCCGTCACTACATCAGATTTGATAGACCACAAATCCTCGCTAAAGAACACCGATTCCTTCCAAGGATGATTCGCGAGGCTATTGAAATCAAAAAACATCCTAATTTCAATAGAGAAGATGGCTGGGTGCTACCATCTGCTTGGGATCCTATAATAAATAAAATTAAATCCCAACCCAAGCATACAACTGCAAGACTCCATGATACCATAAGCTCATACTGTGTAGATCGGAATAAAAGTTAAATTTTTAATCTATGGTAACCGCGGTTAACTATGACAGCTGGACGTTGAACATCTCAGTCCTTCCCGTGACCATGGGTGCTCTAAAGCTCTCGAAACGTCGGGTAAAAAAGTTAAATATACGCGATAAATTCCGTTAAAACTAGTATTATTTCAATGTGTAGTGTTCGCGTAAATATAAGAAATCATTATGTAAACCAGTACGGACTGGTAATTGCAAATAAAATACGCCGATTAGAAGATCTAAAGACTAAGCGCGCAAGATATCTAACAGCCTTAAATTTCTTGAAGAGATGTCGAGACCATAATCTCATTCCTGCGTGTGTCAAAATATCCACCAAAAAGGACATTCGAGGAAGCACTAAGATCTTAAATCAGGCAAGTAAAAAGTTGTTACGGGCGGTAATCCAACAAAAACGCTCCGATCTATATAACATAAATAAATCCATAGACACATCATCCAGTGAATTAAAGAAAGTTTTAACGACGTTTGATTATAATTTTTGCATGGAAACATTAAATAAACGCGAAATTAGTAAATATAACGAATGCAAAAACAAACATATAGAAAAATATCAAAAATTAACGGCCAAATCAAATGTCAAACATCCGAATCAATGCCAGAACCAAAAGCAACCATTGACAAACACAGATCATAGATTAATCGCGTTCTATAATCTGTCAAAACAAACACTGGATGATGCAACAATAAAGGTTTTATCCAAAGGACTAAACTATGCTATAACTCCTAGCAGATTACCGTACGAAGAAATTATCTGTATAAGAAGATTGGTCAGTTTTTACCATCAGTCAAGTGTAACGTCCCTCTGCAAGATGCAGGAGTGTACAAGCTTGATTGTGAATGTGGTCTCTCCTACATAGGACAAACTAAAAGATCTATTAAAACCCGCGTCAAAGAACATATAGCTGATGTGAAGAATCGACGCTCCGGGAAGTCTGCAGTCTGTGAACATGTACAAGATCGCCCCCGTCACTACATCAGATTTGATAGACCACAAATTCTCTACTGTCTTTATTGGGTTTAGTAAATTTCTACGCAAAATTTATTAAAAACATGAGTAGTAGGCTTGTGAAGGGCTGTAATGATAATGATTGTACGGTCGGCATTTTACTCTGCGCACCGATCACAAGCCGCTAGTGTTCATTTTTGGACCTAACACAGGTATACCGACTATGGTAGCGAGTCGGATGCAACGGTGGGCAATTATTTTATCCGCTTATACGTTTACATTACGTTTACTAATCGTTTTACAAATATATAATATGTTTTACTAATCTTCTTCGGCGGCTTGTAGTATGTTTTAATGGACGCTCGCTTCAAGATGTAGCCAATATTGTCCGTGACTACTCTGACATATGGTAGTACAGCAGACGAGCGCTCGACTGTGGCAGGCTTCACACGGTCACCGTGATGTAAGCGCGGGACCCGAAGCTTGTTATCGTGCAGGACCTGCTTGACGTCATTGAAGCTCGTCGGCCAGGTGTTTGTTATCTCAGGTTCCTCGTGTCAAATCCTAGTTACAGAGAGTGTAACTAAGATTTGCCCACGGTAGCTGACTGTGAATGATGATGGTGAGAATCACCATAAAAATATCGGTTTGTTTATGTCTTTTTTCTATACAAAGGATGACCTATGGTTTTATTTGGATTTCGGATGACTGACACATTTAGGAAAGTTAAGGAGTTATTTGCTTCTAACTCTATAGTAAATTAAATTTTAGAGTTTATGGAGTTAAGATGTTCTAAAAATGCAGTTACTTTGTCTAATGGTAAAATTGTGAAAGTATCGTCTACGTGCCGCTTGTAGAACCTTCGGGTAACAGGTGCAGTAAGGAGGACTTTCTCCTTAAAGTCTTCAGACAATGGGAGATACAGATGAGCCCATCGCAATAACATCTACTTACTTATAAAACTCTTCCTTCCACAATAGATAGTCAGATGTAAGGCAATGTCTTAATAGTGCTGCATATTCTGGTAGCATGTTATTTTCATCTAGTTTCCTAGTTACATATAATTGAGATGCAGTCTTTAACAGGTAGGCATGAAAATAGATACTGAATATCAAAACTGACCGTGGTTTCGTTGTCAGTAAGACGTAGGTCTTTTATCTCACTGACAAAATGGTATGAATACTTAGTATGTGCTCTTGTGTGTCCTCTGAGTGGTGATAATATTTTGGTGATATTTTTAGTTTACAACAATACAATTTTTGTTACCAAAGTCTATAGGGATCATGTGGGTGTATTGTGAGGGGGCGCCGCCTGTATGATAGTTGCATTGATGCTTACTGCTACTTGCGGTATTGCGTCTTGTGATTGATCTGCGGGTGTGCTACGCCTAATTCGACGCATTCTTGTGGTTCTGGTCAATGGAGGTATGCGGGTGATGATGTCTGCTGAGATGTACGGGGGACCTTGGGATGGTGTAAGCCCGAAGATAGTCGTATTGATGCTTGTTGCGTTCTGCAGCATTGCGTCTCTGTTATGGTTGTTTGGTGGGGCGCTATTCTCAATGGCGCTCTCTGCGTCTTGGTTTGACTCACACCTAAGTAGCTTTGCCCAAGCCCGGTCCCTTCATTACGGGGCTGCAGATTGTCTGCCCCCAAGATGTTTTATATAACAACATAATAATATATCTCTGTAACTTTCCCACCTTTGAATAATTGTAGGCAACTTGTTGGTGGGTGAGACAAACATGATCGGAAATGCATTTATTCAACGTCAGTGACACAAACCCTTTCTGATGGCGAATTATTACGAACATCTTATAGCTGCCTTTTGGCTATATCGGCTATATGTGTCGTGGTCGCTAGCGAGAGGATCTGAGGAGACTCTCAAGGCTGCCGCAGAAAGCCGCACAACGTGGGAACCCATTCCCTTGAGGTGAGCGGTAGACTCATGACACGCTTTGCGGCTAGTAGCCGTGCTGATCATGTAATTGGTGGTGATGATGATACACTTACATCACGTCTGCGGGAGCGGCAGTCTGGCAGGTTGTGGCGCTCACGGAGGGTTTACGGCCAGTGTGCCTATTTGCCTAAACCGTGTGACGTACATTCACTATAGCTGGATTCGTTCGTATTCTGTATGGCATTTACACGCATTTACATCCGCGACTTCAGTCGATGTTTGTGCTTACGCACTAGCAAGGGGCCAAGCCTCTTTTGCTGGTTCGCCAGTTATTTTGCTGTGGACTACGGTCCAGTTCCCTAATTAGCCTGTTACTTCAAGAGATGCGCACTTTAGATCATACAATCCTACCTTACGCCCTACTCCAGACGATCACTAATTAGATCAGAATTATGTAATATTGTGTACGTATGAAAAAACTATTTTTTTCATTTTAAACAAAACCAAAGACACTATGCAATAGATAATAGTATCAAAGACAAAGATATGCTCTTTTATTTTAAACCATAACCTGGCAATGTTTCTTAGAAAAAAAAAGAAATTACTCTGAACTTTCGGCGTTCCACGTATCGCTTTGATGAAGGTGCTCCGTCTTTTTTATAGGATTTTATATTTGTGTCTGGACTAAAAACGAAAGTATTATACTTTTTTATATTCCTTGTAATTAAGTTAACACGTAGATATATAATGGTAAGGTTCAAAACTACTAAAAACATATATCACTCACCTTGAAAACATATGTTCAAAATTGCAAGAGTGACAACAATGTGACATAATCCTATTACAATTACGACACGGGAGCACCGAGTTAAACGACTACGATCAGCTGTTACTTGATCAGCAGTCGGTGGCGGGAATACGAATACGTCGCGGGCTTATCAATGGCGTGGGAAATGTTGCGCATGCACTATTCGGCGTACTTGACAATGACTTCGCTGAACAATATGAAAAGGACATTGAACTCTTGAACTCTGAAAACAATCAAAACCATCTCGTAAAATTATGGAAAAATCAGACATCGGTAATAGAAGCACAATATAACTTTTTAAAAAGATTAGAAACATCAATTGACCAACAACACAAACTCTTCCATCAGCATATCAATAAATTAGAGCAAGAAAATTCTGTTATTAAAGAAGAGATAGAAAAATTAAGAACTAGCAACGAGTTTATATATTATGGTCGCTCTAAAAAAGAAGTATAATTCCGCCTATAGGTCCTTCAAAAGAGTCATTTCTAAGGCAAAGTCAGAGCACATAGGCAGAATTGGCGAGAAACTAGTTCACCTTCCTTCTGGAACCCGTGCATTCCGGTCTCTCGCCAAGGCTGTCCAGGGGTATTTCTGTCAGCCATCTCTTTCATCTCTGCACAGGGAGGACGTCTCACTGGTCCATACCGAAAAGGAAAAAGCTGATCTGCTGGACTCTTTCTTTGCATCCAACTCGACTCTCGATTACGAGGGCAGTACGCCGCCGACCATCCCGCGGTGTGAGTGCTCTGTGCCGGAAGTGCAGTTCACACAGCACTTGATTCGCAAAGCACTCCTCTCCCTGGACATTTACAAGTCGAGTAGGCCTGTCGGAATCCCCTCAGTTGTGCTGAGGACGTGTGCTTCAGAGTAGGCACCGGTTTTAACGCGTCTTTTCCGGTACTCCTACTCCCTAGGCGTAGTCCCGAAATCATGAAAGACGGCTTTCGTCCACCCGATCCCTAAAAAAGCAACCGCTCAGACCCGTCCAACTACCGGCCTATTCCTATCACCTCCTTGTTCTCCAAAACAATGTCGTCAATAGACTTATTGTTAACTGCCAGCTCATGAGATACCTTAAGGATCACCAGCTGATTAGTGATCGCCAATATGGTTTTCACCGTGGTCGGTCAGCTGGTGATCTTCTGGTCTACAAAACTCACAGATGGGCGGAGGCAGTAGGGTCCAACGGAGAGGCATTGGCCGTTAGTTTCGACATTGCGAAGGCCTTCGATCGGGTTTGGCCAAATTGCTTCTATCGAAGCTCCCTTCCTTCACGAGAAATTGTGCGATTGGATCACCAGCTTTCTTGCAGGTCGGAGCATCAAGGTCGTTGATGACGGTGCAAGCTCCGATTACAAGCCTATTAATGCTGGTGTTCCACAAGGCTGCGTGCGATCGCCAACGCTTTTTCTTCTGCATATAAATGATATGTTGCAAACCCTTAACATTCATTGCTATGCAGATGACAGCACTGGTGATGCTCTTTACACCGGCCGTGCCAATATTTCTCAGGAAAACGTCTCCGAGTATCGGGACAAACTTATGTCTGAAGTCGAGTCTTTGCTGAACAGAGTCTCGGATTGGGGGCGACTAAATCTAGTCCAATTTAACCCCCAGAAGACACAAGTTTGCGCGTTAACCGCTAAAAAGAACCCCTTTGTTGTATCTCCTTAGTTTTAAGGCACTACCCTTGTTGTCTCAGCCAGTGTCGGAATCATTGAAGTCGACATATCGAGTGACGTGCAGTTTCGTGATCACTTGGAAGAGAAGGCCAAATTGGCCTCTAAAAAGCTTGGCGTGCGCAGCAGAGTGGGACAGTATTTCATGCCGGTACACCGCCTGCAACTTAACAAGGCGCAGGTTCGGCCGCACTTGGAATACTGTTCCCATCTCTGGGCTGGGGCTCCCCGGTATCAGCTCCTTCCACTTGACCGTATCCAGCGCAAAGCGGCTCGAATCGTCGACGACCGAATGCTTTCAGATCGGCTCGATTCACTGCTGCTGCGAAGAGATGTTGCATCCCTTTGTATTTTCTTTCGCATATACCATGAAGAGTGCTCTGAGGAATTGTTCGGATTAATCCCAGCCGCCAAATTTCGTGAACGCACTACGCGGCAAACGTCCCGATACCATCCACACCATCTGGACATGCTCGTTTGCCCCCTCTTCTATAAAAAAATGATAAATTATTCATTAATAAATTTAAATCATATCTTATTTTATTGTTCTGTGGCCAAACCTGTATCTAAGGCAATGTAAACAAGATCATTTTATTTACATTTAAAGTATTGAGGTAATCAATATATTTTAATAGTTGATTTTTCATCTCTTTGCATTTTCTTTCGCATATACCACGGGGAGTGCTCTAAAGAATTGTTGAGATTAATCGCAGGTGCCAAATTTCATAAAGGCACTACGCGGCAAACGTTCTGATACCATCCACACCATCTAGATGCTTGGCGGTCCACCACTGTACGTTTCAAAAGGAGTTTTCTTCCGCGTCCAACCTTTCTGTGGAATACCACCGGCGATTTTTCCGGACCGATACTACCTGGGGAGCTTCAAGAAAAGAGCTTACTCCTTTCTAAAGTGCCAGCAACGCACCTGCAATTCCCCTGGTGTTGGGGTTGATCATGGGCGGCAGTAGTCACTTAACATCGGGTGAGCCGCATGTTCGTTTGCTCCCTATTCTATGTAAAAACCTTATCATTTTACCTTATTTTCACATCACATTACCTTATCATTTGTAATATCAAACAACATCTTATTTAATTCGAAAAACATACAAAATACCTTGCTCGATGTTGTTACCGACATTTATCAGGGGAAATTTGATATACATATACTATCACCTATACAGTTACAAGATGAGCTAAGCATCATTTCTGGACATTTAACAAAAGATATATTATTGCCTATAGATGATGTACACAACGGCGTATCAAAATTGTATCATTTACTGAGAGTAAAGGTCAAGGTCACATATCAAAACCTTTTACTCGAAATTAAAATACCACTTTTAACCAGTGAAAACTATGACATCTACAGAGTTTTACCTATTCCTCAATCATACGACAGTAAGATGATAAACATTATTCCCATCTCTGATTACTTTTCTGTAAGCATCCAAAGAGACTCATACAAACCTATGACTGAAGCCGAAGTACAATCATGTCTACATTCAGACCTCACCACGAAACTTTGTGAGTTACGAGGTCCTGTTTATCATATGTAAAATGATCAAAATTTGTGTATCAAGAATCATTCAACAGACCAATGTCTCACTAATATTAACAGTTGTAAAAATTCATGGAATGCGCTCAACACAATAAACACATACTTATTTTTCTGCCAACAATGTACTCTTCGATTCATATGCGGCAATCAAGTTACATCGAAGCAGCGGGCGTAGCGGTACTCTGGAAGCGAGTGAGACAAGCACACCGGCGGAGCCTAGCGCCTGCGGCCCGCCCAGAGCCTGCACCACGGTTATCTCTTCAAGACATTCCTCGTGCTTGTACAAGTGATAGTGTCAGTGCCAATCAAAACATATCAGTGCAAAGTGCGCGAGTACAAAACGAAGGCACCTCACCCGTATTTGCAAGAGTTTGCTTGAAGGACATACAAGTAAAATAGATCTGGACACGGACCTTTAACTACTTATTTTTATTTTATTTACTAGTGACATACTATGATAGTTTCTTAACTTTGTCATTATCTTATATCATTATCATTTTATATTATATCATTTTTGTTGTTTCCTATATATCTTATCATATATCTTATGTATTATGTGTTATATGTACATTGCAACCGTACATTTTAGTGTGTAAGCGATTATGTACATAGGTCAACATAATTTGCGTCATTTATGTACTTTTATTTTTGAGCAGTTGACGTTGTCGCTCAGAACACGTTAGACGCGTTCTATATCATTATCAATATCATTATATTATATCATTATTTATTTTAAATTAAGTCATTTTTTCCTGTATCAACTATCACTTAAAGATGTTCCGTACAGATACGAAGAGGCCTCCCAAGCACTAAAGAAGTCTGTACCGTCAGGCATTTTATGAAATGGAAAAATATGATAAGAGTGATTGCTTACACCTGCCACAGTTTCTCAAATCATCCAGGGTTGAATGACAGAGAATGCCATAAGGTAATAAGTCTGCCCTTTATATCCCTTAAACTAAAGTGTATAATAAAAGTTAAATAAATAAATATGGCACCCTGCTCCAGTGCGCGTTGCAGACTACGCAAGTACTCGAAACGTTTTCTAATTTTTAGACAAGCTAGGTTCCTAACAATGATTTCCTCTATCACCGATTTAGATGAAAATTAGAATGGTGCCAGCGAGGTTCACAATTCGATTTCCTTTTTTAATAATACATAAACACTCACGCCTGTCACCCAGAGGGGTAGGCAGAGACTACAGACTTCCATTTAGCACGATCCTGACATACCTTTCTCGCCTCTTCCACATTCATATACCTACGCATACATGCTCGTCGGTTAAGGGTACTCTTAATTTGGCCCATTTTTAGTATATCGCCAATTTGGTCGACAAACTTCCGCCTAGGACGTCCCTTTCCGACTCTTCCATTCACTTCTGCAACATATATTTGCTTTGTCAGTCTTTCCGCATTCATTCTTTCTACATGACCAAACCACCGAAGCATTCCTTTCTTAATCCTGGTCACCGCATCATCTTGCAAACCACAAGACCACCACCTTCCTTTTTTCTATGAAGTTTAAAAGTGAATGATTAACCACCGAACTGGCAAGTCATAAAATCATTGTAGAGAAATATCTATTTTAAACATACATACCAGTAAATTTTAAGCCGCTAAAAGTTAAAGGAATACGAGAAACTTTTCCTTACAACGTTTTCTTACAAACAATTATATCAAAAACCTTATGATATATAATTTATTATACAATAATTTATTACACAAATTGATTAGCTTTTAATTTTTGCTTCATATTTTTTATCTTCTCAACCACTTAGAGTCTGTTGAGGGACGTGCATCTCTGTTATAAGAAAGATGGTGTTGTAACGCTGTTGTAAGGAGATCTTCCCAATCCCTACGCCTGCCTTGGCGATCGCAATATCAGATATCCATTGATTTAGCTCCTATAAGCCGGTATAGGAAATTGTCATATACGCGGTTGTACAGCCATCTAACGTATACGTACGTACGTATATACCAGGGGGCCTTTCTGTCCTTTTATATAGTTATCTCTTATGATCGAAACGAGACAAAAATGTGATGATAGATACCCCTATCTCTATTATCTACATTTAATATTAGTTACCAGCGCGTCTTCGTAAGGATGGTATCCATTTATATACCACATTAATTTCAACATATTTTTTTTATATTATATTTAATGAACATATTTAATCTATTTTTTTTTCATTTCACAAAAACTCCAAGTTAGATATCAGAATAAAATATAGATCACTCGCGATATTGCTCTATATCTGTTCAGGTGGTTTTATAATAATCGGTTTGACCAAACATTACAAATGGTAGTTCATGTTTAACGGCATCCGAATAACACCCTGAGCTCTATAAAAAGTATAAAAAGGACACTTCAATTCTATTTATAGTAATATGTGTATATTATGTGAATAAAAAGAACGTCGAGATGGTATAAAAGGTTACTATACAAATCATATCTACACAAAACGAAACGAATGCGGTCGTGAGATATAGTTTAAAGTGTGTTCGGTCAAGTTGAACATTTTTAAAATCGTTGTGATATGTAACTGTTAAGACTGAACGTTCATGCTTCCCTAGTCGTGTCTCAATAATATAATATAAATCCACAAAGCGTTATCTTCTTCAACTTTCTAATACAAATAAAATATTTCTTCATATAAAAAATTTGATTACATGTAAATTATAATTTCTTATATCGTGAACACTAAATTGATCAACACCAACTTTGTTAGTACCGCGGGTGATGAACAAGATAGAGACAGAGAAAGAATTCCTTATCACCCGCAGAAGTCTTCTTATAATATGGGTGGAACTTTTCAACTTTGTTTTGTTATTCACCAAATAATTTTGAAATTACTTGATCACGCCGCACGTTACACTTACTAAATAGTTGACTTTGTAAATTGCCTCGTTTATTCACTCGAGAAATGGAAATTGAAAGTTACAGAAAACTGATAACTAAAGGACGAGCCTAGTCAATTACATAAAGAAGCGTGGGTAGATCGAGAATATTATCGAAAGAAATTGGTTTTAATAAATCTAGTACCTTTTTTATCCAGTTGTCAGAGAAGTAAGTTAGTTTATGAATGTTTATTTGTATGTATTATATATTTTTATATAGAATAAACGTGGCAAACGAGCACAAAGTCCACCTGAGGGTAAGTGGATGCTGTGGCTCATAGACATCTACATTTATCCTCGATTAAGAATCAAAACGCAGATGCGTTGTCACCCCTGAGGACTAAGAAGGAAGCCCCGATTCCAGCAAAAAAGGGTCTCCGGGTCTCTACACTCACCATACGAAACACAGCAGTATTAAGCTGCTACGTATATTTTACGCTGGTATTCTGTGAGATAAAGGAATGTCTGATATTGAAGTGCGATGTATCGTTTGAAACATTTTTATTATTTGCGTGTCTTGTTATTCATCGTAACGATGCTCTCTGACCTAAAAATATTATAGCATCAAAAACATAAATGTCAAATGAGAGCCAAGTTCAATACTATGATATATGCTTTGGTTGTTGACTTCAACGACAAAAGAAGTGAGATATAAATGGGTGCCAAGTTCAATGGTCAGCCCTGAAATGTATTTATAACAACATTAAATATCGTTTATTCTTAGAACTTAGGATAATATAATGTCCACTCCACTCCTCCGGCGGCGTACCGCGTGCTGTGTACATGTTCCTAATATAATCAATTAAGTGAAAAATTTTAATAAAATGATGAAAATTTACCAGTTTCTGATTTATTCCTTTGTATTCACCTAATTACCTATCTACATGCCAAATTTGAACTTTCTAGGTCATCTGGAACTGGGTTAGAGTTTTGATCTATAGGTCAGTCAGTGATAAAAATGACGATTTTTGGACGTTAATATTTAAATGACCGTCAGAGGTGTGTTTACGAAATAAGAAGTACATATGTATCTCGACAGCTTTAATATATGAACCAAATTTGACACGTTTATGTGAAATAGTTTTTGAGTTATGAGGGAGTCAAAAGTGTTTCCAAATGGTTCGTGTAATATTACACACGGTGTGGCTCGCCATTCTGCTTGAACTTGGCTTGACACGCTGTCTACTGGCCGCAGCATCGACATTAATAAGCACGTTTGATAACTGAAATATTTTAAATACATGTATTTCATAAAAAAATTGCAAACTGAGTTAACATTTACTTTAAGGGGAAACGTTCAGGTTTTGCGAGCTCGCTTGGTACCGCAATCACGTATCGACTGAGTGCGCATTTGTTAGAGACTTTGTGTCGATGGAATTATTAAGTATTTTCCTCCTCGTTGTGATGAAATATAAACATTATACATATTACTCAATGTTGTGAATGAATGAATGATTGATATACATCCAATCATATACTTAATGAATTTGTAAAACTTAGAGATTTCTGCTAATACAACGCCTTTAATTTATTCTAAGAAAAACGAATCACAGATATCGCAATATAAGTTACGGGCAATCACGAGTGATTAAAAATTAAGCTGCTATTGCTATATGTTAGCCATTTATGAATTTTACAGTTGATTTGAGCTGTCTTTTGGTTGAGGAAAAATTAAGGTACCTACTGAAATTCTACTAGTAAAAAACTTTTATTGGCTTCTTTTAAATAGCAAGCTACATAATTGAGAATTTTGAGCAGTTGTTGTAGTTAGATGTATATTTGTTTAGTGTAAAGTAAAATAAATAGCAGCCTGTAGTGGCAGCGTAAGAGCGTGAGTGTGAAAAATATCTAGAGCCAAGTTTACAAATAGCGAAATCAGTAAACTTAGGAGCGAAGATGAAATAAATAAGTACAATAAAAGCTTAAAATATAGCTATCTGCAACTCGAATTTCCCAGGGAAAACACCTCGATACAATATTGCTACGACAGGATAAAAAACTCCGTCACTCTTATTTTAACAAGTCCGCCCAAAAAGAGAAGAAAACAAACAACACACAATACTATTGGCAAGTACAGTAAGGCTATAAAAAGAGAAGAAAAGAATTACAGAGAACTAAAAACAAATCACAGCGAGAAAAAGAAACTTTCAGTACTTTATAAAGCAGTCAACAAATATCTAAAAGCAAATGAAGAACATCTACAAAGCACTGGAAGTACAAAGAAGGCCTAGAAGAAACCTAGAACTAATACAACATGGATAGAAGAACTGAGAAAACATGATACAGAACTGATACCGTACAGAACGTATACCTTAGTCAACTCATACGACACCTACGTGGATTCCTTTAAGCCGCCGCTACCAAGCATTACAAGTTAGGCAAATCCTCTATAGAATGGTAGAATCTTACTTCCAACGGAGATATTAAATTGATATTTTCAATATCAAGTGTACAAGTGGTTCATACATTGCGGTTTTCGAAACATTATTCTTATTAGTTTTCCAGATGCGCAACCGTAATATTAGTTTTTTCTCACCATACGGTTAAACAGTAAAAAAATATAAAAGTAATCGTGTAGTGGGTATTATTGGTAATTTTTCCAGCAGTTGTGTTTTTTAAAACGGTAAAATAATAATAATAGTGTCCTCCAGACATAATTTCGGCCACGGTGGCCTGCCTCAATGGAGGCTAGCCAACGGCGCAGGACAGGATTATAGTGTCCAAGTGTATGCGCAAGCACTGGTGCACTCTTTATTCCCTCACTCTCATAATCCGATAGGATGGTAAACCGACACGACCGGAGAGAGATCAGGTGCAGGACTAACGGCTTTAAGTGATTTCCGAGGCACGGTGCTGAGATACCGTCAACTTCCAATTCCAATAATTGATTTTTGGCCCGACCCGAGATTTGAACCCAGGACCTCATGATCAGCAGTCTCACTACTTCAACCGCTAGACCAACAAGGCAGTCAAAATGGTATATAAAATCATTAGGCTTTTTATAGTACTTAATTTATTTATTTATTTCACAATTTATGTACACACAAGTAAGGGAGAGGATACATCATGATAAAAAGTTCGAACAAAGGCTCTACTTATCCCACAATGAAATTTCTTCCAGGAGGCCAGTTTCAAACACATATGATTAATAAATGATTATAAGGTCTGCACTTTGTTATTATACAACACATATGGGGATAAAATAAATAGGTATATATTATACGTCAGCTCGAATACTCTATATATATTCATATTTAAACAAATATTAATACGTACATATCAGAGATTTGAGACTTACATAGAAGACAGCGATAAATAATGTTCTTTCACTCGTTTTTTGAACAATGTCACTGTTTTGATTTCTCGAATGTGAGTAGGAAACGAATTCCAGAGTCTTACTGCGTGTACGAAGAATGAACGGGAATATGAATGGGTATTAAAGGATGGGAATTTTAAGAGAGTTTTAAGGTGAGATCTACAAAGTGTATCTGGGGATTTAAGAAAGGAAAATCTATTTCGGAGGTATGTAGGGAAATTTAGGCTATGTAAGATGTTAAAAAGGAGACAATGGATACGAGTGTTCCTGCGAAATCGGATCAGGAGCCACATGAGTTGCTTTCTATATTTAGAGACGTGGTCAAACTTCTGGAGTCCGAAAATATACCGAATGCAAAGGTTTTGCAATCGCTCAAGTTTGTTTAATTGCTCCTCTGTGGCATCCAAAAAACAGACATCAGCGTAAACTAAGATAGGCAAAATAAGAGTTTGTACAAGAGAGATTTTCGTTGGTAAGTTTAAAAAACTTTGAAGACGTTTTAATGAGTGGAAAGCATTATATACTCTTCTACCTAAGTCCGTTATGTGAGGACCCCATGACCCTATGTCAACTGCCAATGATAATTAACTTTTTCATAAAAATTTAAAAATATTACTGGCAAAAAAACAAGTGATGTGCCTTATTTTATATAAAAATGTAACGCCAGTAGTCGATTTCATCAGACAAACACTGGGAAACTAATTGTAGAGATTTTACTTTGCGCCCTAATTAGTGACTATTATCTATAGTCGAGACCACAATGATGTCTATGGTACTGAAGCCTTTTCGGTTTCCGAAAAGGCTTCAGTACCATAGACCACATACATACCCTGCGGCAGATTGTACAGAAGACTGAAGAGTACAATCTGCCACTTTGCCTGGCGTATGTGGACTATGAGAAAGCCTTTGATTCCGTCGAAATTTGGGCGGTGCTACAGTCCCTTCAGCGGTGCCAACTTGACAGTCGGTATATCGAAGTGCTGAAGTGTTTGTACAGTAGGGCTACGATGGCTATCCGAGTACAGAACCAGAGCTCGAAACCTATCCAACTGCAGAGAGGTGTAAGACAGGGTGACGTTATATCCCCGAAACTCTTCACCGCTGCATTGGAAGACGTTTTCAAGCTACTGGACTGGAAAGGATACGGTATTGACATCAATGGCGAGTACATCACTCACCTTCGATTTGCCGACGATATAGTCCTTATGGCAGAATCGCTGGAGGACTTAAGCACTATGCTCAATGACCTCAATAGTGCCTCCCAACGGATAGGTCTTAAGATGAACATGGACAAAACAAAGATCATGTTCAATGTCCATGTCACACCTATGCCGGTAGTTGTTGGGAGCACTATGCTCGAAGTTGTTGACGAGTACGTTTACCTGGGACAAATAGTCCGACTAGGTAAGTCCAACTTCGACCGAGAGGTCAATCGACGGATTCAACTCGGCTGGGCAGCGTTCGGGAAATTACGACATATCTTTTCGTCAGGTATACCTCAATCTCTAAAAACTAGATTGTACAACCAGTGCGTGTTGCCAGTGATGACTTATGGATCTGAGACGTGGTCCTTCACTGCTGGCCGTATGAGGACGCTTAAGGTCGCTCAGCGAGCTATGGAGAGGGCTATGCT
Source organism: Parnassius smintheus behrii (assembly GCA_036936625.1). Taxonomy (NCBI): domain Eukaryota; kingdom Metazoa; phylum Arthropoda; class Insecta; order Lepidoptera; family Papilionidae; genus Parnassius; species Parnassius smintheus. The sequence goes on along the minus strand of JAUPFT010000022.1, from coordinate 4,444,665 downwards.
CGGAGTTTCTCTGCGTGATAGACTCAGAAATGAGGATATCCGCAGTAAAACCAGAGTGACCGACATAGCCCAACGGATTAGTAAGCTGAAGTGGCAATGGGCCGGCCATATAGCTCGAAGAACCGATAACCGATGGGGAAGAAAGGTTCTCGAGTGGCAGCCTCGTACCGGTAGGCGTAGTGTAGGGCGACCCCCCACTAGATGGAGTGACGACCTGGTAAGACATGCAGGAAGTCGATGGATGCAGGTGGCTCAGGACCGTGCTTTGTGGCATTACTTGGGGGAGGCCTATGTTCAGCAGTGGACTTGTGAAAGGCTGTAATGATGATGATGATGATGATGAGACCACAAAATCGCTAGCTAAAATATATTTCAATTAATTTATTAAGTAAGCTCCAAAAAAATTCACGATATTTTTATCTTCGCGGAAGTTTTTCAGAAATAGAGAAATGTAATAAATAATTACATTACATGTGGCATTACTTAGGGCAGGCTTATGACCAGCAGTGAACTTATGGTAGGTTGTAATGATGATGATAGTGACCGGACAATAAATATCAAATTCATTACAGTATGACGACCAATTTATCTTCTCTTTTACCAAGTCTACACTGCGTTGAGTAGGGGATCACCTAATACTTCAACTACTATTATGAGGCTACCACTCGAGAACCTTCCTACCCTACTGGTTCTCGGTTCTTCGAGCTATATGGTTGGCCGATAGCCATTTCATCTTATAAATCCGCTGCGCTATGTCGGTTACTCTGGTTCTACTGTCAATAACCTCATTCCTGATCTATAACGCAGAGAAACTCTCAACTGACTGACCGACCTCAAACTTTCTCATACACCAGTGACAGCAGTGACGGACCACAAAAAATATGTTATATTACTCTTTAAACAATTACAACCTCAAACAAATAAATAACTTTTAAAGTGTTGTTACACAATACCAGCGTTAAATAGCAGCATAATGCTGCTTGACACTTTTTACATTAGATCTTCTTTCTCAATGGATCACCGGTTTTCTAAATTCATCATAAGAAATACAGCAGCAACATCCTGCTATTTCACGCTGTTATTTTGGGTGAAGTCTATTCTTTCTGCTGCTGTGAATAACTAGGTTTGTAGTATCCTTGTGGGAGGCCTATGTCCAGTAGTGGAACTTTGGAACTGTGAAGGGGTGTTATGATGATCATAACGTTAAATAAACTTGTCCAGATATAAAATATTCATATTGAATGTAGTACTGACGACTAATACTGACGACTGACGAGTAATAATGAGAAGAAGATTTTAGATCTAGCAAACTAATATGCAAGAAAACATAAAATCGAAATTCATACATAATTTATTCGGCATCAAGATCTTGTGTTAAACTGTTAAGTGCCAACTGCTAACGATAATTTAAAACTTGAGACTCGGTTTACTACAGTTTACAAACTTTAAATTGGTTATTAGGTGCATTGACACGGGATTAACTTTGTATTTGATTTGCATTCCGCAAGTAGTGAGTCATTGCTCGCTGCGGTTGTAAATTTCTCGTATTAATTCAGGTTAATAAATTTACAACCGCAGCGAGCAATGACGATTTTTTTAAGAATAAAAGTGAATAACGATTACACAGTCCACCAGATGGTAAGTGGGGCCACAGATATCTAAATTTATTCTCAATTTAGCAGACTATTCGTTGCATCTGAGGACTGAAGTGCGATGCCTCTTTTCCAGTTAAAACGGCCTTCCGTTCTCTACACTCATAACTTTCATCACTTGCAAGGAGATCAAGTGAGAGCTCTGGCACAGAGATATTGTTTACTGCAAATAACCTCAACTATCACCCTATTTCGTTTGCTCTATTATTTATTATTATTGATATTAAAATTTAAACGATTTTTAATGATGAATTTGAACATCGATCAAAATCTAAAATATGTGAATTCGCTCAGTCTGTCAACACAATTATTGCTACTTCTTCTTATCAGAAAGAGACGGTGTGTAAAGATTCGTTGTGAATTCATTTTTTTATAGGATAAGGTGACAAACGAGCACACAGTCCACCTGATTGTAAGTGGTTGCTGTGACCCATAGACATCTGCATCTATCCTCAATTACGAATCAAAATGCAAATGCGTTGTCTCCGGTGAGGACTAAGATATATCTCGTTAATAGACTCGTTTCCTTTATAAAGGGTCTCTGGTTTTTTTTCTATGTTTTACCTGATGTTTTTTTGGTCTATGCTTATAATATAACTGCAGCATGGCTCTACCACGTACAAAACGTTGTTGTTGCCTCAAAAAAAATCTGATTTTATGCTATATTAAAATGCGTTTGTAACATTTATTTATTAAAATGTGTATAACAAAAGAGCGAATTGGATTTTTCGTAGTGATAAATCTAACTTTTCGTAGTGATAATCTGCTCGTCATTTAACGATTTTTTTAAAAGTCATTTTACTAAATCTATTGACAATAATTTGACTATACGTTCTGATAATTTAAATTTATATGTAATCCAAGATATTGAAATAAATCTAGAGAAAGTTAAGAATTTAATTAGTAAGCTTGACATTACGAAAGGTGCCGGTAGCGATAAATTGCCTCCTGTATTATTTGTAAAATGTGCAAAATCTTTATCTGTTCCTATAGCACTATTATTCAACAGGTGTCTTCGCGATGGCTACTTTCCAAGTATTTGGAAGGAAGCCCATGTTGTACCTACACACAAGAAAGGGCTGAAGACAATAATTGAGAATTACCGGCCAATATCAATACTCAATGTGTTAAGTAAGTTGCTAGAAAGAATCGTTCATATGCACATATACCCCATCATATTACCTTCAATACCCCCAGAACAACATGGCTTTGTGAAAGGGCGCTCTACAGCAACTAACTTGGGTGCATTTATTGATTATACTACCTCAAATATGGATGAAGGGTCGCAAGTAGATGTCATTTACACTGACTTTGAGAAAGCCTTTGATCGCGTAGATCACATCATATTACTACGTAAGCTTTTTGAGCTGGGCATACGAGGTAACCTTTTCAGGTGGATGGAATCATATCTGTGGAAACGATCTCAGGCAGTAGTCTTAGGAGGGTTCCGTTCTGACTTCGTGGAAATAACATCCGGAGTTCCACAAGGTTCTATTTTGGGTCCTCTACTGTACGTGTGCTATCTATATGATGTGGGCAAGTGTTTTCATAATGCTAAGTTTCTGATGTACGCTGATGACACTAAACTGTATATGAAAATCACTGATTATGTAGATTGCATGAAACTTCAAGATGATCTTGTGCGACTTGGTAACTATTATGTAGTAAATCGTATAGGAGTTAATGTCAGCAAGTGTCTTTACGTTTCTTTCACAAGGAAAAGAGAACCACCAAATTTCAACTACCAAATAAAACACCTTAATATAACTAAGAAAGAATTAGTGAAGGATCTGGGGATATTACTAGATTGCAAGTTAAGCTTCTTAGAACATATTGAAACAATAACGCACTCGGCCTACAAAAGCCTTGGCTTCATCCTACGTGTAAGCAGACCCTTTACTGATATTAACTGTATTAAATTACTTTACTTTTCATATGTTAGAAGCGTCCTTAAATATTGCAGTACTGTATGGAATCCGCATTACACTGTTCATATAAATAACTTAGAACAAATTCAGCACAAATTCTCACAAATCCTAAGACATTTAAAGTATAGAAATTTTATTTACACTAATGACTATGAAGAGTCTTGTAGATATTTCAATATAATAAGCCTTGAGGATAGACGTACTCTAATGGACATGGCATTTTTGCATGGTTTATGTAATGGAAGTATTGACTGTGTAATTTTAGCTGATAGAGTTCTCTGTTTTTGTACTCCGAAACGTAGAACGAGACATACACCTTTGTTTGCGGTTGTCAAAACAAAGACAAACTATACACAAAACTCTCTGGTGAATCGTTTACAAAAAGTTTATAATAAAAAAAAATCCACTCAGTTGATATTTTCCATTCCAGTAAGGATAAGTTTAAGAAGGATGTCTTGAAACTTCTGAAGTAGTGAGTTTAGGTAACTCACTAACTCATACACACACACGCACGCACACACACACACACACACACACACGCGCACACACGCACGCACGCACGCACACACACACACACACATACACACACACACACACACACACACACATATGCCCGCGTGCGAGGGAGGTGCATACGAGCATTATGTATGTTGAAAATCTTTTAATTTTCTAGATGTTTAAAAATATGTATTTTTAGTCCCAACTACTTTGTCTTCAACATGTCCGTTATAAATTGAAAATACTTTTTAAATAATGTAAATCCGTTTTTGGCTATAATTTAAGATCATAAGATGTACGTACGATGTAACAAAGAGCTGTGGATTTTGTTTGAAATAAAATAAAATAAAAAATAAGACGTAACCGCTTGAATGTGTGCTCCGGTGACAATGGTTTTCGTGCAAAATAAGGGTAGCAGTTATTCTATTGTGAATTATAGTATTCTATGATCTAGAGTAAATGTAGTTATAACAGACTGCTACACATTTTTTATATTCTTTATCAGTTCGCAAAAATTTACTGCAGAAAATAGATCTCATTTGGTATGTGGTATATATTATTATGGTCCAAAGTATTTATAAAATCTAGAGACCATACGTAAATACACATAAAATTACTACGTCTATTTTGAGTCATCGGTAGTTTAAAGACTAATCGTCCACCGTAAATTTCACAAAACTCATGCCCTGGTTCAATCCCAGCCGACGTCAATGAAATTGTAAATTGGAATTTTGAAGGCCCCGTGACGCAATGTCTTAGCAATGAGTTGAGGTACTAAGACGAATCCACGGCAGGTTCAAGTTCCGCACGTCACATAATTGTTCTGGGTCTGGATGTTTGTTCTTGTGCAACTTATATATTCAGCAATTTATATTTATACTGCCAGTGTCTCTCATTTCTAAGGGGATTTTAGGAGCATTGAAATGCCGCCCAAATGTGTGTTGGCAGACTTCACAATTACTTATAAAGCTGAAGTGACAAACGCACTTTCAAATTCAAATTCATTTATAGAATATTCATTATAGAATAAAATATGATCTTAAACTATGTTAAATGGCCTATTTACATTCTACCACCTTATAGCGTGTGCAAATATTTCATAGGTAAAAAAATTAAACCACAAATGGAAATTCAATTTCGTGCATTTATTATTATTACAAGTTAGATTAATTTATGTCAAAATTATAACGTCATTTATGTAATAGATTTTAAAATGTCAGTTTATGTAATGATTGTACTTAATTATTAATGTCCATACTTTCAGATTATTCATTATTAATTAATTAATAGCAATATATAAATATTACTGACGTCAGATTTATTTTCACAAAAAGACATAAAATATTAATATTTTATTTGAATAACACATGGTTTTTCAGTAAGTTTCAGATCAGCATATTTTGCTACGGTTATTCATAGCATGCAAACGTTGTTTACATCTACCGTTGTAAACAACGTTTTTGTGCTTCTGTAAAAACACGCATACTTCGTAGATATAAAGTGATGGTAGTGGTAACGAGCCAAGTTTTTTTAACGCCGTTGACACGATTCATTCAGTTTTAGCCGACATGTCACTCTAATGCATTTTTTTGCCCAAATGCTTTATTTTGATGAGTGCTCCTGCACCACATTATAAGACCATACTGCAGCAATAACTCTACGTATGCATGGTTAGACACGACAGCAGTTTTTATGTTTGTTATGTTTTTCATTTGTTTAATTTCATATACGAATTTATTTATTTTGATAGAAACATCATTAAAGTGTGTTTTCCAATTTAATAGTCATCTATATTTAAACCTTAAAATTTCGTATGACTAGCTGCTTTTATTTTAGGTTGGACACGACAGCAGTTTTTATGTTTGTTATGTTTTTCATTTGTTTAATTGCATATACGAATTTATTTATTTTGATGGAAACATCATTTGAGTGTATTTTCCAATTTATATCGTCATCTATATTTAAACCTAAAAACTGAGTAGCTGCTTTTATTTTAGGTATGTTAAATTTTATATTATGTTTATTATTAGACATAAATGTACTAATAATAAGCATAATCTTTTTATTATTTTGAAATCGCATATAAAGAGATTTGCCTAAATTAATTTTTAAATTATGTATGTCAACGAAATTTATTAAAGGATCTATTGTATTATTTATGTCAACTTCGTGGTCGGTCATATTATATTTTTATTATAAGTCAGGATAGTTGAGATATCACCGGTAAATAGAATACACTTATGCCTCGTCATATTGACAATGTCATTTATGTACAACAGGAACAGAAATGGACCGAGAACACTGCCCTGTGGAGCGCTATATTTATTTTTCCGTTATTTAGGCAAGTACGGTATTATGTTTACATCTGTTTTAGTAACAGTGACATATTAATGTCTATTATCCTCTGAATTGCGGATGTCCAAGACTTGGACACGAAAATATCTCCGTTGACTGCGGGCGTCCAAGTGTTAGACATTTTTTACCCTATCTTTTAATGAAGAAACAAAGCATTATGCGCTATTTCTAACTCATTCTACCATATGTCAATGTTTACAGGATAAAAAAGGCTAGCATAAAAACCCCACAGCTTATACACTTTAGTAGTATATTTTATTTAAATCATTCTTAAATGTCGTCCGTTCCTTGAGTCAGCCATTAGTGTGATTGACGCGCGCTAACAACGAAGTTGTTTGTAATTATTTTATATTAATTTATATTTATTGTGTGGTGAATTGTATTGAAACAATGTCTGGGTAAGTAATCTTCTTATTTATAATCTGATTTTGTGTTTTACCTTATTAAGTACGTGTAAAATCGTTTTTTAATATGTATGAAGCAAACTGCTATCTAAAAACTAACATGCTGGTTGAGGAAAGTTGACTTGAAATGTACGTAAAATTTTAGTATTGACTGTCAGTTTTGTGTTAAAATAGGTATAATTGTTCATCGTTCACAGTTTTAGTACATCAAAATGTGGATAAAGTGCAATATTTTCAAAATTTTATTGTATATACGCAATAGGTGCAATAGTGTCCATTTTTGAGACGTCCGTAGAAGTTAATTCTAGTTCTCTGTTTTGCGGGTGGCGAAAAAAGGAACTAAAGTTTGCCATACTGCATCAACTTCAAATTCGGTTGAATCGTTAGAATGGTAAAGAATCTAGCGCCCTCGAGCAGAGAAATGGAGCTTGGTTGACTCCACGATTATTCGATGATTTATAAAAAAATTTATGTGGCATTTTGATACGTCATGTATGTTAACACAAGACTTCGGAATTTTTTAAACAATTTATTAAAACAGAAAGTTAGATAGTATATACATGCTTTTTAATATTTTTATTTTAATATTTTTTAATATTTAATATTTGAAATTTTTATTTTTTTAATTTAATATAAACAGGTTATAGTTTTTAAGATCACCTCAGACACATATTTCTTATACTGTTTTTTTAATGTACATTTTATCTGTATGTACCTTGCAAATCATGCGTTATGTTTCAACATAGAGCAAGATTGCTACTACCTACAGTACCATTCGTAAATAATTTGTACTGTAGATACAGTAAATCCAACAAGTACCAGGAGCCTTTTAAAGAAATAAGTACCTATGTTATATATTTATTCAATTTTATACTTATGTCCATCCATCCATTTAGTTTTTATTGTTGCCTAGCTATAATTTGTTCAGCTAATTATTTCAGACTATCATCGTCGAAATGTTTAAGTTAGTTAAGTTATACAGCCTATTTCCGTCCCACTGCTGGGCCTTCCCTTACTTCTGAAAGGGTTTTACGGCAAAGAAGTATCCACCGCGCTGCCCATATGCGTGTTGGCGAACTGCACATACCTTGGAAATATTTTTTTTTATTTCTCAGACAGTCAGACTTCCTCATGATATTTTTTTTCACCGCCGAGCATAGGTAAATCAGCACTTAAAATTGCAATTAATAATTTCATTGATGCCGGCGGGGATCGAACCCGGTGTGCTAGCGTACTGTGAAATTTAACGCGAGAGCTCACAATCTGAGCTACCAGGGCTCTCTCATCGTCGTAATGAATACTTAAGTTAGTTAAGTTACAGCCTTTTTACGCCCCACAGCTGGGCAAAGGCAAAGAGGTTTCCGTTGCGCTGCCCCAATGCGTGTTGGCGAACTTCATATGTCTTCGAAATATTTTTTTTCTTATTTCACAAACGTGCAGGTTTCCTCACAATGTCTTTCTTCACCGCCGAGCACGTGGTAGATCAGCACTTAAAATTGCAATTAACAATTTCATTATTGCTAGCGGGGTTCGAACCCGGCTTGCTAGCGTACTGTGAAATTTACAGCGAGAGCTAACCATCTGAGCTACCACGGCTCTTCTGAGCCACCACGGCTCTCATCGTTGAAATGAATACACCTCTTTATTTTGTATGTTTTTTTCTATAGGATAGGGTGACAAACGAGCACGCAGTCCACCTGTGGTGGTTGCTGCGGCCCATAGACATCTACATCTATCCTCGATTACAAATCAAAATGCAAAAATGCGTGTCACCCGTGAGGACTAAGATGGAACGCCTCGTTTCCAGCAAAAAGGCTCTCCGGTTCTCTACACTCACCGTACGAAACACAGAAGCATTAAGCTATTATTTCACGCTGGTATTTTGTGAGAGCGTGGTCCTTCCCCGGTCGAGCCAGCCTATTCGTGCTACAACTATACTACTAATATAACTGCAGCATGGCTCTACCACGTATAAAAAAATGTTTTAATGAACTAGAACAAGATGCACAAAAAAGTGCAGAATCGAACTTTAATTCTGGCATATTTTTGTATAATGCATAAGAAGTGGGTTCTTTAAAAATATGCATAAATAATTTTCTTTTTATTTCAGAAAGAGATATATTTATTTTAAATTTTATTATTTCGTAGCTATTATTTGTGTTAAAGGAAATATGTTACCTTTTGGAGAAATAATGTTATTGGTTATTGGAAATGTAACATAACCGCTGCGCACCTCGCGGTGTCACTCGACACATATTATGGTGCATTGGGTATTGTTTACAAAAAACGTTATTTATAACTCTACATCAGCGGGAGTGACTCTTGAGTGGTTTTATGGTTTTTAAAGGAATGAATGAATCTTTATTTCTGTACAAGTGCTGTTAAAGTTTGTTTGCTCAAATAAAGTAATTAATTTTTCAATAAATATGGCACTTACGACTAAAATTTTGATATCGGCATTAAGAGTACTTATGAAATACTTTATCGGATTTCTAAAACTTAGCAAAACCTATTGAAAGATGACTGAATGATGTAAAGAAAAAGAGAGATTCAGGACTGGATGATTGTAATGAAATAAAAAAAAACCATTTTTATTGACTAAAGCATTACGCCGCATTATACCGCATCTGGTCCGAACTACATGCTACATCGGTGTAAATTGATTGTAGGTACTTGTAACCTTATTATTAATGCGTTTTACGATAAAAAATTGTATTGTAGTCTATGATTTTGCACATAAAATACTGTAAACAGTAGACGTAAGATTAAAATAAAATAAAATTGAACTAGTATTAAAAAACTTTGTTCCATTTAGAAATACGATAGTTTTGACTTTATTCAATATTTAGTTATACTAACTACTTTAAACTTTATTAAATATATGTACTCGTTTATAGGATATTTCATAGAGAATTCAGAAATGTATACATATTATAGTATTCGATATACCAAAATCAAGATATTAATCCATTTTATTAAACAGCTCCGCAGTCAACGGAGTATTACAGTTAGAGTCACCGCAGCTGAAAGGTTATAAAGATATGATGATATCCACTGAAGTGTATGTCCTCTAATTCCAATCTTTTCCTATTTCTGTAACAATAGGTCATGTGATACTAGGTCAAAAGATTTAGATAAGTCCAAAAACAGTCTCGTGGTAAAATTATTATTATTGGTATTTGACATTACTGCTTTTAAAAGTGATAAAAATATTCATTTCATAAATTCATTTAGGCCGTAAAAACATTTTTCTTTTAACCATTGTATCAACTTTTTTTTAAATATGGTTAAAGGTAACTCTAAAATTCTTTTGTTATTTTGTAATACACTTTTATAGCATTTACATAAGATAATTGATAGAATCAGGCGTTACTTTGCGGAAATTCATTATAATAAAGATATCAAAATTTAATTCGCAACCATCCGCTTAACTAAATACAATGATATGTCTTACCTGGATTGAAGAGCTCTTTTCCAGGTAAGACACATCATTGTATTTAGATTTGGATTGAAGATTATATGATTATACGGCCGCTACGGCGATCTCGGTGCCTGCGCTTCCCTACGGCGGGCGGGCACTGCTCTCCCTCCGCGCCTCCGGGCTCTATTTTAAGGGCTTGCCTTAAAATGCACATTACGTAAGCGACCAGTGATCGATTTGAGGGTGAATTGCAGATTTAAGTGCTGACTTACGATATATTTAGTGGCGAAGAAAACATCATGAGAAAAGCTACATGTTTAAGAATTAAATATGTTAAGAACATGTGAAGTCTAACACGCACAGGATCAGCGTGCCGGATTAACTACTTGATACCTTTCTCGGAAATAAGGCGAGTCTATGACATGCGGTAGGACGTACAGAAGATGGAGCTTTGCTTTCTCTTCTTTGTGGTAGAGCCATGCTACAACTATAATTAGATTTTGGCGTGAATTTTTCGGCTTAACCGGGTTAGAAACCACGCTCTTACTACCGGTGTAAAATAGCAGCCTAATGCTGGTGTGTTTAATGAACACTTTTTACCGAAAATGCGACATTCCATCTTAGTACTCAAGGGTGACAACGTATCTGCATTATAAGATGTTTAATAGAAAATAAATGTAGAAAAAAATTATTATGATATTTGTACTTATAATTTCTTATTTTCTACCCAAAGTAGAATAATCTTACATTTAATAGGCAGTTTTAGCGTCAAATTTCAAATATGCGTGTACTCAAAAGGCGTATATTACGTTTTGGTAGCATATGGAACATAGCGGTTAAGGTTATTGAAACATAATAGAATAATCGCAGTCTGATGAAATGTAGAGCTGGAAATTGGAATATGAAAATTTAATTTCGGACATAAGTAAAAACCGACTTCACAGAACTAAACAAAATAAAATAACTTCCATTCAATGAGGGCTAATAATCTTCCACCCACCTGATATATCTAGTTGGGAACGAGGTATTTTTTTTTATTTTACATAACGTCATTTGATTGAGAAATAAGTTTTAAATAAAATTTTAAGTTAAAAATCTCTCTCATATATAAAAAAAAATCTATAAAATCCACCTGAAAGAACATAAAACTGACGTGAAGCATCGACGCTCTGAGAGGTTTGTGTACATGTTCAAGATCGTCACCACAATTACGTCAGAATAAAAAAAAACCTAAATCCTCGCAAAAAAAACACCGATTTCTACCAAGAATGATACGCGAGGCTATTGAAATTAAAAATTCATTCTAATTTTATAAGAGAAAATGGATGTGATCAGCTACCTGCTTGGGATCCTATAATTAACAAAATTAAATCCAAGCCCGAGCATACCACTGCAAGACATCAAGATACTGTAAGCTCTTTCTGCGTAGATTAGACCAAGAAATAATATTAAACAAAAACTGAAGGTAGCCGCACTAACTTTGACATTGACATGCCAAATATCTCAGTATCTCGTGACCTATATCGTATCAGGAAAACACCCGAAACGTCGATAATTATAACTAAGTTAATTAAAAGTAATAAAGTAGATTATGTTTTATTCAATTTGTAGTGTTAGCGTTAATATAATAAATTATAATTTATCAGTTTCTAGACTATTAATACACAAAAATGCCTCAGTCAGTTGCTCTTTCATTTGTAACTCTTTTTTATTTTTTCTACATTTAGGAATATTCATAGATAGACTTATTCTACATACCGCCGCCCATGAACAACTGCAACACCAAGGGAATTGCAGATACGTTTCCGTCCTTTTAAAAAAGAGTAGGCTCTTTTCTTGAAGTACCCAATTTGCATCGGTTATCGCAAAATCAGTGTGATTTACCATCTCCTGCATAATTGCTTATTGTCAAATGAAAGGGTAATTAAGCACTGACTCATATCAAGTGAAAAAAGAAAATACATTGCTGTGTTAAAAATCCGCTTAGGAATTACATTAGGTTTCAATAAGAGGCGGTGTTAAAATATCCACCATTATATATCGTCCCGTTTGTTTCGTCAGAGGTGACAGAGGGAAACAAACAAAGAGATGGCAGCAGCGTCTTCTTAATAACAACTTGATATTATAAAACTGCGGCTGCCAACCCACCAGTTAAGCGTGGCATCTATGGAGCTTTCCGTGGAGAGGCATATTATGTTCAGCAGTGAACTTTTGAAGGGCTGTATTGGTAATAAAATTACATTGAAAAAAGGCTATTGGCATCGCTTAGAACTATAAAGTAATGTAATTTGTACATTCGACTGTTGTAATTTAGTGAATTTTTACCCTAACTTTTGTGAATCAGATTAGAAAAAAGTTAGTCATAACAGAAACAATAACGTTTACTGATAGTGCCGGGTTTCTAAGATAGAACGTAATTTTTAAAGAACAGTTTATTTTTGGATTAGATTCATATATATTATGTGAAAAAAAGTTGTGTTGTTAGTGGTAAAGCCATAGTGTATGGTTGCGCGGAAAAAACCATTGGGTTATTATATTTGACGGTAGAGGTGCCAAGCCGCTTGTTCCTTTCCGACAAAACGATATCATTCATACCCTCCTCGATCCTCCATCGACACATCGGGGTGGTAGGGTGGGAGGGGCAAGAAGATGATTCTAGAATGTCACGTAATCATCGGGGCCGAGGACATATAAGGCACGCGCGACCGTTGCGCGGCCTCTTTTTCACCGCAGTCGTCGCTGAAACCACACCACTAGTAGAAACCGCTTTAGCCTGGAAGCAGTCGAGCTCCAGGAGACCCGCCTCACCTCGTGTGAGATATAGTCGCGCACCGCCTCTCTCCGGAGTGTTCCAGAAGAAGTTCCAGAAGTTGCAGCTATAGTGCTCAACAGGATAGAAGAAACCCCGGTGAGTCAATATTCCTTTATTTACCGCCTGCCTGATATATAGTTTAACCCGCCAATTTTGTTGTTCTCCTAATCAGGCAGGATTCCTTTTCAGCGATTTGGCACAATTATAGTTTAGTTTTAGGGAAGAGCGAGTGCATTATACCGCATGCTATAGTAGTCGCCTTTACGTAAGCGTAGAAGCAACCGCATATACAGTCCACTTTAGTTAATATCTCGCGTAATAGGTTTAAGGTTCGACCGGGGAACTAGACTTCGGCAGCCTTAAACACGTGGCTCCACCATTTTATGGTCACTTCGAGCAGGATTTTGGTCGAATTGTTGAATTAATTAATTAGATAATGCACTCCAATTTATAGAATATACTTAAATAGTGTTCGTTTAAATTTAAATTTTGATTAGGTACTCGCAAACAGAATTATTCGTTTTATAGCGCTCGTATTTGATTAGATTTAAAGCCTATTAAATAATTGAAACAGTGTTATAGGAACCGTTTGATACGCTTATCCACAATCTTGATAAAATTATTGAGTCTAGCAAATGACGCGTCACCTCGACTCGCTGCGCAGGTGTTCGATTTAATTACGTAATACGGCATACCGAGTGTCCATCCTTTATTGTTTGTGCGTTGTGAGATTAATTGTGATTGATATAACTTTATTATAATAGTTTAAAATGGCAGTTAGTGGAAGTGAAATCAAAATTAAAACGCTTTATGCTAAGAGGGACATACTCTTTTCGCGTATGCAGAATATAAGTAATTATATAAAGAACATCCATATAGAAGCAGTGCGGGAAACTTTTTTGACCGAAATCGAAACGATAGATTCTTTACGAATAGATTACGAAAAAATATTAGACCAAATTAATCATTTGGAATTACAAATCGACCCAAAATACATAGCGAACTACCAACCGCTGCTGGCATTCGAAGATATGTTGTGTCGCGTGAAAAGAATTGCGAGATCCCTATCTCAAAACGAGGCAAAGCCGGAAATACAGGTACGTCCAAGCGACTCGATTAGGTTGCCGCCAATAGATATTCCGGTATTTAATGGTGATATTAAGACGTGGCCCTTCTTCTTCAGTAGTTTTCAAAACAATATACACAATAACCCATCGTTATCGGACGCCGAAAAATTATATTACTTAATCAGTAAACTTAGTGGCAGGGCACAGTCGATCTGCTCTGGTTTTACACCTACAGCAAACAATTACTTATTAATATTCGAAACGCTTAAAACTAAATATGAAGATAGGAGAATGTTAGCTTCCGAATATTTGAACCAGATATTCGATCTTAAATCTATATCATCCGCGAACATCAACGGCTTAGAGCAATTTCTAGATAAATTTGTGGCATCGGTGGCTGCACTTAAGAATTTGAAATTTAATGATCTTATGGACGTGGTGTTTCTCCATATTGCACTGAAGAAGTTGGACCCCGACAACGTGCGTGCGTTTGAAATGGAGCATCGTGGCTCGGAGATGCCTTCCTTTCATTCATTAGCATCGTTCGTGCGAGATCAAATAAAGGTGATGCAGCGCTCTCCGAACGTTAAACAGGAGATTAAAAGGTGCGTCGATCGTAGACAGACTCAACCATCTAAAATAGCAGGGTCGTTAACTTACGTAACCGCTACGCCAACATCACTCCAGCATACTTGTTTAGTATGTAAAGATAGACACGGTAATTTATATAATTGTGCGACTTTTCGTAAATATTCACCAAGCGAGCGTTATAAATTAGTAAAGACAAACAACCTATGTTTGAACTGCTTAAGCGATAAGCATTTAGTTGCAAAATGCAATTCGAGTTCCGTATGTAGCAAGTGCGCCAGGAAACATCACACGCTATTACATTTTGAAAATAGCAACATAGCGGCGTCAAGTAAAGCGGATAAGGAATTCGCCCCTACTAAGGTCAACGATTCTAGCGGTCGACCTGGTGATGTCGCTCTGTGCTCATTGGCAAATATGGGAGCACAACCTCCTTCAACCGTGTTACTGGGTACGGCACGTATTTTGGTTAGGGATTCGCGTGGAAACGAACAAAGCGTCCGTGCACTGCTGGACAGCGGAGCCCAAAATAGCTTTATAACGCGACAATGTTGTCAGCGCTTAGGCTTAGTAATAAATAGGTCACTTTCATGTCCTGTAATTAAAGGCATCGGAGGCACTAGTAAATCGACACAGGGATATATAAATTTAAAAATTTATTCTCGGATAGATCGTAATGTTAACTTTGATATAAATGCACTAGTAGTAGATAGGGTCACTGAACGGTTGCCAACCGTTTCGGTTGACACCTCGGCAATGATTGAATTTAAGAATTTGACTCTGGCGGACGACACTTACGCCGTTCCTGGAAACATAGACATGCTCATTGAAGCATCGCTTTTCCCTTATCTTTTGTTAAACAATAAGGTCAGGGGCAACTCTTCGCATACCGCGCCTTACGCACTGGAAACCGTATTGGGCTATGTGATCCTGGGCTCCGCCCCCATCATAGATAGTATTTCGGCAACCTCTTATTGTGGTATGGCTGTCGAACCGCTCGAGTCGTTAGTCCGCAAATTTTGGGAGATGGAGGAGGTGAACGTCCCACCCATAGCTAGCTCAGATGATAGGTTATGCGAGGAAATTTACGTCCGCACGACCATTCGTGATCGCGACGGTAGATATAGTGTAGCGCTACCTTTTAAAGGAGGTGTTTTATCTCTCGGCGATTCGCGTCAGATGGCGGAAAAACGTTTCTACAGCTTGGAGCGTAGGATGCTCGCTTCACCCCAGTTAAAGGAAGCTTACGACGGCGTCATTAACGAATATATAAGAGAAGGTTACATATCACTTGTGGCTTCGAAATTAGATAACTACGAAGACACACCGTCGTATTTCATACCACACCACGGAGTCATTGGAGGGGACAAACTTACATCTAAGTTACGTGTAGTGCTCGACGCTAGTGCTAAAACTAGCACTCACCTGTCGCTTAACGATATTCTCTATAGTGGGCAAAATTTACAGGGCAGTTTATTTAATATAATAGTCAATTTTCATTTGTTTAGTATAGCACTATCCGCCGATATTCGTCAAATGTTTCTTTGCATAGGGGTCCGTGAATGCGACCGTAGATTCCAACGCATTTTATATCGTTTCAACCCAAAGGAACCTCTAATGGTGTTTGAATTTAATCGCGTTTGTTTAGGTTTAAAGTCGAGCCCATTTCATGCGTTACGCACGGTGAGACAGCTCGCTCACGATGAAGGTCCCTCTTATCCTAAAGCTAAGAGGGCAATTGAGAGCGGATTATATATGGATGATTTTGTGTACTCGGTCGATAGCGTGGAGGAGGCAACCATAACCACCGCCATAACCACGCTCATGAAATCGGGTCAATTCGATCTTGTGAAGTGGACTAGTAATTCGCGTCCGGTTTTGGATACAATCCCACTATCACACCGTCTTTCGGCGATAAAGGAATTCGACGATTCTGATACACACAAGGTGCTTGGTCTATGTTGGTCACCAGAGTCCGACGTGTTTAGCCTTAAGGTAAATCCGCCCGTAGAGAAATGCACAAAGCGCACAATACTGTCATGCGTTGCTAGATTATGGGACGTCATGGGTTTCGTAGCTCCGGTGGTATTATACGCTAAGCTTTTAATTAAACAACTTTGGTTATTGGAATGCGACTGGGATGACTCGCCGCCTGACAGCATTGTTCGGTTGTGGCAGCGCTTTAGAGAGGAACTACCTTTATTAAGAGAAATTAAAATACCGCGTCATATAAACGTAGATAGAAGTAGCGCCATAACAGTCGTTGGGTTTGCAGACGCCAGCGAGAAGGCTTACGGGGGCGTTGTATATTTCCACGTCCAGAATAATGGTAGAAATTCGATTAGCCTCATTAGTTCTAAGTCGAGAGTCTCCCCCCGTAAAGTTGTCTCTCTGGCGCGCTTAGAGCTTTGCGCAATATTAGTACTCACCAAGCTTATTACCGCAGTTATCAGCGCATGTAGGGATAGAGTTCACATAGAAAGGATATTGGCCTTTTCCGACTCCACCGTCGCCTTATGCTGGGTTTATTCTTCACCCCACCGTTGGGATACGTTTGTTGCGAACCGAGTGGCCAAGATACAAGACGAGTTAGAAACGCGGAACTTTTATCACGTGTCCGGTACGGAAAACCCCGCCGATTGTCTATCCCGTGGACTCACCCCGATGCAAATAATGGACCACCCGCTTTGGTTCCACGGACCTGCTTGGGTTCACTTGGATCCCTCGCAATGGCCAATAACCGACTTCGAACCTTCGTCAGTGTCACAACCGCCGGAAGAGAAGAGACACGCTCTAGTGGCGAACGTTTCGAGTGAGGTTTCTCCAATCATTGCTTTGGCGAACCGCTTGTCCTCTTGGTCGAAATTATTGCGTAGCGTAATTTACGTTTGTTGATTCGCGAAGCTGTTACCGCGACGTTCGTATGTCTTAGCATCCGATTACAACTATGCCGAGTCGCTAGTATTGCGTGAACTTCAACGTGCGCACTTCTCTGAAGAAATTAGAAGATTACAATCGAATAGAGCTTGTAGTCGCGCCTTTCAACGCCTTAAGCCATTTTTACAGGATGGGATTGTAAGGGTAGGTGGACGCTTGTCCAACTCGCAATTGAGTCCAAAGTTGTCCAAATCGACCAACGGCACCCTATTGTTTTACCGCGTAAAGACCATACCATGAACTTATTAGTCGATTACCATCATAAATTGAACTCGCACGCTGGCCCCGACTTGTTGATATCGATTTTGCGTCAGAATTATTGGATTCTTTCTGCACGTGGTTTAATACGCAATCGGGTGCACCGATGTAGCACTGAATAGCTTGCTTTCGGGCACGCCCCAAGCCGTCATTTCCGGAAATGGCGGAACTTAGATCTTGTAGAGTAATACAATCAGTAAAGCCCTTCACGCACACCGGGTCTGATTTCGCTGGTCCGTTTAAGGTCACGCTCACTCGCGGGCGTGGTATAAGATCCACAAAGGCTTACGTCTGCATTTTCGTATGTCTAACTACTCGAGCGGTGCATATAGAACTCGTTGGTGATCTAAGCACAGCAGGCTTTATGGGTGCATTTAAAAGATTTCTTTCCCGCCGTGGCCCTGTAAGTAGATTGTATTCGGATAACGGTACGAACTACGTCGGTGCAAAACGTATTTTATCGGAACTACATAAGCTCTTAGCTAGCAAATATTATAATTCGGAGTTCGCTCACATTCTAGCCGAGAACCGCATTGAGTGGTCTCTGAACGTCCCAGCCGCGAGCCATTTTGGGGGCAATTGGGAGACTAATATCAAGAGTCTAAAGAGTCATTTATACAGAGTAATAGGAGATCAAATTTTGTCCTTCGAAGAGCTAAGTACGGTGCTCGCTCAAATTGAATGCGTAATGAATAGTCGCCCACTTTGTCGTACGTTGTCTAGTGACCCCTCGGAACCGCTGGCTCTAACTCCAGCACATTTTTTGAATTTAACGCCTTTAAAGTATTTGCCAGCCGCAGGTATGGATGAGAACAGACTTAGCATTTCCGCACGCCACAAATTATTAGATCGGTTAGTGCAATCGTTTTGGAAACGATGGAGGATGGAATACTTGCATACTTTGCAGTCTCGGCAAAAATGGAACACAGCAACTGAGCCTTTAGCTGTAGGAACTGTAGTTGTGCTCACCAAAGAGAATACGCCGCCTCTCCACTGGCCGTTAGGAATTGTCGAAGAGGTCTTTCCCGGTTCCGACGCAGTAGTTAGGATAGCTCGCGTTAAGACCACGGTTGGGTCTTACTTGCGTCCGGTTGTCCGTTTGTGCCCCCTGCCTCTTCCATAATTTAAATTAGCTTTCTAGATTAAATTGTAGTTGAATTTAAGTAATCTTAGCGTTAGTTAGTTATTTTGTTAGTTGATCTTAGCTCTAGTTGTATTAGTTAATTTTGAAGGAAATCCTTCAAGGGCGGGGGAGATGGTTGCGCGGAAAAAACCATTGGATTATTATATTTGACGGTAGAGGTGCCAAGCCGCTTGTTCCTTTCCGACAAAACGATATCATTCATACCCTCCTCGATCCTCCATCCACACATCGGGGTGGTGGGGTGGGAGGGGCAAGAAGATGATTCTAGAATGTCACGTAATCATCGGGGCCGAGGACATATAAGGCACGCGCGACCGTTGCGCGGCCTCTTTTCCACCGCAGTCGTCGCTGAAACCACACCACTAGTAGAAACCGCTTTAGCCTGGAAGCAGTCGAGCTCCAGGAGACCCGCCTCACCTCGTGTGAGATATAGTCGCGCACCGCCTCTCTCCGGAGTGTTCCAGAAGAAGTTCCAGAAGTTGCAGCTATAGTGCTCAACAGGATAGAAGAAACCCCGGTGAGTCAATATTCCTTTATTTACCGCCTGCCTGATATATAGTTTAACCCGCTCCAATTTTGTTGTTCTCCTAATCAGGCAGGATTCCTTTTCAGCGATTTGGCACAATAATAGTTTAGTTTTAGGGAAGAGCGAGTGCATTATACCGCATGCTATAGTAGTCGCCTTTACGTAAGCGTAGAAGCAACCGCATATACAGTCCACTTTAGTTAATATCTCGCGTAATAGGTTTAAGGTTCGACCGGGGAACTAGACTTCGGCAGCCTTAAACACGTGGCTCCACCAGTGTAAAAGTACAAATGTGTCCGTACGACTGAGTATCAACCATAGAATGTGAGAGCGTGGTTTGTGTTTCGTGAGGTTAGTTTAGAGAACCAAAAACATAACATATCTCTACCACGTATATATTGCTGAACAAAGTTTACGCTTAGCAGACGGGCTGACAGAAGCAGTTTATTATTATTTTAAGTTTTAATAAGGAACCTGTTGCTGCCAGGTATCTGTTTCATTACCCTTTTTCACTTCTTACGATATGTGGTAGTGTATTTTCTAACGCCATCACTATTCAACAAAAAATATTAGTAGAGATAAGTAAAAACAAGATCCCACAATCGGAGAAAACAATGTTCCGCAATAGACATTGTTTCGAAATATCTCTAAGTTTACAAATTTATTATTGTTTCGTGGCCGGCTGATTTACGACAGTAGTTCTATCTGTTTTATCATTATGGTTTTTCACGCGGGTACTCCAGTTTTCCATCACCGGGAGATGAAGTTTTATGTCCAATATTAAAAATTTCACAGTTGTATTACTTGAATGCGTTGCCAAAAATAATTTTTAAGAAGATTTAAGTTTTGTGTTAACATAATTGGGTCATATTCAATACATTTATTTATTTATTTATTTACACTTTATTGCACCATAAAAAGATTACAAAGGGCGGACTTAATGCCATTAGGCATTCTCTCCCAGTCAACCCGGGACGTGTGGAAATTATGTGATAGGTGACAAAATAAAATGAACAATAGAGTAAATCAAGGAAAAAACTACTGATAAACTTAAAAACAAACTAATATTATATATACAAATACAATAAACTTATATACTCCAAAATATAATACAGATAATATATAATATATACATACATATTCATAGATACATAAATATATACATATTTTAAATACAAATAGATATATAATATAAACCTATAAATAAAATAACAACAAAGGTAACCAAAATTAACCATATTAACTATCATCTAATATTTTCATAAAATGCTTATGTACCAATCTTTTAAAGGCACTCTTATTAGATGTTTCTCTGACGTCATCGGGCAAGGAGTTCCAGAGCAGTGCAGCCTGAATTGTGAAGGATTTACCAACAAAATTAGTAAAATGTAGAGGGATACTTAGTTTATTATTATATGAGGAACGCAGAGTTCTATCATGCGTTAGGGAAATATATTGAAATTTCTCCTTGAGATAAGAATGAGTGGATGGATCATTTAAGATAGAGAAAAGAACAAGCAAAATTCTAGAGTCACGCCTCTGTTTAATAGTGAGCCAGTTTGGGCGAGAGCGATAGTGAGAAATATGATCAAATTTACGGAGATTGAAAATGTATCTGACGCAGTTGTTGAGAAGGCGCTCTAGCTTGTTGAGAAGATTTTTGTTTAAATCCGGGTAACACACGTCTGCATAATCAATGATTGGTAGTATAAGTAATTGTTTAAGCATAATTTTAGTCTTAAAGGGGAGAAAATTTTTCAATCGATAAAGAGAACGTAAAGAACCAGAGACTTTACGACATTTTTCGGAGATATGAACCCCCCAGGACAGAGTACTATCAATATGGAGACCAAGATTTTTAACTGAGGGAGAGAACGGTATCAGACGATCATTATAATAGACGGGAGGTAGACTTGCGGCATCTATTTAAGCAAGCATCCTTGAGCTACCCACAATCATCGCTTGGCATTTCGTAGGGTTGACAGGCACTCCAAAACGCATAGACCAATCACAGACTGACTTGAGATTTGAATTCAATTTGTTAATCGCATAATGGATGTCAGAAATGTCAGACTGTACATAAATTTGTAGGTCATCAGCATACAGCTGGTACGAACAATCAATATTAGATGTGATGGAATTAATAAAAATAGAGAAGATTAATGGAGAAAGTATACCGCCTTGCGGTACGCCAGAAATCAGGTCAACCCACTGTGAAGTCATTTGCTCCACGTGGACAGACTGTTGACGTCCGCGAAGATAAGATGAGAACCATTCCAGGACTGACGGTGCAAACCTATAATAAGAAAGGATAGCAAGAAGGATATCATGGTCAACTGTGTTAAAAGCATTAGAAAAGTCAACGAGCACCACAACTGTAACTTTCTTGTTTTCCATTACTTCTCTAATGTCTTCAGTTATTTTAAGTAAGGCAGTTGTAGTGCTGTGACCAGGACGAAAGCCGGACTGAAAAGGACTCAGCAGGTTATGTTTATATATGAAATTGGAAATTTGCTTATGAACACAGGCTTCCAAAACTTTAGATAGGAAAGGTAAAACTGATATGGGACGGAAGTGATTGGGAAGTATGGGATTGGATACTTTAGGTAGGGGTAATCCGAGTCAAGCGAAAAATTAACAATATGTGTGATTGTGGAGATAATGTGTTCTAGAATATTAACAATCATGGCTCTGCTAATATCATCGCAACCGACAGCCTTGGATTTTATTGCCAGAAGGATCTTTCTAATTTCATCCTCATCTACAGGGTTAAAAAGAAAGACTGGTATGTGTGGAGACGGAATTGAGGCTATGTAAGTTTAAAGCATCGTGAGAAAGCGATAAACCACAATCCAAAGAGGGTGTTTTGCCCACACCTAGAGAACTAAGAAATTTCCATACATCAGTTGGCGAAGAATTACTTACATTGCTATGGATAAATCGGCGTTTTGAAGAACGTACCATCTGATTGCATCTGTTTCTGGCCTTCTTAAAAGACAACCAGTTTTCCTCAGATCTGCTCCTCTTGAACCGGGAAAATGCTCGATTTCGCCTAGTCATGGCCTTCCGTGCCTCTTCAGTCATCCAGGGAGCTGGTGGCCGTCGTAGTTTCACTTTACGTACAGGATCATGGATATCATACAAAACATGAATTATGTTATTGAAAATAGTTACTTTATCATCTACTGTTGATGCAGTTGCTAATGGCGAAAATCTTTAAGCGATGCGTCTTTCAAAGGCTTATCCATATTAATTCTACTAAAATTACGTAGGAATAGTACAGTAGGTCGATATTTCGGAGGTTTAAGGTTATATGATACATAAATAAGATCATAGCGGGAAAATCCCGGCGCTTCAAGTTGCCCATGTGACAGCACACTTTCAGAGGAGTCAGTTATAATGAGATCAATCAGAGAGTCATCAGTATCGATATTATGATGAGTTGCCTTTAAAGGAAGAATGTTGAGATTGACAGACTCAATGATTTTACGAAGCTTTTGAGACCGGACTGAATTTTTCAGTAAATCCGTGTTGAAATCTCCCATGATTATGCAGTGGGTGTACTCAGAACCAATGTTATCAAGAGCCTCTTCTAAATTGGCGAAGTAATCAGTGGAAGGAGGACAATACACTGCTCCAAGAATCATCCTTGAGCCCTTTACATCAAGTTCTATAAAAAGAAATTCTGCGGAAGCAGTGTAAGGAGAAGGGGATGCTAATATGATTTTGTAGGAAATAGTAGCGTGGAGATATATTGCAACCCCACCTCCTCCTTTATCTATACGATCATTCCTAATCAGCACAAACCCAGGAAAAGGATACAATGCCGAATTTAAAGACGGTTTCAACCAAGTTTCTGAAACTAAGGTAGCATGTATATTGTTGTTAGAGAACGATGCTTCTAGCTCAAAAAAGTGGCTGGGAATGCTTTGCGCGTTAATATGGAAAACATTTAACGTTCTATCAAAAAAGCGAAAATGCTATTCAATTGGCTACTTAAAAAGGGCACACTATAATTCTTCTGATCGTCAAAAGATTCAAAAGAACTCTCTGACTCAATAGAATAAAAAGAGTCAGAGTCAGACATGATAAGTTAAAAGAAATATGTAAAAATACGATATTAAATAAAAATAATTATCAATAATATATATAACAAAAATACTACCAAGATATAAAAAAACAATGACTTAAATAGTAATAAATCACTAAACATCATCCCACCAGTTAACGGTTTACAAAATATAATCAGTACTAAATAACAAATAAAACAATTGTACTGAACTATCAATTAAAAAAAAAACATAAGCTAAGTAATTAAATAGCGTGCCAACACAGTGATTCAATTATAAACATACTTACTTACTTACTTACTTATCGTCACGCACAATCCCTAACGGGGTAGCCAGAGAGAACAGATCGCCAAGTGTCACGATCCTTACATACCTCTTTCGCTTCTTTCAGGTTCATTAACTTCTTCATACATGCACGTCTAGGTATCCGAGTACTCTTGACCCTCCCCTATTCGAGCAATTTGCTCACATGGTCTTCGAAAGTTAGTCTCGGTCTACCTCGACACCTTTTAATATTTACTTTCGCTCTATATATTTTCTTCACCATTCGGTCTTCATTCATTCGTTCAACGTGTCCAAACCATTGGAGTACGCCCCTATCAATTTTTGTGATAAGGTCATCTTTCAATCCTGCCATATTGTGAATCTCTTCGTTTCGCTTTCGGTCGGCTATGATAACGCCACACATTTTACGAAGAGATCGCATCTCCACTGCATTCAACTTGCTTTTATGCTTCTTCTGGCATACCCAGGTTTCGCTGCCATATAACAAAGTCGGTACCAACACTGCGTTATGTATTGCAAGGCGTGCACTCTTCACCACGCCTTGCCTTTTTATTAATGCATTCAGGGCACCATTGACTTTGTTTCCGGCAGCGACACGCCTATCCACATCTAAATCACATCTTCCATCCCGGCTGAAAGCACTCCCCAAGTATACAATTTCATTTACCTGTTCTAGACATTATAAACATAAATTTTAAACATAAATAACAATAAAAATTATAAACATAAATAACATAAATATTAAAATAAGACAACTAAATATTTTAATAGCAGGGCACTACAGAATTAATCGAAAAATTAGCAATAAAAATCAGCTTAATCACAAGATTTTGAAACCCAATTAGTTAAAAACATCCAGAAAATTTAAATCTCACAAGAGTACATAATTGTAGTAAAAGGCAAAAGGATCTGTACCCATGTCACCATTACTGTGTTGACAGTAAAAGTTATTATCTATGGTCAACAGTCTTTGCCTTGTCTTTGCAACTTTCTATGCCTAGCCCTAGCATCTACGGACTACAATAACATTTATCTATGATATTTGGTTACATTTTAACACTTTTACATGATAAAAATTATAAACACAAACTAATTTACTAAAGTTAAGAGTTACAGAGTTATTTTGCACTAACTGGTCAAATTTGCAGAGAAGGTCCAGAATAAGTACTATAAGCAAATGGTGGAGAAATCTTATGTAAAAAAATTCAAACATTTCGTCCTCTTTACCTTTTTTCCTTTAAAAAGAATATTAACAATGCTATAAACATTACTAATCGTCCCCTTAGCCACTCGCGGTAAGCTAAAACTGCTCGTGTTACGAGTGGATCACGCCAGTAGTCGAATGGCGGATTCGAACCCACGATCTTTTTGAGTTCGCGGTCCGCGCCCTGCCATTAGGCTACTGTCGCTTCATTAATGTCATTAATGTCACTTTTAATTTGAATATGCGTGACTATACATTATTTAACCGATTTTCAGTAAAGTGACATACCTAAGGGTCAATCGGTAAGCATAAACGTTGTTTCTCATTAATCACATTCAATTTGGAATTATTTCAAACTAAAGTAAAAGTCTTATTTACGCGTTTTTTTCAAAAACTGCAATACACAGTATACCATTGTTTACATATCATTATATAAATACTTACATAATGTTTATTGCAGTTTTATATATACCAGGGTGATTCGTAAAGCTTCCGACCTCAATCTGAAGCTGGTAGCACTCGTCCATAAAAGCTAGTTAGTAGTAGCTGTGCATTTTTTGATAAATCACACCAAAATATCAGCCATTTTGGAAGCATAGTTATTATTTGACAGTCATTTGGGTGAGTCGATGTGAGTTTTTTTTTGTGAAAATGGAAAAAAATTAAGTATCGAGCTGTTATAAAATATTTGTTTTTAAAAGGTAATACGCGTACAAAGTTCAAAGATGAGTTGAACTCTGTGCATGAAGTCTCTGCGCCACACCACACTTCTTTACCACAGTGAAATTTTGGGCAGCTGAGCTTAAACGTGGCTGTGAGAGCTTAGAAGATGATGAACGTTTGGAACATTTGCGTCTAAAAACTGCAACTACTGACGATAACGGCTGGCGACTGTGTTTTGGGATTATCATAGAGTTGTCTTAATCAATTAATTCAAAAAATAAAAACCATTATAGGAGAATACTGCATATCATTGGTTGATAAAATGGAGGCAAAATTTTGGAAAAACGGCCTCATTTATAGAAATTGAAAATCCTGCTTCACCATGAAATCGTGCCAACTTAAACCTTAGCGGTAGCCATGCCGAAAATTCACGAATAACCGTTTGAACTGCTTGATCTTGCCTTACTTACCGGATCTAGCTGTAAGCGAATTAATTTTGTCCCATAAAAATTGCACTCGTAGGACGGACATTTTCGTCAAATCAGGAGGCAATCACCTTCATGAACAATTAATTTGCAGAGAAAAACGCCGAGTACTATTTGAAAGGTGAGAGACATGAGACCATCGCTGGGAGAAATGTGTAGAGTAACAAGGAGACTATGTAAAATATAAAATATAAGGAAAATGTTTCTTATCCTTGTTCGATCGGAAAGTTTTCAGACCACCTACATTTTTAATTTAAGTTTATAATTTGGCTGCCCTTTAAAATATTTCCGAATATTTTTTTTCACGTGAATTTGTGTTGTATGAGTACGATAATCACAAGCGTGTTTGTGCACGATAAACTCGACAGTGATAATACATTATATTTAAATGTAATTCTAATTTTAAGTGATATTTTAAAATAAGCTTGGGATACTACTTGTGTTATTTCATTATATTGAAAAATAAAATAGATACACTCGATGTAACCCATGAACAAATGTTAAAAGTTTTGCTCGGTGCTCTCTACACCAAACGAATAAATAAAAAATAAAATATTATTATATGGAAAATTGTACAGTGATTTGAAGAATTGAACATTATATCTACATAACATGTAAAAAGAACCTTGTTAAGGGCGTTATCAGAAAGAGTATTCAAACGCATAGAAATATTTTTTTTCCAGAAAACTCGACTTTTAATAGCAATTTGTATGCCTGCCGTGTACTGCAATATCAAGGTGTATTTAAAAATCGAAATCAACTTATTTAAAAACTACACTGATTGATGTCAACAAAATTATACTACATTATTGTTAATTACAGATAAAAATTAATTGTAAAAAGTAATTGTTCAAAATTTTTACAGTTTCCTTCTAGGCACAAACTTTAAATGACTAACAATTTTGTGAGGTATTCGACATTAAAGTATCAGTGCATGTTTAAGATAATTATAAGCGGGCGGCCGATACACACGCGGAAATATAAACAATACGATATAATGCCATAAATAATGGCATGTACTGAAAAATGAAATGAGAGCGAGGGGTGCGGCGCAGACGGGGACGGGTGTGGTGCGGGCGTCACTTACACCTCTCAAAAGACGTCCAAGAGGCCTACCAAGGGTGCTTGGAGTGTCAGTTGCATAAAATGAATAGCATTACTTTACAAATTCATTGATATTATTGCTGCTCGTAAAGTAGAGTGGATCCAGTATGAAAGTTAATTGCTGTCCGACAGATTTCGAGTGTATTTAAATGAGTACCTAAATGGTTTAAATGCAGATTCAGATCCGATGGTTGGCACTGTTCTTGTAATCGAAGCGCAAAGCCGGGGCGGAACGATATTAATCCTAAATAAATCGATCTTAAGTCTACACCAAACACAAATAAAACGAAATGATGTGAAAAAAAAAATATTTTTTTATTATGTTTTATAGCCAAAAGCTATTTTCGAAATTATTATGTCTTACCAATTTTTTTAAATTTATCTATTTCACTGCTCATATTTGTAACTTAATATAATATGTAAATAATTAACAATATATTTGTTATACTTAAACATCTACTCCAATAAATGTAATAGAAATTAATTGCAGTAAAATATTTCTTTCATCATAAGATATCTCTAAGATGACGTAAATTATGTCACATCGAATAATATGTAATTGAACAATTAAAAATATTTCAGTTTTGACCTTTAAGCAAGAAGATGTATGTATTTTTT
Source organism: Parnassius smintheus behrii (assembly GCA_036936625.1). NCBI lineage: Eukaryota > Metazoa > Arthropoda > Insecta > Lepidoptera > Papilionidae > Parnassius > Parnassius smintheus. Next base: position 4,416,646 of record JAUPFT010000022.1, on the reverse strand, counting down.
AAAAAGATGCTAACATCTACTAAGTAATCTTGGGCCAGTGTCTATTATGTTTTTATAAACTACTGTAAACAGCCGAGGGGGGAAAATCGGAAGAAAAGTAATATATGAATTCCGATTATCCACCCTGTCTGAGGTAGATAAACGAACAATTGATTCCAAGCATCCACCCGAGGGTGGATTCCTTAGGGTGAATAAACGGAATAATCCGGAAAGAAACACTCACTCACAGAATTAGAGCGTAAAATAGCAGTTTAATAATGCTGCATTTCGTTCGGTGTGTGTAGAGAACTAAAGACTCGTTTTACTACAAACCAGGCGTTCCATCTTAATCCTCAGGGGTAATTCATCTCCATTTTGGTTCTTAATCGAGGATTAATATAGATGTTGATGAAACATAGTATTTACTGACTATCAGGTGGTCTGTGTGCTTGTTTATCATCCATATTATGTAAAAAAATATTTTTATTCATAACTTTCACGCCTTGTCTTGCATTCCAATACTGAAAATTTCGGGAATCAAGGAAGTGACACAACATTACTGTTTAAAAATGTATTTATCGCTTTTCGAAGTATTCTCCGCAAAATTTGACACATTTTTCCGTACGATGAAATCAATCACTGAAGCAACCATTCCATTCGGAAGTTGAGGTCTCCAAAATGGCCGTTTTGTAGGCATCCATATCTTCTTCAAGTGATGAAAATCTCTATCCATGCAATTTATACCTTATTTTAGGGAAAGTATAGAAGTCATTAGGGCTTAGGTCGGGGCTGTACGGCGGATGGTCTAATAATTCTATGTTTTCTTGCTCTAAAAACTCTTTTGTTCTGTGTGCGGTATGAGAACTCGCATTGTCGTGATGGAGGATGATGCGGTGTTTGCAGTTCTCTTTACGAAGTTCAGAAACGACCTGTGGCAAACAAATGCTGGCATATCATTTTGCATTAACCGTTCTTTGTCCCTCAAGAGGAATAGTCGTAACATGGCCAGTTTTGGAGACAAACGTGGCCACCATTTTTTTGCAACACTCCGTGAACGAACAATTTTTGTTGGCTTTAACTCATTTTCGAACACCCAAACTCGTGACTGGTGTTTTTATTCGGGTTCGTACGCATATATCCAGAATTCGTCACCTGATACAATGTTGTATACAGCATTTGAGGATCCTGCGTGGAATCTTTCGAGAGTTCTGACGCACCAAGTAACGCGAGCCGCTTTTTGCTCTTCACAGAGCAAATGCGGTATCCATCGGGAAAACAACTTTTTTACACCTAAATGTTCATGCAAGATTATTTGTATTTGACTCATGCCAATGTCTAAAGTTGAATTTCGCGGTATGTCACATGTCAATCTTCCTCAATCAGCTTACGCACAGCATCAACGTTTTCTTGGGTGACTGCAGTTTTTGGACGACCTTGACGGGGATCATCACTGAGCTTGACACGTCCACGTTGAAATTCAGCAAACCAGCGATAAATTGTGGTTTTGAATGGTGCTTCTTCAGTAAATACAGAAATCATCCGGTCAACACACTGTTTTTGTGTTAAACCACTTCAAAAGTCATAATAAATCATCACTATTGAATTTTCTCGAGTCAATTCCATTTTCTCATTGAATAAACAAGTTGGACAAAACCTTGTGACAAGACCGAGAATCTTTTTTTAAATAAATAAATGGTATTCGACTTTTAAAACCAAGGAGTTTTCAATTAAAAATATTTTAATATGACAGGAACAGTGGAAATATTCCATTCCCGATACTTTTAGTGCAGCCCAGTAGATATGATAAAGCACCCAGTGTGTCCTTCGCAATTAGCCGTGTCGCAGGAGAAGCGTTACTAAAGATAATTAGTAAAACAATTTAAAATTCATTGAATAAAACTATTATTTACGGATTTTATCGCGTTTAATTACATTAGTTTATTGTTATTATTATCCCGACGTTTCGGGTGCTTTACAGCGCCCATGGTCACGGGGGGGACTGATGAATTTAAAATTCATTTTATTTCTTTCAAAATCAACATACTAAAGTGCTTTGAAGCCTCAATGTAGGTCTGGAAAATAATATTGAAAATGCGTTTTTCAGTCAATGCTATTGATAAAAGTAAGTTTTAAATAAAATACGAAAGATTTAATCAGCAATCAATAATCAAACCAAGGGAAACTAGTTGGGGCAGAGTTGTTTGTGAAAAAACTTTTTTCGCTATTTATCTAGAAAAGTTTGGCGAAGGTTAAGCGTCTGATTAAAGAGTTTTATTTTTCTTCTAATCAAATAAAGGGTGGGTATCGAGAGCTTAATTTAATAAATTCTATATTAAATTTGTTCTTCTAATTAGCAATATTAAGAAGAAATTGAAAGTGTTTATTGATTTATGTTGTAATCACTTGCTAAGTAAGGGTAGAATATGTAGTTTATAATACAGTTTTTAAAGCGTCGATGTCCACACTATGTCCTTTCATCTTCAACTTTCGTCATCATCTTTCTATTAAAATTTCATTTGGCGCATTCAATAATTGAATGCGTCAACGTACGAGACGCCAAGGTAGCCATTTGAGTTTCATTCAGCTTATTGAAACATGTGCGACGAGAACATTTTACTTGATGGTGCAGCTTACGTGTCACAAGAAATTTCAGATAAAAAAACGCATATATATATATATATATATATATATATATATATATATATAGATTAAAAATTTCGTTCATAAGACATGAACTTTAAAATAAAATTGACAATTTTATTCACTTCAAACCTAGAATATATAATGCATTGAACAAAATATTAATTCATAAATCATTATCAAAACGAAATAAAATTACAAAAAATAACTAGCTATGAGACAAAGATGAAAGGAAAATGTGCGCGTGCACTGCTCTTTCTTGCTTATATATCCCCACTCAACTCCCGTTTGCCTCACCCGATCACACGTTTCGTAACGCTTTCGTCACACGTTAACCAGCTTATTCCCCAAGTCCAGCGTGCGTTAAGAACTTTTACTTCAAAAAGGACACAGTGTGGAATAGCCAATGTATAAAAAGTTATTTTGCAATCGTCAATTTACCTGTCAAGTGTAACGATTAAGGCGATTCCCTTCAAAACCACAGAGTTGCAACCTGTTCAGCAGTGGATTTTTGCGAGCTAATAAAGTTAAAGAAAATAAGGAAATGAGATGTTTCAAAGTGTAGGAAAAAAGATGTGATGTTGCTAAATAGGTTAATTTACACTACCTTAAATAATTATTGACAAAATATCAGAAAATATATATGGAAGAGTCACGCTGCACTTATAATGGCTACAATACAAATAGTTTGGCTCCACCTAGGAAGGACCACGTTCTCAGACAATACCAGCCTAAAATAATGTTTAAATACTGTTGTGTTTAACATAATGGGTGTAGAGACCCGGAGGCCCTATTTACTGGAAACTGGGCATTCCATCTTAATCCTTAATGATGACAACGCATCATCATTTGATTCTTATTCGAAAATACATGTATATGTGTATGGGCCACAGATCAACTTAACATCAGGTGGAATGTGCTCCTTTGCCACCTTTATTCTAAAATTACAAGATATAGAATATATTTAGTATAAATATCTAATTCACTGGTTTATAGTGATTTATTAATATGTACTTAAATTATTTTAGTCAAATTCAATAATATGTCTTCTTCCCAATTCAAATGAAAAAAAAAAACATTGAAGCAAAAATTAAAATAAACCGTTAATTGTCACTCATATAGATTACTTTTCTAAAATCTGCAACTCATATAATAACAAGTCAAACGTCAATGGTCTTATAACATTATACTGCCACGTAGTTTTTTGCTATTTATTATAATTCTAAGAGAGTAAACTCTCCTTTTGAACCAACAAACATAACTGGTTGAGTCACAGACTGTCCCCTCGAATCCTGCTCGAAGGAACCAGAAAAATGGTGGGGCCAATGACCAGAAATGTTTCGGCGATTGGGGTCTCGGGTTCGATTTCCAGATCGAACCTTGACCTTATTATGTGAGATGTTACTATGTGGACTGTATGTGCGAATTCTTACAACTAAACAAGATGGCCGACGTGGCACGCGGCAGCCTCGGACGATGAACTCGCTATTCCAAAATCTACTGTTCTGCCAGTGTCTCAAAGGAGTTTCCAATTGAACCGCTAAGGGAGAGAAACGTGGCAAGGAAATAAAGAATGGTTCAAGATAAAGTAAAGGGAAGCACTTACCGGAGTGGGTTTCCTTGCGGCCTCGTGGACGACGCTCTTGGTCTTGTGGTACGTTGGAACAGGGGTGCGCGACGATAACTCGCACTATGCGAGGCGGTTACTTCTCGATTGTTCTGTGGCGCGACTGCCACAGTGGTGCGGATAAAACTAGCGGTTCTCATCGACTACTATGCAATAAGAGCTGAGCGGCGACAGTGTGCGTCCATATATTGGCAGGTCACTCCTACCACTTCCATCTTGACGGGGCGAGTTTTCATTAGCCGAAAATTGAGTCATATTCTAGACCCCCCCTTCTTTCAGTGCGTGAGGAATGGAATGCGTAGTGGGACGGAAAGAAACACTGGCAACAGTTACCAACCGACCGAGCAACAATTACCAATTTTAAAAATAGATGATAAAATTTTTCGAAGTGTGATCGCTTATATTTTACAATAATGACCAAAGACCTGGTCCAGACGTCATGCACTTTAAAACAACTCCTTTACAGCCTAGGACGTTCTATTGTTGACCACACACATTTCTGAGTTAATTATAGAACAATAAATTCACCTAGCTATCAATAAGAACTTAATTGCAAAAACCAATTTTATTGGTTTCGGTGGACTTTGGAGTTAGGTTGGTGATATGACTATATTTTCTGTGAGACTTTTATATCAAACGCATAGCCTCTTTTTTACATGGGGATATGTCTACGTATACCCGCCTCACGGGGGCAAGGATGGATTATATCGGACTCGCACCGATTAAAACCCCTCGGTAAACCAATTTTGTCGTATATTTTCAAGGAGTACAGGAACGCTCTCCTCCCCCTTTTCATTCTCAGGTAAAGAGCACTAGTATTTCAAGTCACGCCTTTCGATGCAGCCCCTTACTCCATTTTAGCAGTCGTAAAATTCATAATAATTCGAAACGTCAGAAAATATTTAAAAATATTATCTACCATACTTCCAATTAAGCTACTTGTGGTTATGCGAGGCTGCCATATACGAACGGAAAAGTATTTTACTGTCCAACTTGTAGAAACTATAAGTTTTATTATCCAACTATCTTTATAACGAGGAATTAAGAGGAAAGACTTATATCTTATATTTCCTTGTTTTTATACTTAGTGTTGGGCGTGTAATAAGAAATTATTTTAACTTATTTAAAACTTAATGGATGATGTAAAAAGAAGGAATAAGTTACAGCCTACTCGTATAAACGTTCCACTGCTGGAAACAGGCCTCCTCTCATTTCTGAGAGGGTTATAGGGCAAGGAAGTGTCCGTCGCGCTGCCCCCATGCGTGTTGGCGAACTTCACATGTCTTCGAAATATTTTTTTCTTATTCCTCATGTTGTATTCCTTCACCGCCAAGCACGTGGTAAATCAGCACTTAAAATTGCAATTAACAATTTTATTGGTGCCGGTGGGGATCGAAACCGAATTACTCGCGTTCTGTTATGTTCACATCGAGTGTTAACTGCAGAACTTTCTCTCGTGCATTAAAATGGCTATATGATTTCAAAATTAAAAGTTAGGTCTCACTTTTATTTATTTACATAACATAAAACACGGTGATATTATATACTAAGAAGCAATAACAGCTATTCAAGCTTTTTATTAATATCTACGATAAATGGTTTTGATCCAACTGCCTTTATTATATTTTATTGGTATTGTTTTTATAGAATAAGGATGACAAACGAGCACTCCATCCAACTGATGATAAAAAGATGCTTTGGCCCTTATACTTATATATTTATACTCAATTAGGTATCAAAATACAGTTGCGTTGTCACTTGAGGTAAAAGGGGTCTTAACGGTTCTCTACGCTTACCGTACGAAACACAGCAGTATTCAGATACCATTTTTCACTGGTATTCTGTAAGGCCGTGGTCCTAACCTGGTCGACCCGACTCATTCATGCTATAACCATAATATAGCTGTAGCGTAGCTCTACCACGTATAAAAAGGTGGTCCCTTTTTTCATCATTAACTTTGCTAAACGTAAGTAAGTTGTGGTTACCGTTAAGATGATAGACATGTAACATAACATACGCACATTTATAATACTCGTAACACGCAAGTACATAGCACACCTAATAACTTATATTTTTATCTCAATTTAATACGTCGATGGAAATCCAGAAAAAGAGAAAAAAATATCGTACAATCCTGGCTCGTGAGAATCCACTACCTTACATAAACCTCTTTTTGTGCGGATTGGAAAACAAATTGAAAATAAAAGCTGAAGGTAAGGCTCAATGCCCGGTTAAACTACAGGGCCGAGGCGTCCTCTAGTTTCTAAAGCAGGTGAAAGACGTACGAATTAGTATGCGTATTTGTTAGTTAAAATCGAATATATTTCTTATAAGTTTACAAGTATTTCTCTCCTAAAACTAATTACATAACATAAAACACTCACGCCTGTTACCCAGGGGGGTAAGCAGAGACTACGGACTTCCATTTGACACGATCCTGACATACCTCTTTCGCCTCCTTCACATCCATATATCTACGCATACATGCTCGTCGGTTAAGGGTACTTCGGCCCATTTTCAAAATATCGCCAATTTGGTCGATAAACTTTTTTCTAGGGCGTCCCTTCCCGACTCGGCCATTCACATCTGCCATATAAATTTGCTTTGTCACTCTTTTCTCATTCATTTTTTCTACGTGACCAAACCACCGAAGCATTCTTTTCTTAATCCTGGTCACAACATCATCTTGCATACCACATTTATCTCTTATCACGCAATTCCTCACCCTGTCATTCAGATTCAACCCTAGCATATTCCTTAAAGACCGCATTTGTGATTCTTATGCCACACCCAGCTCTCACTACCATACATTAAAGTAGGGACTAACACAGCATTATGAATTACCATACGTGCCTGTTTTGACACATTCTGGTTCTTCATAATAGAGTGTAGTGCCCCATTTACTCTATTCCCTGCATTTACTCATCATTCTATATCCCTATCATATCTACCATCCCTGCTAAATACACATGTCAAATACACAAACTCATCCACTTGCTCAATTAACTCTCCTTGTATTCTTATTTCACACACCGTTTTGCTTTCTTCTCTTTCAAAAACCATCACTTTCGTCTTACTTGCGTTCACTTTCGTTCCCCTTTCTTTTAATTCCCAGTTCATTAATGTAACCATCATTTGCAATTCTGCCGCCGATGACGCAAATATGACTTGATCATCGGCATACAAAAGGCATTTGACGGTTAACTCGCCCATTCTTTACCCACATTCTTCATCTTTCAAAGTTTGCAAACACCGGTCAAACACTAATTACTTCTGCATTTGTTTTATCTTAGCGTAATATAGCAGCCTAATATTATTATTTCGTATAGTTCCGGATCTTCCGTTACTTCCTTCTTACTGGTAATGAGGGACTTTATCTTATTCTTCAGGAGGCCAATGCATCTACATTTTGATTCTTAAATGAGAACAGGATATATAGGTGAATAAAAGACACTAGTGGAGTGTTTGATCGTTTTCATAATTTGATATTTAAAAAAAATTCAATGGCTGCTAATCATCACGCAAATAGCTGTTGTCTGTTCCGAATCACGAGTACGATTGATTTCAAATTTGAATGAAATCCAATATTATTGTTCATGCTCTTGAATAGAATAGATTTCAATCAATGACAGTTCGTACAAAATAATCAAATGATTATATCGATAACAAACACAATAATCAAACAAAAATATCAGGTGTCAAAGTAAAAGCTTTGAGATCTAGACAAAAGAAACAATTCCAATGAAAAAATATACATGTTAGAGCCATGCTGCAGTTATAATTGACGGGTCCGTGGCGCAGTGGCTTGGCTATGAGTAACAGCGCTGAGGGCCGTGGGTTTCAATCCCATATAGGAACAGTATTCGTATAGCCTACAAATAATTGATCCGAGTAAGAATGTTCGTGCTTGTGCAATTTATGTAAGTATTGTACTGCCTCCACGATACATGAGAAAATCCTAGAGTGAGGGTAACGATTTAACAAAAAATGGTTTTAGCGCCGAGCTCCCGGAGATGACTTGCCTAAGTAACTCACCGGTATGGCGATAAGCATGACAGACGTCGACGGTGCCATTCTTAAGGATGTATCTCCGATAGTTTTGGTCTTAATAACCTGATCCTGTATTGCACAGACAAAACCCCCGCTTTCCCCGAAGAGGTCACCGAAAAGTAGCCAGTTGAGGGAGGTGACTGTACCTAAGGGCTAATAGAGAGCCCTGTAGTATCCGTAGTGTAGTACCCGTGGATGTCCTTCTCCTTCCATACAGTCTCCCGGTCGGAAATGCTTTGTACTGCTATTTTATTGCTTTGTACTGAGTTGTTAGTTTTTCTTTTGTTAAACGTTTGACATGGCAACCAAGAGGTAGTCGGCTTAGCATAATGATACGAAGGTCACTCAATAAGTGTTGAGATGAGTGTGTTATATTATGTTTCGAAAAAATAAATGTGTTTATAAACAGAACTATAAGCCTATTGCTCAATATTTAAAAAAACACAGTTCTATTGATTTTCCCGCAAAAGTTACCGCGCTTTTTATTTAAAACGGGTCTTAACCGTGAACATTTGCCGCTATGATCTATTATGATTTTAAATTTGGTTTAAGCGAACAATTAAGTTCACGATGGTTATAATCAGCATATGGGGACTCAGTTCCATCACACGCAACATTTTTTAGGTGGTTTGCTGAATTGAAAGGGGGTAAAATTAACCTTAAAGATGACCAAAGAACCGGGGCTTCGCAAACAGCAGTAACGGCAGAAAATGTATGTACTACTGAAATGTTGGTGCGAGAAGACCCACGAATCACATATACGAACATCTGAAAGATTATAAGCATTACCTTTGGGAGCATTCATACCATCATACATCAACATCTTGGAGTGAGGAAGCTTTGTTGTCGATGGATCCCATTTGCCCTCCGAAAGCGAAATACAGACTCTTGTGGATTCGTGCCATGAAATGCGTCTACGTTTTGAAAACGGGGCATGGCGAGGGGATCTATCAATATAATCCGGAAAATGAAAGGCAATCATCGGTATGGGTCTACTCAGAAGGACAGTTACCGACAAAACTGCAAAGACCTCGCAACGTCGGCAAATAATGGTGGCTAGTTTTTTTTCGCGGAGTGGACATTTGTCGACGTCAATGCTGGAAAATTGTAGGTCAGTCAACTCTGAATGGTATACTACAGTTGCATTAACCAAAATTTTTCAAGCTGTGCGGGAGAGAAGACCCAAAACCGGGCTTCAAGGAATCATGCTACATCACGATAACGCCTGTTCACATACCTCCCTTAGAACAAAAACATTTATTGAGGAATCTGATGTTGAAACTTAAGTCAACCACCCTACAGCCTTGACTTAGCTCCTTGTGATTTGTTTTTCATCCTAAGAGTCAAATAAAAAATAAAAGGCAAGTTTTTTTAAGTACCGAAGAAGCCGTGGCTGCCTACGAAGAAGCGATTTCCGACCTGTCAGATCAAGACTGTCAAAAGTGTTTTCAGAGTTGGTTTAGGCGAATGGAACTTAGTATAGAGCATGATGGAGAATATTTTGAAAAGATGTAAAAAAATATCAATAGTATCTAGACTCTCTCTCTACTTCTTTGTATCTCAAAACTTATAGAGTGTCCTACGTACTGTTGAGGTAGCGTTCATTTTTAGCTGACACTTTTTTATATTATTAAAAATACTTACTACAGCTGTATCATGTCATAGAATTTGCAGGGAATACGACTTAACCGTCAATCCAAATAAAACGGTTTTAGTAATGTTCACACAAAAACGGATGCTGAATAACTATCACCTTCCAAGTCTTTTCAGCACAAAACTCCAGCTATCCTCTGAGGTAAAATATTTAGGTCTTACTTTGGATAGCAAACTTAACTGGAATAAAAACATAGAAAACAAAATCAACAAAGCTAGTATAACTTTCTGGCAATGCAGAAACATGATTGGCAAAAGATGGGGACTGACGCCAAAAATCATACTGTGGCTTTACAAAACTGTAATCCGGCCCATGATCACATACGGCGCTCTGGTATGGTGGACCAAGACAAATGAAGCCACCACAATTAAGAAGCTTCAGCGCTACCAGAGACTGGCATGTATGGCTGCCACAGGCTGCATAAGAACTACGCCAACAGCAGCCTTGGAAGCGATGCTGGAGCTAACTCCGCTTCATCTACATATACAACAAGAAGCGACTTTAGCTGCCATCAGACTCAAGACCCTAAATCTTTGGAGTAAGAATAGTGTCCCTCATACAGGCATAATTGATAGAATCTACTCAGCAATTCCTATCCTACAAGCCAAATACGATAGGATTCCTAAACAATTTGTTTTCGATAAGAAATACAAGATACAATTAAATGAAAACAACCAGCCGGAAGGATTAAGCCCAAAAGAGCTTAGAATTTTCACCGATGGTTCTAAAACAAAGGAAGGTGTAGGTTCTGGAGCTTTCTCTGAAGACCTCAATATTCACATATGCACACCGCTGAGTACCTATAACACGGTCTTTCAGGCGGAATGTATGGGTATCATTCAAGCGGCCATAGCAATAGATGCTAGGAAGGTTAATGACTTCCCCATCAGAATACTGACCGACAGTAGGGCGGTACTACAAGCTCTGAGTTGCAATGGGGTGAACTCGGGACTAATATATGAATGCCATCAACGATTAAATGAGGTATGTAAAAACAACAATGTGACTCTACAATGGATAAAGGGACACAGTGGATCCAGAGGCAACGATGCAGCGGACGAACTGGCCAGAAGAGGATCGGCTCTGGCCACTATAGGGCCGGAACCAATCATACCAATCCCCTTTGGTAACGTTCGTTCAATGGTACGTAGACACTTCACTAATCAACACGCTCAGCTTTGGAAAAATCTAACAGACTGTAGACAAGCTAGGGAGGCCCTACCTGTAATAAACAGTCGCTTAACCAAAGTTCTAATGAGACTGAACAAGCCGCAGATAAGGATAGTAACTAGTGCTATCACAGGACATGGCACCTTTAACAAACATTTATTTACTATAGGTGTTACAGATAGTCCCCTGTGCAGGGCATGTATGGGGGAGGAAGAAACGGCGGCCCACGTGCTACTGAAATGTCCGGAGGTCGCTACGTACAGGGCTAAACATCTCGGCACGCCGGGATCACTCCCCGAAGTTGCATGCAACATCAAGGGACTGTTGAGCTTCTTCGGGGAGATCTCATGGCTCGAATAATCACATTATTCCTGCCCACACGCAAAATACGCGCAGAGACGTGGAGTTGCGGAAAACAGCCCGTTGCAAACTAAACTAAACTAAACTATCATGTCATAGATCCACCATAATACCAGCTGTGATAAGGGGTAATAAGTGGTAGCGCCCTAGATGGTAAATCGCACTGTCTTAGCGTAACAAAAGCCTATTTACACTTCCCTTAAAGACGCCCAGATTGTATTCGATCAGCAAGATAGACCTCGGCAAAATATACCAATCAATTGCTGTACGGAGTACTAATTACATTCTACAAATACTAACTAATGCATGGAATATGAAAAGCAAAGGGGTCAAGACCCGTCGACCGAAGTGTTTTCCGACGAAGGTAAGGATAGGGAGTAATTAAAGCATATAATTTATGCGCACACTCACTAAAATGTATCCTATAGTACACCGGTAGGCTGCCTACTCTGCAGCGATGCTCGATGCGAATGCGGAGATTGGTTTCATCCCAATCAAGGTTACTAATGAGCCTAAATGTAAGTGTAGTGGTAATAAATTAAAACGTTGTTAAATTTGGAATATAGTTAACCAATTTTTTTCTAACAGTGAATGATGTATTTATTTTATTTATTAATATTTAAACTCATAATTAATAGAATCAAGAGTGTCTTTGCGAAAATCCATTATAATGAAGTTGTTAAAACTTAGTTTGCTTATTTCCGCGTAATAAAAAAATGATGTGTCCTGCACAGTTTGAAAAGCACCTCACATTTCTTTCAATTGCTTGCACTATCCTCGTCAACACCACTCTTAGCACCACCACTCCCAACACCAATACACTAGGAACAACAAACCACCAACATGACACGAGTTTCGCCTCTACAAGAAGCAGCCTCAGGTGAAGTAGACTCTTAAACTAAGTAATTAACTTAGTATTAGACCTCTAAACTAACTCTAAGGCTTACTAAGCGTTCTTAGACTTTTTTAATTGAGGGAGAAGGGGAGCTACTTTTCAAACTTGGCAAGATACATCTTTTTTTTTATTACCCGGAAATAAGCAATTTACGTTCTAACAATTTCCATTGAAACTTAGACTCCCAATATAAAATTATATTATATACGGTAAAATTGAGAACTTCCGCATAGAAATAAAACTCTGCACGATTAATCCACTGAGACATGAAGTATATTGTAATGCAACAAAGTATCAAAACATAATTTTATTCAATGCTCATAGCCTGAAAAGCACGATTTTTCTTGCGTTAAATTTGGATATTAACAAAACATAATCCGAAATCCCAGCCCTAACGCGTGATTATTACTCCAATCTGTTGTATTAGAAGAAATTTTTTATGAGAAATTCATAATAAGCTTACGACCATGTGCAGCTGCGTCTCTGTCTCATGGGTGGTGTACTACGCTAACACCGTTTCGTTCTTACATGCCCACTGCTGAAACTATGCCTCCCCCAAAAATTCTACAGAACGCGTTGTTGAGCCACCTACATCCACTGATTTCCTGCATGTTATAAATGATTAATATACCGTTTTGTAAGGATAAGGGTTGAATGGGGGTAGTTTTAGTTTTTTTTAGTTATTATTACTTTAGCTTCCTTTAGTTTAGTTTAATTCAGCAATAGCCCTTCTATAGTTCGCTTAACAATGATAAGTTTCCTCATATAGCTAGCAGTAAATGACAAGATCTTATATACATAAGGGTCACTAGCAACGTTCACAGGTTGCATCCATTTCTTGTTTAAGATTTTATGAACTACGCGACAAAAAGATTTGTCGGAACTTTCTGCAAGCTTTCCAGCTGAGTGGGACCTGACTATAATTATCACGTTTAAAGAAATGAAAACACAGCGTAAACTCTCACGCCTGTCACCCAGAGGGGTAGGTAGAGAGTACGGACCTCCATTTGGTACGACTATGGCACATCCTTCTCGCTTCTCTAATACATATAAGATATCTACCACACATACATTTCGTCGTTTAAAGGTACTCTTAACTTAGCCATCCTTCAATATATCGCCATTTGTAAATTTCCGTCTAGGGCGTCCTTTGACGACCCGCTTTTGCACCATTAATTTGCTTTGTAGCTCTTTCCGCTTTCTTTTTATGTGTCCAAAACGCTTAACCATTTGTTACTTAGTTCTGGTCACAATTATCTAGAAAACCAAACCAATATTTTTTTATTTGTATCACGTGTTGTGTCATTTAGACATCAGGGTTAATGGGTTGATGTAGCCCTTTAGTAAACTCGATATTGTTGAAATCAATCTTGTCAGCCTCACGCGCTACCAAATCAGTTTGTATACGAATATATATGCATACAGTTACACAATAATTATATAATTCAGATAAATAACCATTTATGTTTATTTACTTTTCATAGTAACCTCTCATAGTTTAAGTTTTATTAATATAAATCACAGTCAAAAGATGAAATAATATATTACTCTACTATAATTATAAACATTTAAATTGCGGTTGGCGAAAACTAGTCTCAACAAGGCGTATTCGTACGGCTATATAGGTCCAGGTAGCTGTCCAAACCAATCCTGATGCGAGAGTGATAAACGCATTCACACTGTCAGTCTGTCACCAATACAACCAAGAATAAAAAATTATCAAAATATTTAAAAATTCGGCAATATGGACCATCAGTCCATCAGTCCGTCAAACAGACGATCGATTTGGCGTTAGTTTGACAAGGCTAATCAAAGGAACAGATGGCGAACGTCGTGAACGTTGGTGCCTTGCTTATTTCATCTGTGAGCAACTTTTTCATTTCCCTTACAACATGTAAAGTACAAATTTTAAATGCGTACATAAATCAGAGATATTTAATTCTTAAATGACCTACGTTTAATGATGAACTTAACTATCTACCCAAGAGATTTGAAAGGCCCTTCGGTAGATTTGCTGTTTTCCAAATTAGGCATTTCCTCTGAATAACTTTATGAAAAAGAAGGTGAAGTTTTTATTTTTACCAAATTAATATAGGCTGTTTTTATAACACAACTTTTAATAAAATTTAAAGACTACTCCAAGCAACCAAAAGTAGTTTAAAATATTTTATCATTCTGACCTCGGGGCTTGCATTTTTATTTACAATATGTCTACTTTTCAAATTTCAAATTAATTTATTGCATTGCATTATTTGTTTTCCCTTTTGATTTTGGATTAAGAAATATCATTACCTCAATATCGAGTGAGTATTTTTTAGCGCTTTAAGGATAATTTTTGTCTCTTAATTTAGATAGACTTATTTCATAAAACCGAATTATCAATATAAATCGTATGGTGACGGTGTAGGAATATCCACTACCCAATATCGTCCCGTGCGTCTCGTAAGAGGTGGCAGAGGGAAATGAAACAGGAGGTAGGCACGTTATTGTTAACAACTCAAAAACTTTCAAGGACTCATGTTGAGCAGGCTTGTCAAACATGGTAACTATGGAAAAATCCCCCCTATAAGGTAATATATGAGGGCGGCTTATGTTCGCCAGTAGACTTTTATAGGCTGTAATCGTATTGAATCATCAATATCGATTCGCATTTTACGGAGATATGAATGGAGAAATAGAATTATTAACTTCCCCCAATTAAAAAATCGTGTTTAACTTATTATTAATTATTTTATTTGCCTTCTCTTAAGCTTCTTATACCACCAGCTCATATACTTTAGCATATTGCTTTATCTGTTATTACAACAGAAAAATTGGACGTTATTAACTAACTAATTTGAAGTATTATTTACGCGGTTCTAACGCACATAAGCAACAAGCAATATCACCGACGTATTTGGTAGCTCCAAATGAACTCCATATTTACACATCTCTGTAGACAATCGGAAATTAGTCACTAACGACAAATTATAAACTATAATGGAAGCGGATTCATGTCGAATTGCGTCAAATTAACAGCAGCTTTTAGTGTAAGAGAATATACAATAATTATTCCTTTAGGTAACTTATGAAACATTAAAAGGCCCAAAAAGTTGTTAACGTCTATCACTTAAACCTAAATATTAAAAAACGTTACACACAAATACAATTTAATGCTAGGATTTTCTTCTTTATCGTGGCTGTAGTTTACAAACATAAATTGCTCCCCGCTGGCGCCATTTAAACCGTTATTTGAAATTCTAAGAGCTGTTTCTGGAAAACACTGTATTATATATCTATCATCGATAAAAAAGAAAATACAGATGCGTTGTCACCCTTATGGGCTAAAATGATAATGGGATAAATGGATGATAGTGGCCCTTATGGGCTAAAATACCTCAATTCCATTAAAAAGGGTCTCTAGTTCTGTAAACTCACCGTACGAAACACAACAGCATTGTATTCATATGTAATAGACCCATTCGTCCGACCAAGTCCACCAAAATGCATAAAGGCAGCATACTTGCTTGCCCTTAATACTTTTAGAAATAAAAAGAGGCCTGCGTTCAAAAGTGGAGTGTGTAAAGACTATAACTTTACTTCACGTTTTTGTGAGAAAAGAATAACTTGCGCACGAAATACCAACATAAAATAGCAAAATGTTGCTGCTGTGCTTAACATAGTAATTGACGAGAACCGTAGACCCTTTTTACTGAATGCGAGCCATTCTGTGTTAATATTCAGGAGTTAAAACACATTTGAATTTTGATATTAAATCTAGGATAGACGAACGTGTTTACGGACCACACATACACATACTAACCGTGTAGTGACGACGTAAGCATATGTACCATATCAGGATGGGAATCGAAATAGGTAATAAGCATCAGGAATTTCCTGATGACAACTCCAAATAATATGGATGGATGGAATAATAGAATAACAAATAGAAACTATTATTACACACATCGCATAAAGAATATAGTAAACTAAAAAGTCGAGTTAAATCTAGTAGTAAATAAATAAAAAAATCTGAATTACTTTATTTTTATGTATTTTTGTTGCAAACTATTTTTCGGAAAAAAATCTTACTAATTCCAATTGCTATTAAGAAATTTAATACATTAATTGGACGGCTATTCTCAAGAACATCTCTAAATCTCTATATACATAGCATTTTTTTATCGGGCACGTTTTAGTTTTTACTTCCCATACATGACACGGTGTATATATATATATATATATATATATATATATATATATATATATATATATATATATATATATATATATATATATATAGGAGGATAATATAAATTATATTATTTATTACTCAGCTCTCTAAAGTCAAACGCTACACATGACAGGATTTGCCTTAATTTAGCGATTTGCAGTACTAGAAGTCTTTCATCTTTGATGCTGCTTTTCGTTACCGGTCTAGACATTTTACTTCTGGCGGAAACCAGATGATTATATCACCGTCTATGAAGCTATGAAATCTTTCTGGGTTTCCCAAAGTCTCCTCTTATGACACCCACGATGAATTTTCTCAAAATTCTACCAGACTGTACATAAAGAATAAAGGTAACTAAAAAGTCGAGTTATTTCTTAACCAAATCCGAGTAAATATTTGAAAAAAAAATATTGATTGCTACAGCGATGTATCCCTTTTAACTTCGTAGCCCTTTACGCATCGTATCATTAATCACACCGGATAATGCCGTGGAGCAATCGACGAAATTTATCACAAAGCGGAATTCTAGTTCACGGCCTCCGGCAATGACGTAATATTCGGGAGCATTCGTCATCTGGACTTCTCTGTGAAAATATTTGCCAATTTTTCTTCGTTGACATTTCATCAATATTTGAATATACATTATATTTGATTTTATAAAGAGATCTTATTCATGAAAATCCGTGAAATATATTTATCTATTTCTTTCACTTTTATAAGCAAGTACATGTCTACTATCTCAACTGAAGTTTTGCGTTTATGCAGCCGAATATGATAAACCGTACAGACTTAGCTTCACCATCATGCCGTGTCATCATATTTCATCTAAGTGGTAATAGTAAGAGTATCTTATTCTTGGTGGCAACGCAAATAAATTTTGACTCTTAATAGAGAGTCGATGTGGATAGATATTTATGGGCTTTAGCATACATTTACCTTTAGGTATTTTTGTCACCTTGTTTCTAAAAAAAATCATTATCATTACTGTATCAGTACTGACAAGGGTGAACAAGTTTTTGTTGAGATAAATAGTTTAACTAAAGCCTGAGTAGATTTGAAATTTATGAAAACCAAAGCTCCTGTTTACTTTTAACGAGATATTTAATTTAAGTCCTTTTTAGTTTAGCTAATTTAGTTTTAATCGATGACAGACCTCTTTGTCTTTTTTTTATAGAATAGGCTGACAAACGAGCACACAGTCCACCTGACGGTAAGTGGTTACTGCGGCCCATAGACATCTACATCTATCTTCCATTACAAATCAAAATGCAGATGCGTTGTCACCCGTGAGGACTGAGATGGAATGCCACATTTCCAGTAAAAAGGGTCTCCGGTTCTCTACACTCACCATACGAAATACAGCAGCATTAAGCTACTATTTCACGCTGGTATTCTGTGAGAGCGTGGTCCTTCCCCGGTCGAGCCGACCCATTCGTGCTACAACTATACTACTAATATAACTGCAGCATGGCTCTACCACGTAAAAAAATCTATGGACTACAGCATCCACTTACTATCAGGCAGAGAGTATTTTAGTTAAACAAATATTGTAAATACATACTAAATATGTGACCTAACTCGGGTTGTTTGTTTGGATGGCTGGCTATGAAACTTAAGAACATTCATTTACAATACCACAAACACAAATTAGCGAAAAATGTGATTAGATGGATCGAATAGATTACATATTTAGTATGTATTTACAATATTTGTTTTACTAAAATATCAACAAAATAATAGTATCTATAAATTTAACCTAAGAATATCAACAAAACGTCTACCGCTGAAAACCATTTAATTATTTATTTATTATATACTATTTACTAAAATGATTAGTTAAAGGATGTTTCTATTGATGAAAATAAATCCTACTTGGGCCCTTAGAGAACAGAAGCTTGTAAGACTGATTAAGCAATAACATAGCTCAATACCGTGAAATTACTTAAACAACTTTGATTATATTAATTAAAATTTATAGTTTGTTGCTGATAGAAAATGTGGTTATAGATGTTAGTGATGATAGTGATCACATATTATACTGAAGTAATAAAAATGACAGTAAGGTCTCAAGACGAGCACTAACGAAAGTGATCTTTTTTGATTGATGGATATATAGTAAGTTTATAATATGTAGATATACATATCATTCATTCACATATTTTTATAGAATAGGGTGACAATAAAAATAAAAGGCATAATTAAAAGTTACTATGAAAAGCAAGGTTGTGAGAGGTGTACTGCCACCGCGAAATAATCCTATCTTAGTGAAATGCTGTGGTGGACCACAGCGCTGTTAAATCAAAGTAAATAACTCGCAATTCTGGAGGTTTGAATATGTAGATTGAAATATGTAAATTCTTTTCAAGTGAACATAAAAAAAGATTTATAAATTCGACTGTATCTTCTCTTAATATGCGTAAACACAATATCTCCGAGATTTGTCTTAAATTAGATTTTTAAAGCTAGCTCATATAAATAACAACCGTATATAATAACAAATCAGCTAGAACATTATTTAATTTAGAAAATTTGTTTATGTTACGATATTAGTACAATACATGCACCGTTTACAAAATCTAAATACTATTGTAATTTTAAATGGAGAATAGCTGAGTCTTGTCTATACCACCATTTTTCTTGGAATCACACAAGACGCAACGCTTCAGTGGGCCTACATATATCAAAACTAGCAAATAGACTTAGTTCTGCGTCATATGTTGTAAAAAAATTAAAAATCTTACTAGTGTTGAACTAGTTTACTAGACTAGTTTACTTTAGCTATTTCCATAGCATAACGTCGTATGTTATTTTGCTATGGAGACACGTGACAGACACTAACATTATTTTTTCTATAGAAAAGGGCCATAAGAACAATCTATTATTTACACCTAAAAATTCGCTCAGACAAAAGTTTAGGTAAAACTATTTATATTAACTTTGGCTTCTCAATTCATTTATGAAATTATAATGGACGTAAGCAAAAACAAATGTAGTTTTAAAGAATAAGTGATATTTATTCTATAAATACTAGGAATACACACAAGCTAGTAGTACCAGTTACTCGAATTCCCCGAGTGAGTAATTCATTCTTGTATACACTTTTGCAACAAAATTTCAGAAAATATACAAAATTTTAACTCCACAAAGTTCAAAAATTTTATTGAACAAATTTTGTATAACAAGGGTTATTATAATATTCGGGAATTTATGGATGATAACAATCCCTGGGAATGAGGTGATCGCTACCAAGCTATTTCTAATTTGTGTTGTGTTGTTAATTGTATGACATATTATATCATTGTAAACTGCTATTTTTTCAAAAAAGGTCCCGCTGTATTTCTTGCTGGTTCTTTCTAAGACAGGGGTTTTTCCGAACTAGTGGTAAAATAAACATGACAGTGACCTTCAATAAGTATCATTTATAATATTTTTAAACAAAAATGTTTCTGTTTCTGTTTCATACAAAATGCCGAGAAAAGACCGTGGACGTTCAGATCATCTCTACATACATACTTACGTAGAACTGTGACTTCAATAAAATAAATGCGCTTAAAGCTATTGGTGACGGGAAATTATTTTGAGAAAATCCCATGAGAAAGACGGCCAATATATTTATTATTTATTTATTTATTTAACTTCATATACACATTAGATGTATATAGGCGGACTTAATGCCTGAGGCGTTATCTACCAGTCTACCTTAGAGTAGTGCAGAGATTAAAGAGGTAGGTGTAATAAGAAGTATGTACAATACATATCTACATATACATATATACACATATATAAACTCATACATATATAAACATTATGTAAGTATATATACATAAAATTAAACATATATATATATATATATATATATATATATATATATATATATATATATATATATATATATATATATATACATACACACACACATATATATTAAATATAATATTAAATACTGCTAACTACGAACGCTAAGTTGATTCTGCCATTTTATTGACGAGCATTTCTCGCACTTTAGACTTGAACGTAATCCGGTTTTCGGCACTCCTGATTTCAGAAGGAAGAGCGTTCCAAAGAAGAACAGATTCAACAAAGAAGGATGATTGAACAAAGTTAGTACTAAAAGAGGGGCACTGAAGCAAAAGGTTATTACTAGAACGGAGAACTCTATCGTGATTGGAGCTAAGATATTGAAAATGAGGAGTTAAATAAGATGGAGGATTAGGAGACATCAAGATAGAGTAAAGAGTAGTGAGTGCACGTAGACTACGGCGCTGACGAATGGGTAACCAGTTGAGTTGAGAGCGATAAGTAGACACATGATCATACTTTCGAAGATTAAAAATGAATCGAATGCAGTTATTAAGAAGACGGTCATATTTGTTCAAGAGTTCTGCATTCAGGTCAAAATAACACACATCACCATAGTCAAAAATGGGAAAAATTAAGGTCTGCACAATAATCGTCTTGGTCCTGGACGGGAGAAAGTTCTTCAGGCGGTAGAGAGAACGCAAAATACCTGTCACTTTCTGACAAACATTTGACACTTGAGTTTGCCAGATCAAGGTGGAGTCAATGTGCAATCCAAGGTCTTTCACGGAATTACTCAGTTCTAAAATAAAACCGCTAAAAATGATCGGTGGTAAAGCTGTGGGATCCAGTTTCTTTAACATCCGTTGGCTACCTATTATTATAACCTGACATTTGGATGGGTTAACTTTAAGACCAAGCTTATCAGACCAGTTCTTTATATACTCTAGGTCCCTATTAAGAGACTCAATTGCTGTAGATATACAGTCGACCTTCGCGTGTGAGTACAACTGCAAGTCATCAGCATACAAATGATACGCACACTGAAGATTTGGGGTAATGAGATTTATAAATATTGAAAATAACAATAGAGATAGAATACCGCCTTGAGGAACACCAGCATGCAAGTCACACCAACTTGATGAGGACTCGTCAATGCGAACTGACTGCTGGCGGCCTCGAATATAAGATGAGAACCACTCCAAAGCGATGAGATCATAGAAAGTGAAAGGATTGATAATAGGATGTCGTGACTGTCGATGATGTCGTGAGAAGTCAACCAAAACCAGTACTGTGACTTTAGTTTCCTCAATGCCTGCCCTAATGTCACCAGGGACTTTGAGGAGCGCGGAAACAGTGCAATGACCCGGCCTGAAACCAGAGTGTAATGAGCTTAACAGGTTATTCGAGAAGATAAAATGTGATAGCTGTTTGTGTACACAAGCCTCTAGCACCTTTGATAAAAAGGGAAGAATGGATATAGGTCGGAAGTGATTAGGTAAAGAAGGATTAGAAATTTTTGGGAGAGGTATAATGTATGCTTTACGCCACAGCGACGGAAAAACTCCAGAATCGAGAAAGAAGTTAATTATATGGGAAAAAGCAGGGAGGAGATGATCTATAATATTAATAATCATACGGCGACTGATATTGTCACAACCAATAGCATTAGACTTAATGGAGAGTATAACCTTCCTGATCTCATTTGTAGCTATTGGACAGAAGCAGAAAGGAGCGATATTAGGACGAGGTAAACCCATTATCTGATTAACAGTTTGACACTTCTCTTCACATACACCTCTGGATAACAGAGGTGTATGTGAAGAGAAGTGTTGATTGATATCATCCAAACCAATTGTCCTCTGAAACTCTGAATGGGACTTCTTACCAATGCCCATGGTTCCAAGGAACTTCCAGATATCTGAGGGGGAAGAGGATATGATGTTGTTAAGAATATATCGGCGTTTTGCGTTGCGTATCATCTGGTTACACCGATTTCTTGCAGTTTTAAGAATGGACCATTTTTCTTCACACCGCTTTTTTATATATTTCTGAAAGGCTCGGTCTCTACGCCTCATCACAACGCGGATCTCTGTTGTCATCCAAGGTGCTGGCAGCCGCTTTAGCTTTACTTTTTTAATAGGAGCATGCATATTATACAGATTAATTAATATGTTATTAAATGCGCTAACTTTTTCGTCTACCGTGGGAGCGGCTGCCACTGTGTCCCAGTTAATTTTAGAAGCATCCT
Source organism: Parnassius smintheus behrii (assembly GCA_036936625.1). Taxonomy (NCBI): domain Eukaryota; kingdom Metazoa; phylum Arthropoda; class Insecta; order Lepidoptera; family Papilionidae; genus Parnassius; species Parnassius smintheus. The sequence continues at coordinate 4,394,009 of JAUPFT010000022.1, read as the reverse complement.
GACACAACTTCTCTACATCCATACGGCCAAAACTACGCAAGTGCAGGATTTTAGGCAAGGGCTTAGGAGGTTTCAGGATATAGGAAAGGAAAATGAGATCATGATGGGAGAAACCAGACGCATAATGTCGACAATGAGTAGAGACAAAGGTGGGATTTGATGTTAGCATTAAATCGAGCCATGTGTCCTCCCCGTCCGCATTGTGGTGAGTGGCTTATAGAGGTAGAACATGAAGGCCAACCGACTCGATTATTTGAAGGAACTTATAGGAACGGGATGAGTGCGAAGGCAGGAGATTTGTATTAAAATCACCCATGATGATGTGATGTGAGTATTCTAACCCTAAAGATTCCAGAGTTGTTTCGAGACTGGAGAAGTAATCAACAGAGGGGGACAATATACAACACCTAGAACGGTTTTAGCTCCCTTCACACATACTTCAAGAAAAAGAAATTCAGCAGATGCGGAGTAAAAGGGCGAGGAGGAAGCTAGAAGTTTATAAGATAAGTCACTGCGGAGGTATATAGCAACACCACCCCCTCTCTTATCAACCCGATCGTTACGTATCAAAGTGAAACCAGAGAGGGGGTAAGTGGTTGAAAGAAGATGGGGCTTCAACCAGCTCTCCGAAATCAGGATGGCATGAACGTTCACGTTAGTAAAGGCTTCAATGAGATCATTGTAGTGGCTGGGCACACTTTGTGCATTGATATGACACACATTTAGTGAAGAGCTAGACTGGTCAAATGTATGACGTAGAAAATCACCCAGCGTATCAGTTATGGAACAAAAACCATCGTCAATAAATGTAGCAGTTTCGTTAGCAGAAAAAAAAGAATCATCATCAGCGTTCATAAAAATAAATATAGATTTTTATATATATAGATATAAAATATATAACATTAATTAAATTATTATTAAAACGTACCTAACTTAGGTTGTAAACCAAAGCGTACCGTCATCTCTGCACCACCCGCCAGCTAACATACGCACCTTAAATTACTAACTTATCAAATAATAAGCAAAACGAATTAAAAAGATAATGTAAAACACGAATCATATGTACGATAAACACATAAGTATCTAATTGGGTATTACAACAGATAGAAATAAAAAAAAAACATAGACAAAATTATTTCATAGAGTTGATCGGTACACAACGTATATAGACTATAAACTATAACACTACGTGACAGGTTACCGTAATTCGAAATATTACCCTTAAGTTGTCAAACTTCAAATTGGCATTACACTAGAATAGAAATGACAACTGACAATTAAAAATATAACATACAAAAGCATGTTTACATTGTAGTTCGAGAGAATAAAAAGCGAATATTATCTTAGTAATTATAAATACGATATCAATGTTACAAGAACAAGAAAGGAGGATATAATTAGTTTAGAAAAAAAATACAACGCTTAGTACTACTTAGAAACCATTTGGGAGTTACGTACCTATACTAGAAATAAAGCAAAATAAAATTGTATACATTTCACATAAAAAAAAATTGAGAAATTTTGTATTAAGGTAATGAAAAGTTAACACACGAAACTACAAACTTCAATTGTCGTCACTTACGAAGTTTTGAAAGAGAGTTCGTTGATCTCACAACTGCGGTCTTGCCCTCAACCAAGGATTTAGCTGCTGATTTGGGGTACTTCTGCTTTAAGGAGTTCAGCTCGTCTAGAGAAGAGATCTTATGCTGGGATCCATCAGCAGCTTTCACCACAATTACACCGTCCTGAGTCCAGCAATCACGCATACCAAAATGCTGCCGGGCTTTAGCATGAACAGCTTGACGGGTCTTTGTCAAGAATTCTTTAACTGCAATCGATGAACCTTTAAGCTTGGACTTTGACCTCCACACCGATGTTCTAGAGTCAATGTCAACAAACCGTACCAAGATTGGTCGTTGATGGTTTTTACTGGCTGCTCCAATCCTGTGACAAACTCTGATGCTAGAGGCTGTAATGTCTGTTAACTGCATCTTGCGAAAAATGCTCACCACAGTGGCTTTACAATCTTCCTTCTCTTCTTCAGTAACACCGAGAAAAATGAGAGCCTTACGACGATGCCTGGTTTCGATGAAATCTACCATACGAGAGCACTCAATAATCTGCTTGCGAAGCATCCCGAGCATTGAGTATATGAGCTCACGGAAAGTCCGGAATTCTTCAGCCACCTTTGCAAGAGTGTCTTTAGCGGGTCCCCCAGTATGCATCTGTGCTTCCAACTCAGCCATCCTTTTGGAAAAGCATTCCTCTAGAGTATTTTGAGCAGTTCTTATTTCTTCTAGTTGAGACATTCTGTTGTAAAAATTATTCAAAGTGTGATGTGCTGGCAGGTGGTGAATTTTAAATCAGTTTACATGCATAAACATGTAAGTACTAACTAATGATGTATTTTTGCACCAAATAAATACACGAATATTGTACTTTAATGTATTAATTACTTTAAAATATATTTTTAAAACGTAACAACGTGTACACTTTTTTCTTCACCTACCGCCAAAAAAAATTAATTAAATTAAAATTATTAATATTCAGTAAAAGAATGAGAAACTTTTGCTGAAATAGAAATAAAGAATTGCGGTACAGTTGATGAGAAAATTTCGACAATAAAGCTATATTTTTTTTAAATACAAGTCTAGCGACTTGACAGTCTACAAAGTGGTGAGAGTCCAATATATGACACTTGAAAAAAGTTCAAGCAAAGGCTACACCGGATATCATCAGTAAGTGAGTTTAGTTATTTCACTAGGCCCAGTGGAAATATCAAAAAAATCCCATGGCTACTGATAAATAGACCGACGGCATGAAGCAGCGTCAAATGTGTGCAACATTAAACGCCTCAATGAAAACAATCTTCGTAATGTCATGTCGTAAAGGCAAAGTCTTCCTAACAAGAAAGGCCCAAGGCCAGCAGCAGACTAAAGCGAGCTGATGATGATGATGAAGATGAAGACTAGGAATTCACTTACTTTACTTATCTTCACGCACAATCCCTAACGGGGTAGCCAGAGAGAACACATCGCCAAGTGTCACGATCCCTACATACCTCTTTCGCTTCTTTCAGGTTCATTAACTTCTTCATACATGCACGTCTAGGTATCCGAGTACTCTCGACCCTCCCCTCCTCGAGAAATCTGCTCACATGGTCTTCGAAAGTTAGTCTTGGTCTACCTCGACAACTTTGAATATTTACTTTCGCTCTATATATTTTCTTCACCATTCGGTCTTCACTCATTCGTTCAACGTGCCCAAACCATTGGAGTACGCCCCTATCAAATTTTGTGATAAGGTCATCTTTCAATCCTGCCATATTGCGAATCTCTTCGTTTCGCATTCGGTCGGCTATGCTAACGCCACACATTTTACGAAGAGATCGCATCTCCACTGCATTCAACTTGCTTTTATGCTTCTTCTGGCATACCCAGGTTTCGCAGCCATATAACAAAGTCGGTACCAACACTGCGTTATGTATTGCAAGGCGTGCACTCTTCACCACGCCTTGCCTTTTTACTAATGCATTCAGGGCACCATTGACTTTGTTTCCGGCAGCGACACGCCTATCTACATCTAAATCACATCTTCCATCCCGGCTGAAAGCACTCCCCAAGTATACAATTTCATTTACCTGTTCTAGACATTCCTGATTTACCCATATTTCACATTTCGTTCTCTCTTCGTCCTTTTCAAATACCAGAACCTTAGTTTTATTAGCATTCAAACGGAGACCTTTAATTTCACATTCCTCTTTCATACACGTGACTAATGCCTGCAGTTCTGATGGTGCAATAAGCACTGCATCATCAGCATACAGCAGACAATTAACTTTTATGTCACCCAATTTCACACCCAAACAGCTATTTTTCAGCTTCTGTAAACAGCTGTCGAGATACAGTATGAACAGCCAGGAAGACATGACACAACCCTGTTTTACGCCCGCTTGAACGCTAAACATGGGTGACAGGTCATGCCCTACCCGCACACAGGCTTTACAGTCATAGTAAAGTGACTGCACAGCCCTTAACAATCGACCATGCACACCATATCCCGGCGACAGTTCCCACATTTTCTTCCTTATAACCTTATCAAATGCTTTCTCCAGATCCACAAAAGCACAGAAAATCCTCTGGTTAACACTCAAGAACTTCTCCGTGATCATGCGGAGAGAAAACATTTGATCCGTGCATCCTCTTCCAGGTCTAAATCCGCATTGTGCCTCACATAAGAATCATTCCGATTTCTCTTGCATCCTACGTGTCAAAACCTTCGAGTAAACTTTACTTGCTAAACTGGTCATGCTGATCGCCGATAGCACCTTAAAATGTGAACCTTTACCTTTATATAAAGGCACAATAACCGCGGATCGCCAATCATCCGGGACATCTCCCGTCCGCCAGCACAAAGTGCATAGCAGATGAAAGCTGTCCCAGACGCAAGGCCCACCGTACTTGATCATTTCAGCAGTAACACTGTCTAGTCCCGCAGCCTTACCACATTTCAAACTTCGAATCGCACGTTCAATCTCTTTCATGCTGATGACCTCAGTGTCATTGAGGACCGTGTCTGGCGTGCCAGTCACGGCGTCACCCCCGGATCCTTCACTAAGATCATGACACGCATACATTTCTCTATAAAATTCATTCCATCGCTGCATGACGTCCAATTTTTCTGAGAGGACTTCATTGGTTCTCGAAAGCACTTTGTTCATTCTTAAGGCTGTCACACCACTCCGGGACCCTCCAACCTCTTTCCAGAAGAGTTTGGAGTTTTCTCTAAAGTTGTGCGACAACCTCTCGTCCGCTTCTATTCTACACCTTTCACGTACTCCCTCAATCAATGTTTTTGCATGAACTTTCTGCAGCTTATACCTTTCTTTCATCTTCTCTCTCATATGCTTATCGTTACTAGAGGCCAAGTAGTCTAACCATGCTTTTTTCTTCTTTCTTACAGCTTCTCCCACTTCATCATTACACCATGCATCTCTTCTTTTACTACTACCTCCTTTTGTCGTTCCACATACTTCTTCCGCTGCACTTACCATTCCATCCCTAAGGTTCTGCCATGTTATCTCCACACATTCTTTCCTGCCATCGATGGTGTCAAGCTTTTTGGCTACCCTCGTGTGATATTTGTCCCTAGTATCCGCTTCCTGAAGCTTCCAGCTTCGGATGCGACAGACCGACTGTGGTGTGTTACTGTCGTCCGGTAGCACCGAGCCGCGAACAAACCCCTAAATCTAGTAATTACTAGATAATGATCCGTTCCCAGGTCAGCACCCCTGAATCCATCACCTGTTTTGGCAGTCGGTCATCCACCAGGAACAAATCAATCATACTTCTCTCATTCTTTCTTTCTCTAGTGTACATATGGATTTTCCTGTGATTAAACATAGTGTTTGTCACAAGAAGACCCTTTTCCTTGCATACAGCCAGTATAAGCTTGCCAGCATCATTAACCCTTTTATCGCCAAACTTTCCAAGCACCGACTCGTATCCTGGTCGAGCGATACCTACCCATCCATTCAAATCACCACATAAAACAGTTCTTTCGTTTCCCTTAACCAAATCTAGAACTTCTCTTACATTCTCCCAAAACTCCTCCAGCTCGGCCCTGGACGACGAAGCTACCGGCGCATAAACAGCCAAAAGGAATAACTTCGTCAGTCCCATTTTGAAGCGAACCCAGAGAAGTCTTGAGTTCACAACCTTGTATTCAAACATAAGATCGACCAACCGGGACGACAACAGCACTCCCACTCCCAGGCAGGCGTTCTCGCTTTCCGGGACTCCGGACCATACAGCTAACGTCCCGCCAGGGAGCTCTTCAGTACCACTGCCTTTCCGTTTGGTCTCCGACATACACACGACATCTAATTCTCTTTCTTTCATTATTTCAATCAACTCATTCGTCTTATCTCTCATGCCCCCTCTAACATTCCACGTGCCAACTCTGCACTCCGTCCTCCACCTTCCGCCGTGTCGGGCTGTGCGTGACGGGTGGCGGTCCCATCGCCGCTTTGCGCGCTGCATTCCACACCAACGGGGACGATCTGGTGTGCGTCGCCTTGGGGGGATGCCCTAACCCTCGTTTGCATGGGTGCGCAGCTGTGTAGAATTGCAGCCCTGAAAAGGGCTGGCAGGGGTCACGACGAACACGATTCTAGAATGACCCCCAGACTAGGAATTCACCTATGATTTTACCTGCACTCTGTAAACCTACCACCACAACCTCACGCTGAATGAATCAACAATTATTGTTTGTTGTATTTACGAATTTATTTTACCAAAAATATGTTCTTTTGTGTATTCTTTTTCAATTCTCTTTAGCAGTTTTCACAATAGCAATAAAATTAGGTTATATTTGTTTTATGATTTCACCCGTTAATAAGCGGTAAGCTAAATATAAATTTTGAAACAGTGTTAGCTGGCACCATCCGGTACGAGGGTTTAAGAATCAATTGCGGGTCATACCACGATTATGTTCTAAATTCGTAAGGTTTATGGTGGTAACTGGTGACTGAATACAATATTTTAGCGGTATGACAAACTTTTTTATTTTTTACTTAATACCTTTTCAATGCATTTTTATCAGAAGAGGTGGCAAACAAGCGATAAACATCTGTAACACCTAGGGAATCACAGGTGCCTTTTGAAAATGATGAGGCTCTTGTCTTGAAGATCCCTAAGTCGTTTTGGTACGGAAAAATCGCTGGTGGTAGTCGGTTCCACAAATAAATTGAGCGAGGAAGAAAACTTCTTGTAAATCGCACAGTGGTAGACTGCCAATCATCCAGATGGTATAGATCGCGTATATAGTATCGCGTAGACTTTCACACACTGACTTGTAAGTGAAGTTACAAGACTTCACTGACAAGTCAGTGTGAAAGGATCCACTTGAAAACCACCGCTGCATTTGTACTCTTATGTTGAGTTGGAGACGTATTTATTTTAAACTCTTTTTCAATTTGTTATTTGTTTTTTTTTGTTTCCTCCTTAATTAACGATGTGCACGTACTGCTTATTAAATAAATAAATAAAACTACTGCACTGCTTATTAATAATTTTTAATGCGTAAGCAGTCTTAGACTTGTGCGTGCGTATTGTTTTCTCTTGCGTTTGCATATTTCTTGAATTGTGTGCAAAATATGTGTATCAAATAAATAGTTCTTTCTTTCTTTCTTATCGAGATTTGTGGCAATGTGCGATGTTGACATTAAGCGGCTGAAATTAGTCTGAATAATACCTCAGAGCACCCCCGTGGTAGGTGCGATAAAATACGCAAAGAAATGCAACACCCTTGCAATGCTAGTGAGTTATGTCATGCATGATTCGTACTGCTCTGCGCTGGACGATATCACGTGGAAGGAGCTTGTAGTGGGGAGCTCCGGCCCAAAGATGGGGACAATATTCAATTTGAGGCCGAACCTGCGCCTTGCAAAGTTGCATGCCGTTTGAAGCGAGTAAAAAATTAAGTTAATTAAATATAGTTTATACATTATATATTTTACGTCAACCTGAATCGTAAGTCAGCAATATTCATTTTAAATATTATGGTAACTATTCCGATAATGATCATATCGGTCGATATATCAACATCACCGATGACTTCCGGACGGTTAATCATTTAAACAGTGCGCTTTTGTTACGTAACGAGATCCGATATTGAAATTAATAATTTCCACAACAGCTAAGATAAAGTGTATCAAAACATTAAAGGCCCGTCTTTGTAAGATATTAAGTAGGTTTTTTTGGGGTTAAAGAATCTTTTTTGATGCGTGCTCGTTTACACCTTTATTCAATAAATAAGACACAAATTTAAATACTACTAGTTTTTACGGATTTTATCGCATATACTAACTTTTTCTTAATAATTTATTTAATTTATTTAAAAATTAAACAATGAATTTTCGTAATTGAGTAATTTACAGCACCCGTGGTTACGGGGAGGACTGAGATGTTCAACGTCTAGATATTTGTTCAGTGCTTACTGTCACAGATATTGATGTCTCAGAGAACACGAAGGATTTATGACAGTAAACACCTGGCTGCCGAGCTCCACCACGTCAAGCAAGTTTTGCATGAAAACAAGCTTCGGGTCCCGCGCCTACCTCACAGTGAACGAGTGAAGCCGGCCACAGTTGAGCGAGTACCCGCTGTACTGCCATATGTTAGAGGAGTCACTGACAATATTGGCCACATTTTGAAGCGCGCTTCCATCAAAACGTACTTCAAGCCGCCGAAGAAGATTGGTCAGTTTTTATCATCAGTCAAGTGTAACGTCCCTCTGCAAGATGCAGGAGTGTACAAGCTTGATTGTGAATGTGATCTCTCCTACATAGGACAAACTAAAAGTTCAATTAAACCCGCGTTAAGAAACATAATATAGCTGATGTGAAGAATCGACGCTCCGGGAAGTATGCAGTCTATAAACATGTACAGGATCGCCCCCGTCACTACATCAGATTTGATAGACCACAAATCCTCGCTAAAGAACACCGATTCCTTCCAAGGATGATTCGTGAGGCTATTGATGTCAAAAAACATCCTAATTTCAATAGAGAAGATGGCTGGGTGCTACCATCTGCTTGGGATCCTATAATAAATAAAATTAATCCCAACCCAAGTATACAACTGCATGACTTCAAGATACCATAAGTTCATACTGTGTAGATCGGAACAAAAGTTAAATTTTAATCTATAGTAACCGCTGTTAACTATGACGTCTGGACGTTGAACATCTCAGTCCCCCCGTGACCGTGGGTGTTGTAAAGCGCTCGAAACGTCGGGTATTTTAAGTTAAATATACGCGATAAAATTCGTAAAAACTAGTATTATTTCAATGTGTAGTTTTAAGCTTCTTGGTTCGGAGTGTTTTTTAAAGTTATCTTGAAGTTGTTTTAAAAAAACCGTAACTGTAATAATAAAACGTTTCTTAATTTATTAAAGATGCATATAATAATAATAATGTCATTCAGACTGAATTTCGGCCACGGCGGCCTGCCTCAACTGAGACTAGCCATCGACGCAGGACAGGATTATAGTGCCCAAGTGTATGCGAAAGCACAGGTGCACTCTCTATTCCCCACTGTCATAATCCAATGGGACGGTAAACCGACACGACCGGAGAGAGATCAGGCGAAGAACCAACGGTTTCACTTGCTTTCCAAGGCACGGGGGTGAGACACTGCCAACTTCCTGACTCCGAGAAACTACCTACTGAGAATTTCTTGACGGATAAACTCTATAATTAATTTTTGGCCCGACCCGGGATTCGAAACCAGGACCTCATGATCAGCATTCACACTACTAGAACAACGAGACAGTAAAAGATGCACATAAGCAAAGTATGTATATCAGTTTAATTTAATTTTTAATCTTAGGTGACTAGTTTTACTGCGAATGAAAAAATATAGTTATTAATACCTACATATGTTAAAGAAACTTGGCCTAATAGTAAATACCCATACAGAAAAAAGATCGCGCATAAAGCATTTATTTCATTTAAATATACATTAAATAATAATTTAAATTATAATAAAATTATTTAAAGTCTTTTCTTGGTTTACTAGACATTTTCTAAATCTATGTTGTCTACTTAAATATATAACATAAGCATAAAAGTTACGTAACCCTGCTATTCCCGATAACCTTGCATTGGTTTTATTTACATTTGGTATTCTCATTGGCCGTAGTATAGATACTATTATACTGGCCATAATAACTAGTCATTTCCAAAATACAAATCTGTAAGCAATCGGAAAAGATTTGCGGAAATTTGAAATAATATAACATAAGAAATAAAAAATAAATATTTGTGAATATAAAAACATTTTCACACAAATGTAATATACACCCTTAAAGTTTTAAAACACTTATCATCGAAATAGACTCGTAAGCGAGAACTTAGGAGCTATTGAGTCCTAAAGCACTCGGCCCCTGCTTTTGGAGTGAGGCTCCTCGAGCTAGCGAGAGGGGTTAGATGATATCTAAGGGACCCACAAAAGTAGATACGAACCTCGGCATGAATCACTATAGAAACAGAAATCAGGGAAACGGGTCATCCGGGTCATTATTTGGTATATTTACGGAATCATTAAGAAAGTTCTTAGAACGTCTCCTGGGGGGGGGGGGGGAGCAGCATCGTTCCCGGAGGAGTACTTGTCCGCCTCTGTCTTAAGATACGACTGAATAGTAGGCATATCGAGATCGTGATGTAGATCCGCGTTGTTGATGAGTTAGTTGTAAATGAGCAAGCAACCTACTTTATCAATGAGAAGTTTTCATGTCATAAGCGATTAGAACTCTCATTCTCATATCACATTTTAATCATAAACAGAAACTTCTTGAAATAATGACTTTTAGTATTGGGTTGCAGCAACAAAATATTATTTAAGTCTAATAACAAAAACTTGTATAAATATAATAGCTCAACGAAAAGTAACTTCAGTCTTGTGAAGTTAATTAATGATAGTACAAAATCTAGAAATTTACTTTTGCCGTGATAAAAGTTTTCTAGTTAAAAATTAAGCAATTAGCAAAGTAATTATGAATAATTATGCCTTCAGAGTTTAATTTTCTTTAACTTGGGAAGCATGGTTTAGTGGTTGGTGGTGCTAGGTTCATATATAAGAAAAGGCTATCGGCTGTGCTTACAAATACAAGCTGTTGATTTTACACATTCTTGGATTTTTTCACCTAGGATTCGCATAACTTGATAGTTTAATACCATCTTACATCATAACCCACTTCCGATTTCGTTAGAGATTACAATGGACGTAACCCCACATGTAGCTAATGTGTCCAGCTTTTAATTTACTTTAAAATTGTTTGAAAGTTGTCGCTGTGATTGAAAATTAAATAAAAATAAACTTGTTGCTAACCTACGCCAAGCTCTCACCACTCCATGGGTTGACAGGTAGAGAATGCTTCTTGGCATTAAGTTTGCCCTTTGTATTATTTTGTAATTAGTAACGAAATAACCTCATTTTTGGATCACATTTGGAACGGGGTTAATTAAACATAACAAAAATTATTTTTGACAAATGGAATTAAATTTATGAAAATTGAGTTTTTTCCATTACATATTTTATTTAAATATTATTCAAATGTTGTTAATGGTAGAAATATGCTGCAGCTATATTAATAAGATCGTAGCACAAATGGGTCGGCTCAATCGGGATGGGACCACGCTTTCACAGAACACCAGCGTATGCGTAGAGAACCAGAAAACCTTTTTTGCTGGAACCTGGTGGCCTGGAATCTATTCTTGTAATGGATTTTTATGATAAATATCAAATAAAAACATTTATTTGATATTTATCGTGATATATATATATATATATATATATATATATATATATATATATATATATATATATATATATATATATATATATATATATATATATATATATATGTATATATATATATATATATATATATATATATATATATATATGTATATATATATATATCAAATAAAACAACATTCGACACACTACGTCTTAGCATCTTTTTCGTTAGTTTATTTTATTTTTAAGTTTTAAAAGTTTATAAAGTCAAAGTAAGAGGAAATGCATTATTTAGCCAACTTTATGCGTAATGTAATATAAAAGTTAAAAAAGAAATGAAAATGTGTTTCCCTTCCGCTCTCGCCTAAATTAATACAAGGGAACCTATATTAGCTTCCCTTGTAAAATTTGCAGAAGTGGAATATGGGTCTAAATGTAGACGAAGACGAAAGGAAACAATATCAACTCATTTACATAGTTTTACGATTTCGCAGAGTAATGCGCTATTAACTTGTCTTTTCAAAGGATCTATTCTGTTAATGTAATAATAAATAGTCTTAATGATATCTGACTAGATCTTTTAAACCTGCGACTTTAATGCTTAATTTAAAATAAAACTTGTATTAGGACACCATGTTCTTTTTTGCATTCTTTTAATTTCACCAAAATATTTTTATTTTTTTAAAGCTTACGCTATTTGAATTGAATACATCACATCTAGAGCTGCAGCTCTTGCTTGTTTTGGTATATAGTCATTTATTTATTACCACCTATAATAGCGTAAGTGTGTGTGTGTGGGGGTTGTTACAATTGCCACGCTTGAAGTAATAATTTAATTGCGACCGGTAGCATCGAACTGTTTACCATTACCGTTGCAACCTATTAAAGTTCACTGCTGAACAAAGTCTTTCCGCGTGGATTGCCTTATATTGAAGATATTTTACTGGTATTTTTTTAAACTTTATTTCTTTAGGGGAGTTCATGTGCCCGAAGCTTAGATATTTAATTAATTCCTATATACAGTTAATGCGATAAATAATAACAATTTGATGCCATCGTTATAATATAGTTAATAATACTGGTACCATCTGGTACGGAACTTGATTTTAATAGTATAAATGGTAACAACTGTTTCCAAGTATTACGGCATGCAATGCTTTTGTGATGAGGCATCATTAAAGCGGGGAAACTTTATGCAAGTCTTACATGAACAGCGTTCTTTTTCATTTAATAGTATTATTCCATTTAAATAATATATTTGATGAGATTTTATTATACTTTATTTTACTAGTAGGGTACGATCTATCAATGTGATGTTATTTAAAGATAAGGTAATCAAAGACCATTTATTCTCCAAATTTTTCGTTTTTTTTTTAGTTAAAAGTTCTAATTTTTCGAACAAAATATAACTTAGATTTTTGGTATTACTCTCCATCTGTTTGTAAAATTTCATTACAATTAGTTAAGATATTCTAAAGATTAAGCCGGATAGATATACAGAAACCAACGGGTAGACAAACAGGAAAACATTTTTAAAATTATTCCTAATGCCGTTAAAAGAACCCTGTCAGCTCAAAAGTAAGCTCTTACTTCGATATATTACTAACAGATAATTAAATCTTATTTATATGTCAGATGTAATATAGTTTTTTTATTGCTAAAAATGAAATATACTGTTAATATATCCAAGCTAAATAGAAAAGAAAAGATGCATATATCACGTCCCAATGTCGGCATCGATCGGTTTCTGTCGGAAACCATAACTATATTGAAGACAAACATAATATTCACCCAATTTACTTTACCATTCGTTTTCCTCTATCGATGGTATTGTTCATTTACACTATTCAAGGCGTAATATCGTTGGATTCGTTGTTCGTGGGGGAATACATATTCACTGCTCGTCTTCATTTCCGCTGTCTATTGGTTCCGACGTTTATCTATCTGTACTTCAGCAGGAAAGTTGTTTGTTTTGCAATTAACGTAATAAAAAACTTATATTTTTGGCTGAATATTAAAAGCAGGAGTTTCAAAATAATTCGTCTGTTAGTTAATTTTTATAGAATTTTTTTAAAGAAAATTTAATTTTTTAATTCGACTTTACTTTAGTTTACTTATATTCACGCACAAACCCTAACGGGGTAGCCAGAGAAAACAGATCACCGAGTGTCACGATCCTTACATACCTCTTTCGATTCTTTCAGGTTCATTATCTTCTTCATACATGCACGTCTATGTATCCGAGTACTCTTGACCTTCCCCTCTTCGAGTAATTTGCTCACATGGTCTTGGAAAGTTAGTCTCGGTCTACCTCGACACCTTTTAATATTTACTTTTACGCTATATATTTTCTTTACCAATCGGTCTTCACTCATTCGCTCAACGTGCCCAAACCATCGGAGTACGCCCCTATCAATTTTTGTAATAAGGTCATCTTTCAATCTTGCCATATTGCGAATCTCTTCGTTTCGTTTTCGGTCGGCTTTGGTAACGCCGCACATTTTACGTAGAGATCGCATGTTTACTGTATTCAACTTACTTTTATGCTTCTTCTGGCATACCCAGGTTTTGCTGCCATATAACAAAGTCGGTACCAACACTGCTTAATGTATTGCAAGCACTCTTCACTACGCCTTGCCTTTTGACTAACGCATTCAGGGCACCATTGACTTTGTTCGCGGCAGCGACACGTCTGTCCACATCTAAATCACATCCTCCATCCCGGCTGAAAGCACTCCACAAGTATACAATTTCATTTACCTCTTCTAGACATTCCTGATTTACCCATATTTCACATTTCGTTCTCTCTTCGTCCTTTTCAAATACCAGAATCTTAGTTTTATTAGCACTCAAACAGAGACCTTTAATTTCACATTCCTCTTTCATACACGTGACTAATGCCTGCAGTTCTGCTTCTGATGGTGCAATAAGCACTGCATCATCAGCATACTGCAGACAATTTACTTTAGTGTCACCCAATTTCACACCCAAACAACTATTTTTCAGCTTCTGTAAACAGCTCTCGAGGTACAGTATGAATGGCCAGGAAGACATGACACAACCCTGTTTTACGCCCGTTTGGACGCTAAACATGGGTGACAGGTCATGCCCTACCCGCACACAAGCTTTACAGTCATAGTAAAGTGACTGCACAGCCCTTAACAATCGACCATCCACACCATATTCCGGCAACAGTTCCCACATTTTCTTCCTTATAACTTATCATATGCTTTTTCCAGATCCACAAAAGCACAGAAAATCCTATGGTTAACAGTCAGAAGCTTTTCCGTAATTATGCGGAGAGAAAACATTTGATCCGTGCATCCTCTTCCAGGTCCTAATCCGCATTGTGCCTCCCATAAAAATCTTTCCGATTTCTCTTGTCATCCTACGTGTCAAAACCTTCGAGTAAACTTTACTTGCTAAACTGGTCAAGCTGATCGCTCGATAGCACCCGCAGTCAAAATGTGAACCTTAACCTTTATATAAAGGCACAATGACCGCGGATCGCCAATCATCCGGGACATCTCCCGTCTGCTAGCACAAATTGCACAGCAGATGAAAGCTGTCCCAGACGCAAGGCCCACCGTACTTGACCATTTCAGCAGTAACTCTGTCTGGTCCCGCAGCCTTACCACATTTCACACTTTGACTCGCACGTTCAATTTCTTTCTTGCTGATGACCTCAGTGTCATCGAGATCCGTGTCTGGCGTGCCAGTTACGGCGTCACCCCCGGATCCGTCACTAAGATCATGACACGCATACATTTCTCTATAAAATTCGCTTCATCGCTGCATGACGTTCGATTTTTCTGAGAGGACGTCATTGGTTCTGGAAAGCACTCTGTTCATTCTTAAGGGTGTCGCACTACTCCGGGACCTTCCAACCTCTTTCCAGAAGAGTTTGGAGTTTTCCTTAAAGTGTACCTTTCACGTACATCCTCAATCAATGTCTTCGCATGAACTTTCTGCAGCTTATACCTTTCTTTCATCTTCTCTTTCATATGCTTTTTCTTTACAGCTTCTCTCACTTCATCATCCCACCATGTATCTCTTCTTTTACTACTAGCTCTTTTTGTCGTTCCACATACTTCTTCCGCTGCACTTATCATTCCATCCCTAAGGTTCCGCCATGTTCGTTCCACACATTATTTTCTACCATCGATGGTGTCAAGCTTTTCGGCTACCCTCATGTGATATTTGTCCTTAGTATCCGCTTCCTGAAGCTTCCAGCTTCGGATGCGACAGACCGACTGTGGTTCCGTTACCGTTACGGTAGCGCCAACCCGCGAACAAACCGCCAAATCTAGTAATTACTAGATAGTGATCCGTTCCCGGGTCAGCACACCTGAACACTCGTGTATCCATCACCTATTTTCGCAGTCGGTCATCCACCAGGAACAAATCAATAATACTTCTCTCATTCTTTCTTTCTCTAGTGTACGTATGGATTTTCCTGTGATAAAACATAGAGTTTGTCACAAGAAGACACTTTTCCTTGCATACAGCCGGTATACGCTTGCCAGCATTATAAATCTTTTTATGGCCAAACTTTTCAAGAACCGACTCGTACCCTGGTCGAGCGATACCTACCCATCCATTCAAATCACCACATACAACAGTTCTTTCGTTTCAAACCAAATCTAGAACTTTAACCAAATCTAGAACTTCTCTTAAATTCTCCCAAAACTCCTTAAACTTAACCCTGGACGACGAAGCTAGCGGCGCATAAACAGCCAAAATAAATAACTTCATCAGTCACAGTTTAAAACGAACCCAGAGAAGTCTTGAGTTCACAACCTTATATTCAGTCATAAGATCAACCAACCGGGATGACAACAGCATCCCCATTCCCTGGCAGGCGTTCTTGCTTTCCGGGACTACGGACCATATAGCAAACGTCCCGCCAGGGAGCTTTTCAGTACCACTGCCTTTCCGTTTGGTCTCCGATATACACACGACATCTAATTCTCTTTTTTTCATTATTTCGATCAACTCATTCGTCTTATCTCTCATGCCCCCTCTAACATTCCACGTGCCAACTCTGCACTCCGTCCTCCACCTTCCGCCGTGTCGGGCTGTGCGTGACGGTTGACGGTCCCCATCGCCGCTTTGCGCGCTGCATTCCACACCAACGGGTACGAGCTCGTGTGCGTCTCCTCGGGGGGACGCCCTAACCCTCATTTGCAGGGGTGCGCAGCTGTGTAGAATTGCAGCCCTGAAAAGGGCTGACAGCGGTCGCGAATAGCACGCTTCTACAATGACCCCCTTTTAATTCGACGGTATGTTGATTTATTCGTTCGGAACCAGTTACAGTTTATAATTATAAATCAAGAAAGAAAATGAAATTTCGGTATCCCATTTTAAGGGGCTTTTTACGAAAAATAGCTTTTATATAAAGACTTCTTCAGTGTTCACACAAAAAGTAGGAAAGTAAGGGAATATACAGTCCAGAAGTACATGACTGACCTCAAGACCAGGACCATCGCTTTAGCACCCGTAATCTTAGTCGTCAACCCTTTTCTTTTAGGGAACATGGTCGTTGTTTGGATTCAAACGTCTAGGCTTACGTCCGTCTCTTACCTTGAGCCAAGTGTGGTAATGTAGGTTGTCCCTTATAGGAGGAGCAAGACCGGGGACTCTGTCCGTAAAAGCTCCGCGGCTGGTTTAGGAGCCAGCCTAATGATAAGGCTCACCGTTGAGTACCGCGGACATGAATTCATGTCCGCATTACGTGTTGCTATTTCCGTCTTAATTGATATAAAAATACAGTATATTTTTAATTAAACACTATTTCATTCGATTCTGAACGAACTAAAGAATATTCTGAAGAATTATATTCACTCGGTTACGTAGACAAAATCAAATATAACAGCCATTCGCTTTTGCGCTGCTGGTGTGGTTAGTTGTGTAATCGTTGAAGTTTTGTGATTGTGATTTTAGTTGGATTTTCTTTCAAAAAACGGTAAGTAATGTTATTTATCTTTACTACGTAATGTTTTTGAATAATCTAAGTTACAACAACAGTAACTTTTTATGTTTCAATTGATAAAAAAATAGAAACAAAAAACCTCTACGCGAACAATTCATAACGGTCAAGATTTCTAATAAGATAATAATAGTATTTTTCTTATTCGAATACCATAGTAAATACTTTTGCTTATAGGAAAAATCAAGTAAAATTTATATATACTAGTAGTTTTTGGTAATATTTTATATTTTTGTTGTTTTCTTCGAAAAACAGTTTTGAACACACATACGCAATGACTTTGTATGTGTGTTCAAAACTGACTGTCCAGTACTTTATTGATAAAGGCTGTTCCTTTTTTGTTTCCTTCATAATTTTTTTTATAAGTGATGATATAAAGGAATGAAGAAAAAGTATGTTTTGTTAGTTTATTTTTTTCCATCATTTTTTTTAAGTATATAAAGCAAGCCGTGGTAGCTCAGATGATTAGCGCTCGCTGTACGTTTCACAGTACGCAAAC
The DNA here is from genome assembly GCA_036936625.1 of Parnassius smintheus behrii. Classification (NCBI taxonomy): domain Eukaryota; kingdom Metazoa; phylum Arthropoda; class Insecta; order Lepidoptera; family Papilionidae; genus Parnassius; species Parnassius smintheus. The sequence continues at coordinate 4,376,219 of JAUPFT010000022.1, read as the reverse complement.
AACTCAGGTTCAATCCCCGCCGACACCAATGAAATTGTTAATTGCAATTATAAGTGCTAATTTACCACGTGCTTGGCGGTGAAGGAAAACATCGTGAGGAAACCTCCATGTCTGAGAAATAAGAAAAAAATATATTTCGAAGACATGTGAAGTTCGCCAACAGGCATTGGGGCAACGCGGCGGACATTTCCTTACCCTAAAACCCTCTCAAAAATAAAAGGAGGCCTGTGCCATTATATATATATATATATATATATATATATATATATATATATATATATATATATATATATATATATATATATATATATATATATTAGTTTTTATACTATATAATAGGATGAGAACTTTCAAGGCTAAGAATTTTTTTTCAGCGCCACTAACCGATTTTGAAGAATTTATTTATTATATAACACAAGTTTTTTTTTATTTATTAGAATCATGTCGGAACGTCAGCATGACGTGCCATTGCCGGGCTGAACCGTGAGATGCCGGAAGGGCACCTGTTGCCGTGCTATCCTTGCGTGGTAACGCCAGAAGGCACGATACGCACACATGGCGATCCAGTGCTGTACCAAGCGACATCAAGCGGACGCATTTGTGTAAGTACTTCGCAAAAATACCAAGTTCTGCATTTTTATATTTCCGTAAAAATATAATATCCTAATGTGCTTTATTCAATTTTAGCCTTGGATACCTGCCTCTATCCCGACAATGGCATCGCCGTCATCGTTAGTTCCTGAGGATGCGGGTGGTAAGAAAAGGTGCCGTCGCGCCTTGAACCCGAAAGAAATTGCGGCAATTTTTCAGAACGCAGGCAGCGACGGCGAAAACGATGACGATGAAGAGGACGGTGAAGGTGACATTGATATCCCGGACTTTGTTAGTCTTCGCCAAGCAGTCCGCAATTCACGAAACGAAATATGTTTGAGGATGATGATGATGAAGATTTGGTAATGTGTGATGAAATTGAAAGGAGGAGTGCCGTAGAGTGTGAAAATGACGAGAATGAAGAAGAGAATGAATGGCATGTGAATGTGCAGGAAAGAGCGAGAGAGAATGAGAATGAAGAGGCATTAATGGAAGACGAAAGAACAGAGAATGAAAGAATAGAGAATGCGAATGGAAGGAGAGAAAGGGGAGGAATGACAGGGAGCTCCGGTGCAGCTGCACCCGTCGATACGACTTTCTTCTGATCGGAAGATTTTACATCTTTTACGGCTCAGAAGGAAACGTATTTGCGCGTGCCCGGCCCAACTTTTTCTTCTTAAGATCCCACCGCTATCTTTTGTAAGATCTGAGATCGTGAATTTATGGAGACCATTGTCAGAGAGACAAATGAATATGCATGTGAAATAATTTCTCAGCTCTCCGACCCTGATATTGGTGGTAGGATTCCAAATTACTTGGATTCCTGGACCGATACCACGGTTGAAGAGCTGTATAGATATTTTGCCGTGCTAATTTATTTATCTTTTTGCTATCGTTCCAAAACTGGGACACGGGGATCTTGGAAATATCTTCGTTCCGCAAAATTATGTCGCGGACTAGATTCCTGCTACATACCAAATTTTTGCACTTTGTGAGTAATGAAAATTTGGTAAGTAGGGGCTATGAATGCAAAGTGGAAAAAAATGCGCCGGTAGTGAACCACTGCAAACGAAAGTTTGCAGAAATGTATACACCGTCTCAGTACCTCAGCTTAGACGAGTCCTTGTTTTTATGGAAAGGTCGTTTAAGCTGGAGGCAGTGTATACGGACCAAAGCTGCTCGCTTCGGAATCAAATCCTTTGAGCTTTGTGAGGCTGAAACCGGCTACTTGCTCCAATACCGGCTGTACACAGGCAAAAATACTGCCATGTATCCCGGACCGGACTCTTCCATAAAAAAAGCTCATGGAGGGGTACCTGGATACAGGGCATGTTCTCGTTATGAACAATTGGTATAACCCATTGCTCTTAACGAGATATCTTAAAAGCCGGTGTACAGATGTATTGGGCACGATAAGCCGCCAGCGAAAGGGGATACCACAGGTTATAAAGGATTTGAACCCGAAGCAGCTGGAGCGTAGGGTGTCTGTGGGTAGACATTGCGGTAACATCGCGTTGGTGGCGTGGAAAGACGTCAAACTTGTCACCGTTTTGTCTACCTACCACCAACATGAGATGGTACCGGGAAGACGGGCTGGACAGGTGGTCCTGTATCCTACAGTGGTTCAGGAGTACATCCGATACATGGGAGGCGTAGACTTAAAAGATCAAAAGTTGTCTATGTTCTTATTAGAACGCAAAAGAAACTGGAAATAGTACATGAAAGTGTTTAAAAGGCTGTTAAACACCAGTATTTTAAACGCTTTCATTATTTATTTGCGGAACCCCATGTATCGCATGTACTCCCACCGTCAGTTTAGGCTGAACGTAGCCAAAGGGCTATTGAGCCGATACCCACGCGTTTCCTCGGTGCCACCCAGAGTACCGAATCAACTGCAGTGGCTTGTTCTTCGTTTGGAACCGGGGAATCACTTCCCTATTTATACGGAAGCTGATTCGAGGCCGTGAAAAAAGAATCGCAAGCAATTGCGTTGTGTTCGGTGCACTGTTCTAATAAAACGGGTTGTGGTCACAGTTATGTGCAAATTGTGCCAAGTCCCGTTATGTTTAGGGAAATGTTGGGAGGACTACCACACCGTGGAAAATTTGTAACTGAGAAACAACTTTCTACTAGAGACTATAAATCATCATCATCATCATTACAGCCTTTCACAAGTCCACTGCTGAACATAGGCCTCCCCCAAGTAATGCCACAAAGCACGGTCCTGAGCCACCTGCATCCATCGACTTCCTGCATGTCTTACCAGGTCGTCACTCCATCTAGTGGGGGGTCGCCCTACACTACGCCGCACTTCTGCTCCACGCCTCTGGAGTAGTGCCACCATGGAGGACGGAATTGAAGAGCTTCTGAAGGACTACAAGTACCGGTGTTCCACCCGCTTTCAGAAGCTCCGCTGTAATTCCATCCTCGCCTGGGGCCCTGCCGTTTTTAAGGTGCTGGAGAGCCATTCTAATCTCGCTTAGACTGACGTCCGGGATATCATCGGAATAGTGTCGGATAAGACTTGCTCTTGGATCGTTACTCACACTTGCGTGTGGCTCCAACGATGATGTGTACAGCTGCCCATAGAACCTCTCAATCTCACTCAAAATCTCAGGTGTCCCGGAAACGATGTTGCCACACTCAGTCTTCAGCTTTGACAGTTGGCTCTTTCTGGCAGACAGATCTCTGGCAAAGACTTTGGAGCCCTGGTTCCGCTCGATCGCTTCTTTAATACGAGAAGTATTAAAGTTGCGTAAGTCTCGCCGCATGCATTTGGAGATCTGTCTGTTCAGTTGCCTGTATGCTGTCAAATCTGTTGACGATTGCAGCCTCATCTCCCGTCTAACAGCCATGAGATTAAGAGTGTGATCGGAGAGTTTTTGTGTTCTTCTGCGGCGGGTCTTGCAGAACTTAGCTCCGACCGCATGGACAGTTTCCACGAGCTTGTCGTTCATATCGTCCACTGCATTGCAATCTTCTAGGCACTGGAAGCGGTTACGTAACTCGAGCTGAAAGGTTTCGGGATTCTGGATTAGAGCACGAGGGGGACGGAGCGTTGACTTCATTAGACGAGACCTCTCCAACTTAACGTTTAGGTTCAGTGTGCCTCTAACCATTCGGTGATCGCTGCCAGTTTTCACCCTTGCGATCACTGAGACATCACTGAACAGTTGGCGTCTGGTCGTCATAATGAAGTCAATCTCATTTTTTGTCGAACCGTCGGGGCTCGACCAGGTCCACTTCCTGTGGGGCCGCTTCTGGAAGAAAGAGTTCATCATAAAGAGTCCCTCTTTCTCCATAAAGTCGGCCAGCTGCTGGCCCCTTCGGTTCCGTTGCCCTACTCCAAATTTCCCTACCTTCAGCTCACCGCTTTCTCTTGTGCCTAGTTTTGCGTTGAAGTCTCCCATCAACACCGTGTAGTGAGTTTTTGAGGAATGTATGGCTCTGGAAATATCCTCATACATTTCCTCCACCTCCTCATCGGGGTGTGCCGAGGTTGGTGCGTAAACCTGAATGACCTTCAGCGAATACCGTTTGGTGATTCTGAGTATCAGGTACGCGACCCTCGTCGACACACTCCCAATCTTTACAACGTTGTTGACGAGAGACTTGTGGACGATAAATCCGACACCTCCTTGGGACAGATGGTCGCCCTCCCGGTGATAGAACAAGTTGCCGGACTCGAGGATTGCCGTGTCCTCCCCCTCTCTTCGGACCTCGGATAATCCAATAATATGCCAGCGCAACTTGTCTACCTCTTCTTCCAGCTCCAGTATCTTCTCGTCAGTCCTCAGGGTGCGTGCGTTATATGTTGCCAGGTCGAGTCGTCGTAGGTGGCAACCGAACCTCCACCGGAGATTCTTAGCACCCCCTGCCCCGCCGTTACCATGGTCGCCACCGTAGCCAGGAATAGCGGGGCCGCCGGGGACTGGGGGCCGTCTTTTTGTGTATTTGTTCATTGGGGGGTATTTGCCGTAGTTGCCACGCTTGGCGAGCGGGTTGGCAACCGCAGTTTTTTTATTACGTCACAGTTGTCATCAGGAAGATGCTGCTGCCCATCTCCTGCCTGTCTCCCTCTGTCGCCTCTTACGACACCCACGGGAAGATATGGGGTAGTGGATATTCTTAACCGCCACTACACGGCATGACTATAAATACTAATACGAAATTTTTACATTGCAGGATGTTGTTTCTCTATACATATTTACACGGAAGAGTGATATAACTGTGTGATTGTTGAATGTCGTGCATGAGTAGCATCGGGTGACGGGTCGCTCACTTCTCTCTAGTATATATAAATATATAACACTTGTGCACCTTCCCTATTAGCAATTCACTGTAAGTTTTTTTGCTAAATAAGGGTTGTCTGGAATAAATTGCTTCCAGATCGATAAGACCGCCTATTATACTTTGTATATATTTATTTCATTTTGTCTCGTTCTAATGTGTATTGGTGTACAATAAAGAATATATACTGATTATATTTATATAAGAGAGAAGTGAGCGACCCGTCAACCGATATATCATCATCGTCATCATCATCATTACAGCCCTTCACAAGTCCACTGCTGAACATAGACCTCCCCAAGGAATGCCACAAAGCACGTCCATAGACTTCCTGCATTTCTTACCAGGTCGTCACTCCATCTATACCTCAAAACTTGAAAACGAGACTGTACAACCAGTGTGTGCTGCCATTGATGACCTATGGAACTTAGACGTGGTCCTTCACCGGTATATACAAAATGCAACTTATAAATTGTAAATTGAAATGTAAATTGTATAATATAATAATGTTCTATGTTTACTTCTTATTTGTAATTGTGAAAAAAATGTGTACATATTAAATTCACGCGCAAAATAGTTTTTTCCCATCATTTTATACCCTCAATAGTGTAGTTACCCAAGAAGTGGAGACTGTTAAGGACCTAGGTGTAGTGTTCGATAAAAAGCTTACATTTATACCACAACTAGAAAGTGTAATTAAAAGATCATCTCAGTCATTAGGTTTTCTTATAAAAAATAGTAAAGTATTATATACAAAAAACTATTATACTTCTCAATTGTTAGAAGTATATTAGAATATTGTAGCACAGTCTGGCGTTCCTATTATTCTACCTTCGCCTTGAGCGCATACAGAAAAGATTTTATGGCATTTTGCCTTTTCAACACGAAAATCATATAAAAATGCATCATATGTAGACAGATTAAAGACATTTAAAATGGTTTCACTGTCAAAACGCCGGGACATTCTGGATTTGCAACTTTTATATAAAATATTCAGAAATAACTTAAATTGCCCTTTATTACTACGTGAATATAATTTTCGTATCCCAAGTAGATCCAAGTAGAGAGCCGTAGTAGCTCAGATGGTTAGAGCGCTCACTGTAAATTTCACAGTACGCGAGCAAACCGAGTTCGATCCCCGCCGGCACCAATGAAATTGTTAATTGCAATTTTAAGTGCTGATTTACCAAGTGCTCGGCGGTGAAGGAAAACATCGTGAGGAAACCTGCATGTCAGAGATATAAGAAAAAAAAAATATTTCAAAGACATGTAAAGTTCGCCAACACGCATTGAGACAGCGCGGCAGATAATCCGTGCCCTAAAACCCTTTCAGAAATGACGGGGAAGGCCTTTGCTCAGCAGTGGGACGTATATAGGCTGTAACTTTACTTTACTTTTTACTTTACTTATCCCGAGTAGATATCGTAAATTGATCTCCTCCTCTCTCGCCGCCTTTTTGTAGAAATGTGCTAGGATTTAATTCCTCGACTTTGCAGACTTTTAAATACTATAATAGTGTAGTAGATATTCACCACGACTCTTTTAACGTTTTTCGGCACAAAGTTAATGAAAATATTAATGTTTGTTTGAAGTAGTTTTTTTGTTTTGTATTTATTTAATAATTTTGTTTAATTTTTTATTTTAAGTTTGTAAGGTATATTTTTAGCTATTTGGTAAGGGCTTGTAGGAAATGCTGTGAGCACTAAGCATGTGGTGTTTACCTGTTATTGAATGTGCACTTAGTTTATATAACTGTCTTAGAATTAAGCAAATTTATTAATAATGTAACATTTGTTGGTTAACCAAATAAATAAATAAAAATTATTTATTATTTAATTATAACTTTTATTTGTAATAGTGAAAAAAAAATTATACTTTCAAAACTATAGTAACTTTAATTTTTACCCTATACAACTTGCATTTTGTCACTTTTTTGTATGCCTAATATATATGTATTTCTATTTAGTCACAGAATTCTGAGAATAACTTTTATAATCAATTTCCTTATATCATAATAGATGTAGATTTTTCTAGACAGTTTTATTATTTTATTGTATATGTATTGTTGTTTTTTTATATTTATTGATTTACGATTTTATCATAACATACTAAAACTGCATATCTTCTAAAAACATACGAAAAACCTCAACATATTAGACACCGTACAAACACTCACACTTACTTTACACTAAAAATCTAATAACTCCGTTCAAAAATAGAATACGTTGTATACAAACGTCTATGATTACATACCTATCTATATAATCAAAGAACCGTGTATTACACAAGCGCGCGAACATGTAATAGAGCGACGCATATGAAAAAAACATAAACTTTGTAAACGTTTTGCGATAATTTTTTGTAAGATAAGTGCAGTTTTAATTTACGTCAATGAAATCAGAATTTCATCTTCTAATTTTAAATAAGAATTATTTGAGCGATAAAAATCGGCAACATACACAAATTTCATTGAAATCAAACGTTATTGGTTTATAATGAATTATGTACCTTCTGAGACATTTAGCCTTTTTATAAACAGAACAAAGAGCTGTACAAAATAAAATAAAGAATTAAATGATACGGTTACTGTTTTTACTTATCGAAAATCTGATAGGCTTTAAATAACTATAACTAAAACCTCTTTAAACATAAATGAAAACTCGTGAGAAACATAAATATTTAAAACAAGTGCCGCCAGCTGAGGTGACGACAGAGGCCCCCGTACAAAGCTGTTTTTTTTTGTTATGGCGGGCGCAGTAAGGGAAAGGTTAATTAATTAATTCATTTTTTAAATTTTCTGTCCCATCACATTTTTCCTTAATGACAAAAATGTATACCTGATGACTACCTAGTTGTTACCTAACAAAATAAATTGTTAATGATTTCTTATATTTACGCGAACACTACACATGATTAAAACTACTTTTACGGATTTTATCGCGTTTATTTTTACTTTTTATTTTTAATTCCCGACGTTTCGGGCGCTTTCCAGCACCCATGGTCACGGGGGACTGAGATGACTGACGTCCCGATCTCATTGTTAAACCCGGAGTACCTTCAGCTTTTTTAATTATTGTTTATGGTCCGATCTATGCAAAATGAACTAACTCTGTCTTGAGGTCTTGCAGTGGTATGCTTGGGTTTAGTTTTAATTTTATTGATTATAGGATCCCAAGCAGGTGGTAGTACCCAGCCTCCTTCTCTATTGAAATTAGGATGTTTTTTAATTTCAATAGCCTCACGTATCATCCTTGGTAGGAATCGGTGTTCTTTCGCGAGGATTTGTGGTCTATCAAATCTGATGTAATGGTTGGGGCCGTCTAGGATATGATCACAAACTGCAGACTTCCCGGAACGTTGATGCTTCACATCAGCTATATGTTCTTTTACGCAGGTCCTAATTGATCTTTTGGTTTGTCCTATATAAAAGAGACCACATTCACAATCAAGCTTGTACACTCCTGCATCTTGTAGAGGAATATGACACTTGACGGATGGTAGGAACTGACTAATCTTCTTCGGCGGCTTGTAGAATGTTCTAATAGAAGCTCGCTTCAAGATATAGCCAATCTTGTCTGTGACACCTCTGACATATGGTAGTACAGCAGGCACACGCTCGACTGTGGCTGGCTTCACTCGGTCACTGTGACGTAGGCGCGGGACCCGAAGCTTGTTGTCGTGCAGAACTTGCTTGACGTGCTGAAGCTCGGCGGTCAGGTGTTTGCTGTCACAGATCCCTCGTGCTCTCTGTAACAAAGATTTGCCCACGGTAGCTAACTGTGAAGGATGGTGGTGAGATTCACCGTTTAAATATCGGTTTGTATGGGTCTTTTTCCTATACACAGTGTGACCAATGGTGTTATTAGGATTTCTGATGACTAACACATCTAGGAAAGGTAAGGAATTATTTGCTTCTAACTCCATAGTAAATTGAATTTTAGAGTTTATGGAATTAAGATGTTCTAAAAATGCAGTTACTTTGTCTGATGGTAAAATTGTGAAAGTATCGTCTACGTACCGCTTGTAGATCCTTGGTGTAACAGGTGCAGTAAGGAGGGCTTTCTCCTCAAAGTCTTCCATGAATATATCGGCGACAATGGGAGATACAGGTGAGCCCATCGCCACACCATCTACTTGCTTGTAAAACTCTTCCTTCCACAATAGATAGCCAGATGTAAGGCAATGTCTTAGTAATACTGCATATTCTGCTGGCATGTTATTTTCCTCTAGTTTCCTAGTTATAATTGATATGCAGTCTTCAACAGGTAGGGATGTAAATAGAGACTGAACATCAAAACTGACCATGGTTTCATTGTCAGTAAGATGTAGGTCTTTTATCTCACTGACAAAATGGTATGAATCCTTAGTGTGTGCTCTTGTGTGTCCTCTGAGTGGTGATAATATTTTAGCTAAGTATTGAGCCAATCTGTAAGTTGGCGAATCAATCTGACTCACTATTGGACGTAAAGGAGCATTCGGTTTGTGTATCTTTGGTAACCCATACAACTTCGGTGGTTTGGCACATGAAGGTATTATCGAATTAACGTCCAGATTCAATTTTTCGGAGTATTTCTTAATTAGATCGCTAGTTGTTTTAAGCGTATTAGTTGTAGGGTCTGTTTTGACCTTTCGATAAGTAGTTTCATCCGACAAAAGTTGTTGTATTTTAAAATTGTAATCTGACGTATCCATTATAACCGTAGAATTACCTTTATTTGCGCGGAGAATCGTAAGCTCTGGTCTGTTGCGTAAGTTTTTCAAAGCGTTAAATTCATTTTTGGGGAGATTTAATTTCGGCGCTGAACTTCGACGTAACATAGACGAGATGTCTTGACGTATGGCCTCTAAATCTTCATTACCAATATTATTTTTATACAGACAGTCCTCAACACTACAGATAATGTCCTCATACGGTATTTTTCGCGGTGTAATTGCGAAATTAATACCTTTTTCTAAAACTTTTATTGTGGCGTCGTCCAGTGTTTGTTTTGATAAGTTGTAGACAGCGCGTTGTTTATGATTCGTGTCTGTGGTCAACGATTTCGTATGTTGGACATTTGATTTAGTTGTTAATTTATGGTATTTATCAATATGTTTATTTTTGCATTCATTGTATTTAGTTTTTTCGCGTTTGTCTAAAGTTTCCATGCAATTTTTATAATCAAATGTCGATAAAACTGTCTTTAATTCACTGGACGAATTGTCTATGGTTTTGTTTATGAAATATAGATCGGTACGTTTTTGCTGAATCACCGTTATTAACAACTTTTAACTAGCCTGATTTAAGATCTTAGCGCTTCCTCGAATGTCTTTTTTAGTGGATATCTTGACACACGTAGGAATGAGATTATGATCTCTGCATCTCTTCAAGAAATTTAAAGCTGTTATGTATCTTGCGCGCTTGGTCTTTAGATCTTCTAATCGGCGTATTTTATTTGCTATTTTCAGTCCGTACTGGTTAACATAATGATTTCTTATATTTACGCGAACACTACACATGATTAAAACTACTTTTACGGATTTTATCGCGTTTATTTTTACTTTTTATTTTTAATTCCCGACGTTTCGGGCGCTTTCCAGCACCCATGGTCACGGGGGACTGAGATGACTGACGTCCCGATCTCATTGTTAAACCCGGAGTACCTTCAGCTTTTTTAATTATTGTTTATGGTCCGATCTATGCAAAATGAACTAACTCTGTCTTGAGGTCTTGCAGTGGTATGCTTGGGTTTAGTTTTAATTTTATTGATTATAGGATCCCAAGCAGGTGGTAGTACCCAGCCTCCTTCTCTATTGAAATTAGGATGTTTTTTAATTTCAATAGCCTCACGTATCATCCTTGGTAGGAATCGGTGTTCTTTCGCGAGGATTTGTGGTCTATCAAATCTGATGTAATGGTTGGGGCCGTCTAGGATATGATCACAAACTGCAGACTACCCGGAACTTTGATGCTTCACATCAGCTATATGTTCTTTTACGCGGGTCCTAATTGATCTTTTGGTTTGTCCTATATAAGAGAGACCACATTCACAATCAAGCTTGTACACTCCTGCATCTTGTAGAGGAATATGACACTTGACGGATGGTAGGAACTGACTAATCTTCATCGGCGGCTTGTAGAATGTTCTAATAGAAGCTCGCTTCAAGATATAGCCAATCTTGTCTGTGACACCTCTGACATATGGTAGTACAGCAGGCACACGCTCGACTGTGGCTGGCTTCACTCGGTCACTGTGACGTAGGCGCGGGACCCGAAGCTTGTTGTCGTGCAGAACTTGCTTGACGTGCTGAAGCTCGGCGGCCAGGTGTTTGCTGTCACAGATCCCTCGTGCTCTCTGTAACAAAGATTTGCCCACGGTAGCTAACTGCGAAGGATGGTGGTGAGATTCACCGTTTAAATATCGGTTTGTATGGGTCTTTTTCCTATACACAGTGTGACCAATGGTGTTATTAGGATTTCTGATGACTAACACATCTAGGAAAGGTAAGGAATTATTTGCCTCTAACTCCATAGTAAATTGAATTTTAGAGTTTATGGAATTAAGATGTTCTAAAAATGCAGTTACTTTGTCTGATGGTAAAATTGTGAAAGTATCGTCTACGTACCGCTTGTAGATCCTTGGTGTAACAGGTGCAGTAAGGAGGGCTTTCTCCTCAAAGTCTTCCATGAATATATCGGCGACAATGGGAGATACAGGTGAGCCCATCGCCACACCATCTACTTGCTTGTAAAACTCTTCCTTCCACAATAGACAGCCAGATGTAAGGCAATGTCTTAGTAATACTGCATATTCTGCTGGCATGTTATTTTCCTCTAGTTTCCTAGTTATAATTGATATGCAGTCTTCAACAGGTAGGGATGTAAATAGAGACTGAACATCAAAACTGACCATGGTTTCATTGTCAGTAAGATGTAGGTCTTTTATCTCACTGACAAAATGGTATGAATCCTTAGTGTGTGCTCTTGTGTGTCCTCTGAGTGGTGATAATATTTTAGCTAAGTATTGAGCCAATCTGTAAGTTGGCGAATCAATCTGACTCACTATTGGACGTAAAGGAGCATTCGGTTTGTGTATCTTTGGTAACCCATACAACTTCGGTGGTTTGGCACATGAAGGTATTATCGAATTAACGTCCAGATTCAATTTTTCGGAGTATTTCTTAATTAGATCGCTAGTTGTTTTAAGCGTATTAGTTGTAGGGTTTGTTTTGACCTTTCGATAAGTAGTTTCATCCGACAAAAGTTGTTGTATTTTAAAATTGTAATCTGACGTATCCATTATAACCGTAGAATTACCTTTATCTGCGCGGAGAATCGTAAGCTCTGGTCTGTTGCGTAAGTTTTTCAACGCGTTAAATTCATTTTTGGGGAGATTTAATTTCGGCGCTGAACTTCGACGTAACATAGACGAGATGTCTTGACGTATGGCCTCTAAATCTTCATTACCAATATTATTTTTATACAGACAGTCCTCAACACTACAGATAATGTCCTCATACGGTATTTTTCGCGGTGTAATTGCGAAATTAATACCTTTTTCTAAAACTTTTATTGTGGCGTCGTCCAGTGTTTGTTTTGATAAGTTGTAGACAGCGCGTTGTTTATGATTCGTGTCTGTGGTCAACGATTTCGTATGTTGGACATTTGATTTAGTTGTTAATTTATGGTATTTATCAATATGTTTATTTTTGCATTCATTGTATTTAGTTTTTTCGCGTTTGTCTAAAGTTTCCATGCAATTTTTATAATCAAATGTCGATAAAACTGTCTTTAATTCACTGGACGAATTGTCTATGGTTTTGTTTATGAAATATAGATCGGTACGTTTTTGCTGAATCACCGTTATTAACAACTTTTTACTAGCCTGATTTAAGATCTTAGCGCTTCCTCGAATGTCTTTTTTAGTGGATATCTTGACACACGTAGGAATGAGATTATGATCTCTGCATCTCTTCAAGAAATTTAAAGCTGTTATGTATCTTGCGCGCTTGGTCTTTAGATCTTCTAATCGGCGTATTTTATTTGCTATTTTCAGTCCGTACTGGTTAACATAATGATTTCTTATATTTACGCGAACACTACACATGATTAAAACTACTTTTACGGATTTTATCGCGTTTATTTTTACTTTTTATTTTTAATTCCCGACGTTTCGGGCGCTTTCCAGCACCCATGGTCACGGGGGACTGAGATGACTGACGTCCCGATCTCATTGTTAAACCCGGAGTACCTTCAGCTTTTTTAATTATTGTTTATGGTCCGATCTATGCAAAATGAACTAACTCTGTCTTGAGGTCTTGCAGTGGTATGCTTGGGTTTAGTTTTAATTTTATTGATTATAGGATCCCAAGCAGGTGGTAGTACCCAGCCTCCTTCTCTATTGAAATTAGGATGTTTTTTAATTTCAATAGCCTCACGTATCATCCTTGGTAGGAATCGGTGTTCTTTCGCGAGGATTTGTGGTCTATCAAATCTGATGTAATGGTTGGGGCCGTCTAGGATATGATCACAAACTGCAGACTTCCCGGAACGTTGATGCTTCACATCAGCTATATGTTCTTTTACGCGGGTCCTAATTGATCTTTTGGTTTGTCCTATATAAGAGAGACCACATTCACAATCAAGCTTGTACACTCCTGCATCTTGTAGAGGAATATGACACTTGACGGATGGTTGGAACTGACTAATCTTCTACGGCGGCTTGTAGAATGTTCTAATAGAAGCTCGCTTCAAGATATAGCCAATCTTGTCTGTGACACCTCTGACATATGGTAGTACAGCAGGCACACGCTCGACTGTGGCTGGCTTCACTCGGTCACTGTGACGTAGGCGCGGGACCCGAAGCTTGTTGTCGTGCAGAACTTGCTTGACGTGCTGAAGCTCGGCGGCCAGGTGTTTGCTGTCACAGATCCCTCGTGCTCTCTGTAACAAAGATTTGCCCACGGTAGCTAACTGTGAAGGATGGTGGTGAGATTCACCGTTTAAATATCGGTTTGTATGGGTCTTTTTCCTATACACAGTGTGACCAATGGTGTTATTAGGATTTCTGATGACTAACACATCTAGGAAAGGTAAGGAATTATTTGCCTCTAACTCCATAGTAAAATGAATTTTAGAGTTTATGGAATTAAGATGTTCTAAAAATGCAGTTACTTTGTCTGATGGTAAAATTGTGAAAGTATCGTCTACGTACCGCTTGTAGATCCTTGGTGTAACAGGTGCAGTAAGGAGGGCTTTCTCCTCAAAGTCTTCCATGAATATATCGGCGACAATGGGAGATACAGGTGAGCCCATCGCCACACCATCTACTTGCTTGTAAAACTCTTCCTTCCACAATAGACAGCCAGATGTAAGGCAATGTCTTAGTAATACTGCATATTCTGCTGGCATGTTATTTTCCTCTAGTTTCCTAGTTATAATTGATATGCAGTCTTCAACAGGTAGGGATGTAAATAGAGACTGAACATCAAAACTGACCATGGTTTCATTGTCAGTAAGATGTAGGTCTTTTATCTCACTGACAAAATGGTATGAATCCTTAGTGTGTGCTCTTGTGTGTCCTCTGAGTGGTGATAATATTTTAGCTAAGTATTGAGCCAATCTGTAAGTTGGCGAATCAATCTGACTCACTATTGGACGTAAAGGAGCATTCGGTTTGTGTATCTTTGGTAACTCATACAACTTCGGTGGTTGGGCACATGAAGGTATTATCTAATTAACGTCCAGATTCAATTTTTCGGAGTATTTCTTAATTAGATCGCTAGTTGTTTTAAGCGTATTAGTTGTAGGGTCTGTTTTGACCTTTCGATAAGTAGTTTCATCCGACAAAAGTTGTTGTATTTTAAAATTGTAATCTGACGTATCCATTATAACCGTAGAATTACCTTTATCTGCGCGGAGAATCGTAAGCTCTGGTCTGTTGCGTAAGTTTTTCAACGCGTTAAATTCATTTTTGGGGAGATTTAATTTCGGCGCTGAACTTCGACGTAACATAGACGAGATGTCTTGACGTATGGCCTCTAAATCTTCATTACCAATATTATTTTTATACAGACAGTCCTCCACCGAAGTTGTATGGGTTACCAAAGATACACAAACCGAATGCTCCTTTACGTCCAATAGTGAGTCAGATTGATTCGCCAACTTACAGATTGGCTCAATACTTAGCTAAAATATTATCACCACTCAGAGGACACACAAGAGCACACACTAAGGATTCATACCATTTTGTCAGTGAGATAAAAGACCTACATCTTACTGACAATGAAACCATGGTCAGTTTTGATGTTCAGTCTCTATTTACATCCCTACCTGTTGAAGACTGCATATCAATTATAACTAGGAAACTAGAGGAAAATAACATGCCAGCAGAATATGCAGTATTACTAAGACATTGCCTTACATCTGGCTGTCTATTGTGGAAGGAAGAGTTTTACAAGCAAGTAGATGGTGTGGCGATGGGCTCACCTGTATCTCCCATTGTCGCCGATATATTCATGGAAGACTTTGAGGAGAAAGCCCTCCTTACTGCACCTGTTACACCAAGGATCTACAAGCGGTACGTAGACGATACTTTCACAATTTTACCATCAGACAAAGTAACTGCATTTTTAGAACATCTTAATTCCATAAACTCTAAAATTCAATTTACTATGGAGTTAGAGGCAAATAATTCCTTACCTTTCCTAGATGTGTTAGTCATCAGAAATCCTAATAACACCATTGGTCACACTGTGTATAGGAAAAAGACCCATACAAACCGATATTTAAACGGTGAATCTCACCACCATCCTTCACAGTTAGCTACCGTGGGCAAATCTTTGTTACAGAGAGCACGAGGGATCTGTGACAGCAAACACCTGGCCGCCGAGCTTCAGCACGTCAAGCAAGTTCTGCACGACAACAAGCTTCGAGTCCCGCGCCTACGTCACAGTGACCGAGTGAAGCCAGCCACAGTCGAGCGTGTGCCTGCTGTACTACCATATGTCAGAGGTGTCACAGACAAGATTGGCTATATCTTGAAGCGAGCTTCTATTAGAACATTCTACAAGCCGCCGAAGAAGATTAGTCAGTTCCTACCATCCGTCAAGTGTCATATTCCTCTACAAGATGCAGGAGTGTACAAGCTTGATTGTGAATGTGGTCTCTCTTATATAGGACAAACCAAAAGATCAATTAGGACCCGCGTAAAAGAACATATAGCTGATGTGAAGCATCAACGTTCCGGGAAGTCTGCAGTTTGTGATCATATCCTAGACGGCCCCAACCATTACATCAGATTTGATAGACCACAAATCCTCGCGAAAGAACACCGATTCCTACCAAGGATGATACGTGAGGCTATTGAAATTAAAAAAAACATCCTAATTTCAATAGAGAAGGAGGCTGGGTACTACCACCTGCTTGGGATCCTATAATCAATAAAATTAAAACTAAACCCAAGCATACCACTGCAAGACCTCAAGACAGAGTTAGTTCATTTTGCATAGATCGGACCATAAACAATAATTAAAAAAGCTGAAGGTACTCCGGGTTTAACAATGAGATCGGGACGTCAGTCATCTCAGTCCCCCGTGACCATGGGTGCTGGAAAGCGCCCGAAACGTCGGGAATTAAAAATAAAAAGTAAAAATAAACGCGATAAAATCCGTAAAAGTAGTTTTAATCATGTGTAGTGTTCGCGTAAATATAAGAAATCATTATGTTAACCAGTACGGACTGAAAATAGCAAATAAAATACGCCGATTAGAAGATCTAAAGACCAAGCGCGCAAGATACATAACAGCTTTAAATTTCTTGAAGAGATGCAGAGATCATAATCTCATTCCTACGTGTGTCAAGATATCCACTAAAAAAGACATTCGAGGAAGCGCTAAGATCTTAAATCAGGCTAGTAAAAAGTTGTTAATAACGGTGATTCAGCAAAAACGTACCGATCTATATTTCATAAACAAAACCATAGACAATTCGTCCAGTGAATTAAAGACAGTTTTATCGACATTTGATTATAAAAATTGCATGGAAACTTTAGACAAACGCGAAAAAACTAAATACAATGAATGCAAAAATAAACATATTGATAAATACCATAAATTAACAACTAAATCAAATGTCCAACATACGAAATCGTTGACCACAGACACGAATCATAAACAACGCGCTGTCTACAACTTATCAAAACAAACACTGGACGACGCCACAATAAAAGTTTTAGAAAAAGGTATTAATTTCGCAATTACACCGCGAAAAATACCGTATGAGGACATTATCTGTAGTGTTGAGGACTGTCTGTATAAAAATAATATTGGTAATGAAGATTTAGAGGCCATACGTCAAGACATCTCGTCTATGTTACGTCGAAGTTCAGCGCCGAAATTAAATCTCCCCAAAAATGAATTTAACGCGTTGAAAAACTTACGCAACAGACCAGAGCTTACGATTCTCCGCGCAGATAAAGGTAATTCTACGGTTATAATGGATACGTCAGATTACAATTTTAAAATACAACAACTTTTGTCGGATGAAACTACTTATCGAAAGGTCAAAACAGACCCTACAACTAATACGCTTAAAACAACTAGCGATCTAATTAAGAAATACTCCGAAAAATTGAATCTGGACGTTAATTCGATAATACCTTCATGTGCCAAACCACCGAAGTTGTATGGGTTACCAAAGATACACAAACCGAATGCTCCTTTACGTCCAATAGTGAGTCAGATTGATTCGCCAACTTACAGATTGGCTCAATACTTAGCTAAAATATTATCACCACTCAGAGGACACACAAGAGCACACACTAAGGATTCATACCATTTTGTCAGTGAGATAAAAGACCTACATCTTACTGACAATGAAACCATGGTCAGTTTTGATGTTCAGTCTCTATTTACATCCCTACCTGTTGAAGACTGCATATCAATTATAACTAGGAAACTAGAGGAAAATAACATGCCAGCAGAATATGCAGTATTACTAAGACATTGCCTTACATCTGGCTATCTATTGTGGAAGGAAGAGTTTTACAAGAAAGTAGATGGTGTGGCGATGGGCTCACCTGTATCTCCCATTGTCGCCGATATATTCATGGAAGACTTTGAGGAGAAAGCCCTCCTTACTGCACCTGTTACACCAAGGATCTACAAGCGGTACGTAGACGATACTTTCACAATTTTACCATCAGACAAAGTAACTGCATTTTTAGAACATCTTAATTCCATAAACTCTAAAATTCAATTTACTATGGAGTTAGAGGCAAATAATTCCTTACCTTTCCTAGATGTGTTAGTCATCAGAAATCCTAATAACACCATTGGTCACACTGTGTATAGGAAAAAGACCCATACAAACCGATATTTAAACGGTGAATCTCACCACCATCCTTCACAGTTAGCTACCGTGGGCAAATCTTTGTTACAGAGATCACGAGGGATCTGTGACAGCAAACACCTGGCCGCCGAGCTTCAGCACGTCAAGCAAGTTCTGCACGACAACAAGCTTCGAGTCCCGCGCCTACGTCACAGTGACCGAGTGAAGCCAGCCACAGTCGAGCGTGTGCCTGCTGTACTACCATATGTCAGAGGTGTCACAGACAAGATTGGCTATATCTTGAAGCGAGCTTCTATTAGAACATTCTACAAGCCGCCGAAGAAGATTAGTCAGTTCCTACCATCCGTCAAGTGTCATATTCCTCTACAAGATGCAGGAGTGTACAAGCTTGATTGTGAATGTGGTCTCTCTTATATAGGACAAACCAAAAGATCAATTAGGACCCGCGTAAAAGAACATATAGCTGATGTGAAGCATCAACGTTCCGGGAAGTCTGCAGTTTGTGATCATATCCTAGACGGCCCCAACCATTACATCAGATTTGATAGACCACAAATCCTCGCGAAAGAACACCGATTCCTACCAAGGATGATACGTGAGGCTATTGAAATTAAAAAACATCCTAATTTCAATAGAGAAGGAGGCTGGGTACTACCACCTGCTTGGGATCCTATAATCAATAAAATTAAAACTAAATCCAAGCATACCACTGCAAGACCTCAAGACAGAGTTAGTTCATTTTGCATAGATCGGACCATAAACAATAATTAAAAAAGCTGAAGGTACTCCGGGTTTAACAATGAGATCGGGACGTCAGTCATCTCAGTCCCCCGTGACCATGGGTGCTGGAAAGCGCCCGAAACGTCGGGAATTAAAAATAAAAAGTAAAAATAAACGCGATAAAATCCGTAAAAGTAGTTTTAATCATAAAATAAATTGTTTATTATTTTAAGCAAAATCACTTTCTGTCGAAACTATGCAAAAAGGCGCAAAATCGCCGTAAAAAAGTACGGAGAAGTAATCGTTGGGTATGTCTAAAATGTCTTGCTTGGGACCATTTTCGCAATGTATTTTCCTTTATAATATTTTTTTATAGGATAAGGGTGACAAGCGAGCACACGGTCCACCTGATGGTAAGTGGATGCGGTGGCCCGTAGACATCTACATCCATCCTCGTTTGCAAATCAAAATGCAGATGCGTTGTCAACTTTGAGGACCAAGATGGAATGCCTCTTTTCCAGTAAAAAGTGTCTTCGGTTCTCTACACTCACCATACGAAATATAGCAGCATAAAGTTGCTATTTGACACTGTAATTCTGTGAGATCGTGATCCTTCCCAAGTCGAGTCGACCCATTCGTCCTACATCTATGCAATTAACATAGCTGCAGCATGGATCTACCACGTGAATGTCTTCAAAAAGTATGGGTAGGTTTGAAATATTGCGATATTATTATAATATGTGTGTATGTTAATTCTAATGCTAATTTGGTAAATATGGAAAGAGATTTCGACAGAAGTTGGGGAAATGAATTAAAAGAAGAAAAATTTCGCCACGAGAAAGGAATTTCATTTAATTTTACAAATTTTGGTTACACGAGGAATATTAACCAATAATATAAAATTTTTAATGAAATATCCCAAAAAATATTGTTATTAAATCCCCTTTATATTCTGAAATAGAGTAAGCGGAAATGTAAGAGATTTGATTTTAATTGTCTGCCTTCTTCACATCAGATTGGATATCGTTAGGTAAATCAAGTAGAATTACGCCCGTGAGATTTTATTATATAAAAATAACATTTTAATGATGTTATATGTAATTTTTTATATTAATAGTAGATAAAATAACGTGTATAATGTCCTCCAGACTGCATTTCAATCACGGTGGCCAGACAAAATTACAATCCCTATTGCCTCACTGTATGATAGAAATTGTAAGGATAGTTAACTTTTCTTACTTGGTAGAGCTGCGCTGCAGCTGTATTATGGTTGTAGCACGAAACGGTCAGCTCGACCGAGGAAGGGTCACACTCTCACCGAATACCAATGTAAAATAGCACCTCAATGTGTTTCATATGGGAAGTGCAGAGAAACAGAAAACCTTTTTACGGGAAATGAGGCATTCCACCTTAGACCTCAGGGGTGACAACGTATACGCATTTTTCATCTATTTACAATCAGGTTGACTTTGTGCTTGTTTACCATCTTATTCTCTAAAAAAATACAGTAGCATATAGTAGTATATAACCGAATAAACTGACATACAAACCCATAAGCTAATGACAATGGGCCGGTCATATAAACTTGAGCAACAACAGATGACGAAGAAAGTTTCGCGAGTAGCAAATAATAATGTCTTCTAGACTAAATTTCGGTCACTGCGGTCAATCTGAATGGAAAGTAGCCATTTTCGCAGAGCATAATTATAGTGCTTAAAGGTTTCCGCAAGTGCAGGTGCTCTATCTGTTCCCATACTCTCTTCTTCCGACTGGATGATAATCCGATACAAATATAGATAAATTAGAAGCCGAACCAACGCTGAGGCATGGTGATGATTCAACGCCAATTTCTGTATCGAGTCTGCTACTGAGAATTTCTTGATAGACAAAACCAATTACTGACTTCAGCCAGACCTAGGATTTGACCTAGGACCTGTAAATCACCAGTCGTTCTCACCACCTCTATACCAACGGGCAGTAAAAAGCAATCTTAAATACATGAGATGAGAAATCTTTAAAACATAATATATGATGATGAACATAAAATCTCAATGATACTGATAAGTAAAAACGTTACGAAGAAGATAATAAAAAAGAGTTTTAAAAGGTAAATAGTCAAATCAGCAAAATCAGTCTTGGAATAAATTTTGACCTCTTATGTACCATATTGTTATAAAGATAAGACGGTACAATATAAATCGACAGTTAAAGTACATCATGCCCCTTTTGTCCTTCCTTACTAAAGTCTTCTAAATGTTTTTATCGAATATTAAAATGGAACAGCAGATTTAGTACCGCATACTTTTTTCGTTGTTTTGTTATAGAATTAATATAGATATTAAGGCAACTAAGCCATTAATTTTCAAGTTAGTTTTATATTTTTAGAACTCGGGAGTAGTTAATAATATCAATAAAAAGATTTTAATAAATAAACGTAATATAAGCATAAACTAAACGCAATGAGGGCTATCGCGTATAAATTCACCGCTAGAGGCGCTACTCGTAGACAGAGAAACCTATAGACAAATTGACTTCTTTCGCATTCGCACACGAAAAAGATAGATTTATGCATACGTCTTGCATAGAAATGAGATAGAGCGGTGTGATTGTTTGTCCCTTTCTCCGTGCCGGTTCTTTTGTTTAGCAAAGTCTACTGTTTGCTAAACAACTTTAACAGCGTAGCGATTTAAGAAGTTTACAAGTTGGTTTAAGTGAGAAAAAAGTGTTTTGTGAGCTTAAGATTTGTGAATCTTGTTCAGTTCAGTTCTTAGAACAATTAAAATTTTTATCTAAATGTGTTTAAAACTCATAAAGATTATTGTATAACCTAAAAATTCGTTATCGTTCTTTCTCACGCGAGGCCACGCCGATCATTAGTCTATAGGTTTCTCTGTCTACGGGCGCTACCGCTAATGTAGAGTGATCTCTCCGATATGTCAAATTTCACTGTTAGTAGTAGGTGGGCTACGCGTGTTTATTTCTTTTAGAAAAATATTGTGAATATATTGCAATCCCTGAGATTAATTATGGCCAATATGATTTACGGGTCAATGAATGTCAGTGCTTTAAAAGCGGAGCTAAGAAAAAGAGGTGCAAAGTTAAGTAGATTGAAAGAACAGTTAATTCAGAGGTTAGTTTGTTTACTATTTACAAATACATTTTTGTCAAAATTTTGCTTATTTACCAAGTTAACAGCAACGTTTTCTTTTTACAGACTTAAGGACTATGATAGAAATACTAATTTTAATAGAAACATAAAAGATGAAATACTACAAAATGATTTGGCGTATATAGTTGAGTGGCCTTCATACAGTTTGTATAGCAGTATAACATGGATGATTATGTTAGCAACAGTGTTTGCTCAATAAACTATTGCTCTCCAGAGAAAACTTCCTTAAGCGGTATGTTTGAAGTGGCTTTCTTGCATGGAATATCTAATGACCATGAATACCTGAAACTACTTAAATATGGCTTCTGCGCTGAAGGTTATGAGTTTTATTCTCACCAGGGACAAACAATTATGTGATGGACATAGATATTTGTTCTGTGTTTTGTGTTTGTATTTATTTACATTTTAATTTTAGAAAATTAGTTTTAAATTATCTATAGTATGTACCCATAGTATCTCAAACCAGAAAATGCTAATTTAGATGATTTTAATATGTATAAAGGTTGCACTGTTAATGTATGAAATATTTGTTATGATTGTTATACATTGTTTTGAGCGATAATATATATAAATAATTTTAGATTTCTGTGCAGTTTCCCCACAGCGGTATACGGTTAACGCTTACCATGCAAAGGGCATTATTCTTAAATGTTGCTAAACCGGAGACACTCATGAGGTGGGTTCTACTAACAACAAGGAGCCCTTTTACTCTATAACTTTTTCACACAATAGATATACCATATAGCTATTTGGAAAAGGTTTTCTGAAAGGTGGAGGCAACCAATTATTGTATCTCAAGAACCATTCTCCAGCTTGGGTTGCTCAAATTCAATCAAGAATCTCGCAGTATCCTACCCATTATCTTGTTTGTGTTTCTTTCATGCTTGAAAATGTTAGGCACCACTTATATCTATCGAACTTAGTGTTTAATTTGTATTTTATCAATACTAATTTTATATATATGGCCATCTCATGAAATAAGTTATTTACAGATGTCATCCATGAATGAAGTTTGTGAAGTTTGCAGGGACAAAGCTCGAGATTTGAGCTTACATGTACCAGAAGGACCACAAGAAAGATCCCAGCATATTGTGTTGCCCAATATAAGAATTTCCGCTTTAATGCAATATATATACTAGAAGTATCCCGCGAGAGAATAGACGGTTTAGAGAGAATAAACAAAATCTTGCTTCATGCTTAAATTAAGTCCCGCCATTTTCCCACCAAAACTTTGTATTTATACTCGTAGTTGCAGAAACAAACATGATTGGACGGGACACAATCAGAAGTTATTCCTGTAACTGCATTGTTGGTTTAAGCGCAGTGGGAGCATCCTACTGCTCTTAAACCTACAATGCAGTTACAACTCACATGTTATGAGTATTATTTG
Source organism: Parnassius smintheus behrii (assembly GCA_036936625.1). Taxonomy (NCBI): domain Eukaryota; kingdom Metazoa; phylum Arthropoda; class Insecta; order Lepidoptera; family Papilionidae; genus Parnassius; species Parnassius smintheus. Next base: position 4,352,729 of record JAUPFT010000022.1, on the reverse strand, counting down.
GTACCTAAGCCATGCTCGCCACGAGGTTATTACCCGGCCCGCCCCCTTCTTACATGAAGTTTTATTAAGAATTCATTAATTATAAGTACAATAAAATAAATGAACTTAAAATAAAATAAATCCTATACTTTTAAACGAGCAATTCTTATATATATATAAACGCTGTGTTAATGATCGTAATAGCTCAAGTGGATATCGAGCTGTCGCGAAATATTAATGCCTTGGTTCGCGTCCTGTCTTCGGTCCGTATTTTTTTACTTTTTTTTGTCAAGTTCCGTTCTTTTTGTGAGAAAATCTATTATTTCGAGCCCTTTCTTTTAGTATTTTTTAAAAATACGAGAATTTTAATTAAACTAATTGCACTCAGGATTTTTTTTTCAAATAACCAGTTCAGTTTTTTCTATTATGTCAATAATATCAAAATATATTATTCATCAGTATGTAATTTGTATCTAAATGAAATTTCAAAAAAACCGAGCAAAGCTCGGTCATCCGGATACTGAATATTTTTATTTACCTACACTCAAAACCCCATCAGAAATTTATCATTATCAAATGTTGCAATCCGCTGCTGAATATAGGTATCTCCTAATTCACAACGCTAAGTAGATACCGATCCTTATCTCAATCTACCTACTTAATGGTAGAACCACGCTGTAGCTATAATATAGTTGTTGCACGATTGATTGCTCGGCCGGGGAAGAACCACGCTCTCACAGAATACCAGTGTATAATAGCAGTTTAATACTGCTGTGTTTCGTATGGTGAGTGTAGAGATCCGGAGACCCTTTTTACTGGAAACGAGGCATTCGATCCTAGTCTTCAAAGGTGACAACGCATGTGAATTTTGATTCTAAATCGAGGATAAATGTAGATGTCCATGGACCACAGTATCCACTAACCATCAGCTGGACTATCTGTTCGATTGTCACCCTTGTTCTATAAAAAATTATAACGGTTACTAAAGCACTACAGAGTAGGGAAAAGCAATATGGAATATTTACTTTATCACAAAAACAATGTTTATTTGCCTATACTAGGAGAGGTTGTGGAAGTCGACAGATTGTTGGACAATTTTTCGCTCCTTTTTTTGAAGTAGATTTTGATTCGTAAAAGTGATGCGATGCGAAAACGATGAAACAAGTGGTTTGATGTTGATATAATCTCCCAAAAACTGTGACGCAAAAAGTGACGCATCAGCATATTGTGATGAAAAAAATATACAAAAGCGAAGATTACGAAAGAAATGATAGGCTTAGACGGTCTGGAACCCAAAGCCATAAAGCCAGAAAAATAAAAAAATTGTAACACTAGTTCATAATATTATATAATAGTCTATGGTCTATGTAGATAATCTTAAAAATTAAAACTGGTTATAACTTTTATCTCCCAAGTTCTAAAAATCTAAGAATTTAAAAAGAGTTTCTCTATCCTACTATCTATCAATTAAAACCAAAAATATTCCAAAACACGAAATTTTATTAGCGGTACGAAACTCCCATACAAGCCTGCCATTCACCTTTGTAAGCGACTTTAAAATGGTAACTTACCATTTTAAAGTCGCTTGTTTATCCCTTGAAACTAATAGCTTTTGTTTCATTTTAAGCTTCAACTATCAATTATGTTACCGCTTAAAGCCGAAATTTTAAGAGGCGGCTAAGAGAGGCTTCTAGGCGGATAGTTAAACTTAGTTATAGTTGGTTTATTTATACTTAAACCTCGGTTAGTCGCGCGTTTTTTGTAACGCCGTTCGTCGCGTGGGGTCTTTGAAAGCCCCTAAAATAAATTGGTTAAAAATACATAAATTTGTATATTTACATTCATTATTTTATACTTTAGTCCTATTTGATTTAATATCAATAAAATAAAATAAAAAAACATTTTATAATTTATATATTTATTGCTTTAACTTACATGCTAGAAAGAGGAACTAAAAATTCTCTCCATAAGATCACTAGGTAATTAAAATTAAAAGAAATCAACAAAAATTGAAATCTTTTATATGAACTTAAGTTATCCAGATCAAAATGAAACAGTTTATATTTCAGTATAAAATTAGGCCCATTTAATCCCAAAACATACAACAAGCTTTGACATATTGAAAAATATAACTAATTTTCAGTACAGTTTCAGAGCACATTCAGTACATTCAGATTTAGTATAGCAAATGTTGCCCTTACAAAAGTGACAAATAGATCTAAATTTCCTGTCTGTTCTTTGAGGAAAGTGAATACATCGCTTTCTCATTAGCAAGACGTTTATTTCAGGTTGAAAATCCTGAAGTGCTGGTACAAATCTTCTTCAACTATCTGTCTCAAATCACGTGGCAAATTCGTAATAGTTGTAATTTCTCGACTGTAATTTCTCTCACTGTTCTTACTATGTAAACGTTACTGGACGAAACATTTATCAATGGTTCTTCATCCTTATCACTGAGCCCAGATTCAATAGCTTCCATAGATTCGTTCACCAATCCCAAACCCAAGTGCTTTTCGTTTGATATTTCCAAAGATTCATCATAATTCGAAAATACCTGATGAAAATCATCATCACATTCTTGTTCCGAGTCAGTGTCATGCTCACTCACTTTATCAGGAAACATTCCGGTTTCATTTTCATCCTCATTACCACCGAGGATATCATCGACATCTTCTTGCCAGCTCGATATGCGTCTTTGCTGCTTTTCGTCCTTTTTTTAATAAAAATATGATAAAAGTAATTTTAAACAATGTAAACAAACACAATATAATACAATAAAATTAAAGTGTATTCATTATCAACAAAATTATCTAAAAAACAAAAAAGGAATTAATTGTATTACGAAACTTTTATAATAATAGGTTATAAAAATTATACTTACGCGGTTCTTCGCGTGGGGTCCATCAGAGCCCGCGCGCACACAAACATATCTGTACTACATAGCGCTTGCGCGCGAACTGAAATTAGCCGTAATGCGCGCCAAATATAATTCAATTCAGAAAGGTACCTAAGGAGCAGAGTCACTACGATTATTTTAAATATAGGTTTTTATTGATTTTGTAATACCTGGGCTTTGAAAGACCCCACGCGACGACCCGAGGGTTAATGGATAAGTTCTTCCGTGTTTTTGACATATTTAACAGAAGTCGTAGTTATTTAATTAACGCCTTTAAACTTAAAAGCAACAGGTCGAACCTATTTCTTTTTTCAATAGAAGCAATTTACAAACGTAAATTTCAGTAGGAGTAACATTCAGACCTAACACAATTATTTTAAAATCATACATATTCTTGTTCCGTGCGGTATTCGAAACCCCGGCCTGCAGCGTCACAACTTATTGCTAAGCCACTGTGTTACAAAGTCGTCACGGAGTTTTACTCACAATAAACCGTGTTTACGCAAACTCAACCAACAGTAATCGGCTGCAATAATTTTAAGCCGATTAAAACTAAATGTATCCACACTTCGAAGTTTTTCAGTCGTAACATGCATATTACTGGTATGCCTTTTGGTAACCATACCTTCAGTACGCGGTCCAACAGAACCGCATTATGAAAGAGTTCAAAATATTTCAAAATTGTCTTTAAATTGTTCATCCACCGGTAAAAGCAGTTCACTGCTGGATATGAGTATTTGCCTTTGGAATTCAGCTTATTGACAATTGGATTGGCTTGACAATTGGATTTCCAATCGCAGAACTGAATTTTATTACTTTTGACACTGCTGCATTTTTGTTTACAGAAAAATAATCTTAAGAAATAACAAGCGTCGTCTTTCATTACCTTTCTTTATAGCACAATGGTGACGACCAAGTACTCAATCCACCTGATGGTAAGTCTATATTTCATAGATACTAATATCTATCCCTGTTTAAGACTGAGACTGAGAACCCAAACAGAATGTCATGTTACCAGTAAAATAGTCTCTTTCTACACCAACCATACAAAACAGCTATTAGGCTGCTATTTGAGACTGGTATCCTGTAAGAGCGTATTCTGCCATCGGTCGATCTGACTCTTTCGTTCGTCAACCATAATATAGCTGCAGCAAGCCTCTTCCACGTGCAAATATCACCATGTTGTTCCACAGCTATAATATTTCACAAACTCCCCAAAATACCCCAGAAAATCTAGAGGCTCTTCTTTTGTTTATTTCCAAGTATGAAAAACTTCTGAAAAATAACTAATAATACCAAAATCTACATTCAATTTTCTTCAAAATGAAATACACAATATGAAATTTTAGGGCTTCTGCGACAAGAACAACGCATTTATCTCTCAAAACTCAGTAAATTTATGTTTTTGTGAGTTAAAAAAATCTGTATAACACGGTATAATTATAATTAACATTCAAAATATAGTTGAAACAACTATTCCGCTAACAAATTCTACAGCACTGTTACTAATTAATGATCATTCGGCAGGAATGGAAACCGTAAACGGAGAAGAAATATCAAAAAACACAGTGTTAATTACAAGTAAGGATTCTCTAATTGTGTCGTAACGTAGCGAACATTATATCCCCAATTTACACAAAGCTCTCTATTACAAGTGAGCTTTATAGGCACTACCATCCCAACGATGGTTTAATTAGTTTCATCTTTCGTAACGTCCTTGCGGTATTAAAGTGACCGTTTCTTGCCCTTGTCACTACTAAAAGATCACATTTCGTAGTCATTAATGAAAGGTAATGAACTAAGGTTTTATAAGTATCCTTACCGAATTATATGTTGAACTCGAATTGGTTTCACTGATTACTTCGTCTTTTTTAAATTATTTGGTTACAAAATGGTCTTTAAATTTGTAAACCATTACTGTTTAGTATTTATTTCTGATAGTAAAGCGATATAAAGCGACAGTTACCTGTAAAACTATCTTGGAACAATAATTTAAAAAAAATTATGGTGGAAATAATGGTTGCTTATTTTAAATCCGGAATGAAAGGCTACAAAATGGTGCGGCCACCGGTTTCCGGGTTTGATTCCGGGAATAATGACCCCTAACTAACTGCCTTTTACTCAGGCCTCGAGGTCGTTGACACTACGTTGCAACTGCACGAGCGGCAGTGGCACATTTTACCTCCTCAGCCGTTTCCACTTCCATATAAGCAGGGTGCGCCTTCCATTGGACGCAAAAATGACGCCACATATCTAAGCCCTTTTAGTCCCGTGCGGAAGGGAAACCGATGGGATAGGAGAATGTACCGGCTAATTATTAGCTAACTGAACAAAAATGCGAGGGTATTCGTTTTCCGATCAACTAATTTTTAAATTGAGTTTTTTCTTCTTCGTTAAAATCAATTTTTTTTTGGAAAAGGTAATTTTTTACAACTATTGCCATTTAAAAATGTGAATCTTCTGACCGGGGTAGAAATGGCAAAAGATAATCCGTCACATGGCTGTGCACAGGCCTTCTTTAATTTCTGAGAGGGTTTTGGGGCAAGAAATCTCCGCCGCGCTGCCCAATGTTGGCCGAAATTATACAGACCAATTGGTAATTTTTTATAATAAAAAATCAGACGTAAAAATACTCAGCATTAGTCAGTGCAAGCCTCAACAACCTTTACATGTTTGCAAGTTACAAATATATTAAAAATAATATAATATTATATTTGTCCATGAGCTTCTAGTTCTTTTCTCGCTCAAAGGCTACTCGTAATTATAGCTACTCGTATTCAGCGAGGAAACGCAGCCAGCGTTCTTGGCACTATACCGCGGGGAGTTGCATGATAATTTAAAATTTTAGTTATAGCTTTTTTAATATAGTGTTTTTAATAATGTAAATATCTCAATGTATTGAAAGTAATATATATATATATATATATATATATATATATATATATATATATATATATATATATATATATATATATATATATATACATGTTTAAGTATTTATGATTTGATAAGCAAAACTAAATCATAATATTTAAAATAAAAATTAAATATTTTAAATATTACTGCCCAAGATGGTAAAACGCACCGACCTTGCCATGAGCCACCTACATTATAATCGAATAGGAAGACGGATGCCGGCAAACTGTTCCGTTTCTTTTCTGTACGCGTTACGAAAACGAAGCAATACATTTAGTTCGATTGCGTTGAATAATATATTAATTATAAGATGGGTAATATATCCAGCGCTGTACTTTATCTATATTATTATAGAATAATAGTGAAAAGCAGGCATACAGTCCAGTTGATGTCATGTGAATGCTGTAGTCTATAGACATCTACATTTTTTTCTCGATAAAAGTAAAAAGTAAACGAAAGTTACAGCCTATATACGTCCTATTGCTGGGCACAGGTCTCCCCTTATTTCTGAGAGGGTTTTAGGGCAAGGAAGTAACCGCAGCACTGCCCCAATGCGTGTTGGCGAACTTCATATGTCTTCGAAATATATTTTTTTCTTATTACTCAGACATGCAGGTTTCCTTACGATGTTTTCCTTCACCGCCAAGCACATGGTTAATCAGCACTTAAAACTGCAATTAACAATTTCATTGGTGCCGGCGAGGATCGAATCCGCGTTATTCGCGTTCTGTTACATTTACAGCGAGCGTTAACTATCTGAGCTACCACGGCTCTTTTTCTCGATATAGAGATAAAATAGAGATGCATCCCAAGGACCAAGATGGAATTCCTACTAGCAACGCATTTATAAGAGTATCCGGTCCTTTACACTTATACAATTAAACACAGCAACTTAATTCTGCTGTTTCAAGCCGGAATTCTACGAAAACGTGGTTCTTCTCAGGTCCAGCTGAAACATTCGTGCTGCAGTCACATTACAATTGCAGCGTGCAGTCTCTTGAAAATTAAAAAAAATCATGTTCTTAATTGCCTAAGCTAAATAAACTTGTTCGTGAATGTCGCTTGTAAGATTTCACAATAGGTTTGTAAAATTCCTGCACTTGGTAAGGAAAGTAATTTCTGAACTTCTTGTGATACAAAGCTGCCATTTATTTAGAGCTGACGTCATGCCATTTCTATTGCGACGCTATTACGCTGTGAGACCCGTGATTTCCCAAAACGAAGCAATGCATGAAGATACTTTAACCGCTCAAAGTTTTGAAATATTAAGTCGCACTTTATAAAGTTTCATAGAACAATTGTCTTCACGATCAACATTGGAAGCTTGTTGACAGATCATTACAGATTTTACGTTTTAAAATATTCAATATTACTGTACTGTGTAATGGGATACAGCCAATCATAAGTCCACTGTCAGTCCATCTAGTGCGGGATCGCTCAACACTGCGTTTCCTAAGGTACGTGAGGATAATATGTAACCATATTACCATTAAGCTTCGCTGCTCTATAAAAAAAGTGAGAGATGGACAGAGACAAAAACACAAAGTCGTGTTACACAATATATTAAGAAAAAATAGCAAACACGGTTTGGCGAAAGTAGAAAAACTTCGAAAAACCGACTAAAAGAAACAGTTAATGAACATAATTATTGTAATACCCATGCGGTAAGAGATTAGAATTGAAAATGGCGCGTCTCTATTCACCTTTCTCTCGCACACTGTCGCTATCTATACTCACTCCACCGGTAAAGACTACAAAAAATACGTTTCAATATGCGCTTTTCGTACGTCCTTTAACTTAAGTCCAACTTTCAATTCGATTTACTGGAATCATTGATAACAAAATGCCATATAAACAACATAAAAAATATGGCCTGGCTTCGCTAAATTGTGAGTTTATAATTATTGTTTGTATTGTTTTTTAATATTTTTGTATAAAATGTTTACATTCCATTGAGATATGAGTAACGATTTTTGAAATTTTCGTTTGTCTGTTTGTCTGTCCGAGCTTTTCTTTGGAATAAATGAACCGAATGTAATAAAACTTCATGAACGAATAGAGAGCAATATCAGGAGTGATGTAGGCAAAATTTTATCCGAATAATTTATAGATTTTATTAAGGTAGTAACATGGATAAAACTAAATACTTGGTTTATTGGTTAATGGTCTTAACGATTACATTATGTCTAAATAAAGCCAAAAAACACACGCAGGCGAAGTCAAAGCGGGTAGCTAGTTATAAAATTTAATTTCAAAATGTATGCATACACAATTCTTTTCAAATATTATATATTTATATTAATATAAAATTTCAAATTACCCGAATCATATAAAATTATAACCGGGTTTTCCTTAAGGTACTACGAATGTTGACGGTACGGGCTCGGTAAGACGCCGTTTCTAATCCCATTATATATTATGTACTGACTGTATTGTCAAAATGACGTCGATAAAGAAGAAAATTTTTGAATTTGTATTGTTTGATTAACTGACCAAGAGTTATTATATCACATAGCCATCTATGCAAACGAGGCTGTAATGTACTTTTAAATTATAAGAAAGTGACCACATTACGGTCACGTACCATTTCATCTGTTTTTATTTTATTTTATTTGAAAGACTAATAGCTACCATGATTAGGATCTATAATAAGCCAAAATAAAAGGTTCTCACTAATAGATACAAAAGTGAATTTACAACTGTGATAAACGCGATTCAACAGTCAAAAATATCCAATACTAACATACTTATACCAAATGAGGGCTTAACTGATACAATATACATCATATAAAATAAAAATAATAACACAAATATAAAATAGTAAATCGTTACATTTGTAATAAAAGCAATCAATCAATCAATATCTTATTTAGAGCTACCAAAAAATGCGTTGTTAAATGTGCTCGGCAGACGCAGCGCTAGTGTTAAAACATATCGAAATCAAACTCTTTGGCTAGCTTGTTAACATTAATGATCACTCGCCAAATAAAATGTATTTATAATTTATAGATGCAAACGGGAGACTTAAAAGTGTGCTGTGTCTAAAAGGTTTGGCAGGACAGCTGTGATGTAATTGAGATAAAAGCTCAGGACAGTAAATAGCACTTCACGCCATTTTTAACAAAAAATGAGATCAGCAATTTCACGTCGCTTTGCAAGAGGAAGACGGTGATGTTTAACTAACATAATTATCAGAAGTATAGCGAGAATCTTTAGTTCTATAACGTAGGTACCCGATAAACTTTAATTGAATATTTTCAAGTTGGGTAATATATGTTACATATCCGGGATTCCAGATTCGTGATGCGTACAATAAATTTCTTCTTACAAGGGAAAAATATAGGATCTTTAGAGTTTTACGTTTAGTAAAATCGTTAAAGTAACGCATCAAAAATCTAAGAGTTTTCGAAGATTTGTCTATAACGCTTCCTAAGTGAGCGACGAATATCAACTTAGAATCATAGAGAACACCAAGATCCCTAACAATGGAATCCCTTTAAGATTTTTACCTTTTAGTTTAAAGTTGAAGACAACCGGTTTATATTTGCGAGTATATGACATATAGCTTTATTTACAGGGGTTTTAATCTAAGTTTAGGTTACAATAACGCTCTAAATTTAACAAGTCTTTTTATAAAGCCTAAACAACATCAACCGGTGTTATTTTTAAAACGAGCTTCATATCTTCAAAATATAATAAGCGTGTTTTTTTAGGTAATAGTTAATGTCATTGAAAATAATAACAAATAATTACGATTCCAGAAGTGTATATATGTATACCCAATTTGGAATTTTGCTTAGGATTTACAATATAGTTAGGCACTCGCTTTTTTTGTATGTCTTTTCGGCAAAAAATTCTAACAGATTTTTGAAGAACTTGCTGCATCCGATTGAGTTGTATTATGCTAATATAACTTCAATTATAATGCAAAAATATGGTATCATGGAGTCCATGATGGATCGGGATGCTGGTTGTAGCATCGCCTATAAAAGCTTGTTTGTAACTGATTTTATATTAATTATATTTTAAATGTTATTATATAAATGTTATTGGGTATTTCTGTCAAAAAATGCTGAGTGAGTGAGCCCCAAATCAGGAATTTGGCGGTGTTCCGCCCTATCTGGTCGTTTCGGATTGCCGTCCCATTGGACTACAGCCAGTGCTATGTAGCTATCGCAAAAACTTATGTTCAGCAGTGGGCATGTGTTGGACCGTAATAATAAAAAATATGGTTAAGATGATATGATAAATATTATTGAAAAAAAAAACTAACAAACAAATAGGTTTCATTGCTAAGAAAAACTGTATTTATATCTTTCCCATAAAGTAGTAAAGAAGTGGCTATAGAAATTTAATGCGGCGCGGCGTAGTAGTGGCATACTAGAGGAAATTGAATTTCACACACACACACACAGTAACGAGCTCCAGTCGCTGTAAAGAAATGTACAATCAGAGTAGCTTTTCTTAAATTAATTTATATATATATATATATATATATATATATATATATATATATATATATATATATATATATATATATATATATATATATATATATATATATATATATATATATATATATATATGTTTTTCTAAATGAAAATATTTTTTGGACTTTTGTCACTGGTCGCGTTGAGTTTTCATTTTATCTGCCTTTGTGTAGTGTGTTTAATCTATAGTTAAGTATTTGACATGTAACATAGTAGGATGTAACATTAATTTATCTTGGTCTATGTGAGGATGATTTTTCTGAGACAACGCATCTGAAAGTTTAAATGTACTTAATCGGGAACAGATATACGTAAAAGCCACTCCGGGAAACCTTTGTGGTCAACTGCGTGCCCGTTTGTTACATTTGCTTGTGGTAAAGAAAAGGTGATGTGATGACGTATAACTATGAGAGACTTTGTAGTAACTTAATCCTTTACTGGCCGCAAAAAATTAAATTGCTGTTTGAAATAAAGCGTGGCGTATTCTATTATCCCAGTACGTACGCTGTAAGAAATGCCTGTGATATAATGTAGCTTTGATGTTTTCTTTATTTTCTTCGGCTCTTAGTCTTTTTCTGGACAAGGGCCCTTTCCGTTGAAAGGAGGATTTGCTTAAATCATCATATTTAGCATGCGAATAGACTTTCTCAGTATCAGATTTATTTCGTAATTTACACTGCTATATATAGGTAGGGCCACCTCTAGCTACCGAAAACCATAAGAGTTTTCTCTTATTCTACTTAATCGCCTCTTTTGACACCCAGGGGATGAAACGGGTTCCTGGATTATCTTACTGTACTACCACAATTCGTTGTACAAAGCTGTTGCCAACTTATCAAATTGAGAGTGCTGATTGTTCCTGAAGTGAGTATTACCATTGTAAAGGAGCTTGGGTACTAGGGTAGGTCGAAAATTTTTGTAATAGTAAAATTATGTTAATTGTAAGTTCAATTACAAATATCTAAAATACTTTTCCGTTATTTTTACAATGGGAGCCCACTCAGCTGTCCTCAAATTTGATATAAATAATTAAAATACTGACGATATATCAAACCAATTAAAATAATATGTTTTGTAAACAAAATTCGTAAAATTAGTGACAGTGATATAATTTCTAATATTCTCTACAAATAGTTTTGCTTCTAAAACTTTTAAGAGGTATTCTACCTTTTATGTCTTTCAAGAGGCTGTCTAGAGGACAAAGTTATCAGTGTGCTATATTCGGAAGTGTAAAAGTTATAAAAGACCTATTGTTGTCGACCTACAAAGATGACATCAAATGTTACTAATGGAATAGTTTACTACTTAAAGTTAGGAGGATTTATAGAATATAAAAGGACTATAATTTTAGAAATTGCTGAGCTGTTTGCTCGAGGTAAACGCTCATGTGTAATGTTCATGTCACATCTATGCCGGTAGTTGTTGGGAGCACTAAGCTCGAACTTGACGAGTTTACCTGAACAACTGCTTGCAAATACACTACAAATACACAACGCTGCATATATTACAAATATTCAGACTAGGTAAGTCAAAATTTTACCGAGAAGTCAATCAACAAATTCAACTTGGCTGGGCAGCGTTTAGGAGATTACGACACATTTTCTCGTCAGACATACCTTACTTACTTACTTACTTACTTATCGTCACGCACAATCCCTAACGGGGTAGCCAGAGAGAACAGATCGCCAAGTGTCACGGTCCTTACATACTTCTTTCGCTTCTTTCAGGTTCATTAACTTCTTCATACATGCACGTCTAGGTATCCGAGTACTCTTGACCCTCCCCTCTTCGAGCAATTTGCTCACATGGTCTTCGAAAGTTAGTCTCGGTCTACCTCGACACCTTTTAATATTTACTTTCGCTCTATATATTTTCTTCACCATTCGGTCTTCACTCATTCGTTCAACGTGCCCAAACCATTGGAGTACGCCCCTATCAATTTTTGTGATAAGGTCATCTTTCAATCCTGCCATATTGCGAATCTCTTCGTTTCGCTTTCGGTCGGCTATGGTAACGCCACACATTTTACGAAGAGATCGCATCTCCACTGCATTCAACTTGCTTTTATGCTTCTTCTGGCATACCCAGGTTTCGCTGCCATATAACAAAGTCGGTACCAACACTGCGTTATGTATTACAAGGCGTGCACTCTTCACCACGCCTTGCCTTTTGACTAATGCATTCAGGGCACCATTGACTTTGTTTCCGGCAGCGACACGCCTATCCACATCTAAATCACATCTTCCATCCCGGCTGAAAGCACTCCCCAAGTATACAATTTCATTTACCTGTTCTAGACATTCCTGATTTACCCATATTTCACATTTCGTTCTCTCTTCGTCCTTTTCAAATACCAGAACGTAGCCAAAGGGGATTGGTATTATAGATTCCGGCTCTATAGTTGCCAGAGCCGATCCTATATAATGATTGATATGCTTTGAACTGACTCTATATAGCTTTAAGATATTTATTCATTACACCTTACCAAAAGTTCACTGCTGAATATAGACCTCGCCCATAGATGTCCTCATAGAGATATTTTCCATAGTCATCATCATGGCAACATCACTTCTATTGTATTGTTATACACGGCGTCAATGTTCTTAAGTATAAAGCTATATTCACATAAAAAGTGGTAAAATTAAAAGTTTTCTACAACCGATCTCAATACAAATAAAATGAGAACATCATCAATGTAGTCGAAGTCAATTAAATACGCATTATTAGGGATAACTCAAAATTACTGGTCAAATCATGATCAAATTTATATTTGTCTACATGAAAAGCATCCGATTTTAAATAATAAAAGAATAATCAAAATAGGCTTACCTAGGAAAAAGTAATAGGGTAACACACAAACAAATACAATTGAAATGAGTACAACCTTCTTTTTTAAAAGTCGGAAAAAACGAACTATTTATAAAGCTTATTTAGATTATGCCACTAACTCAAATCTGAAATTAAATTATTACTAAAAAATAATTAATGCCTAACCATCGCTTCAAGAGAGTGACTAAATTTCCTCCCACTTAATATTGTAGAACTTGCCTTTTAAATTATTTAACTGCACTTGATTACAACGCTTAGAAGAATACTGCTGCTATAAATTGATTCGTGTATGAATTTGAAACCGTGACGTACAAAGAAAATGATAAGTAAAAACTAATTTGTACACATTATAGATTAGCCTATCCTTCTGCAAAAGAACTATAAATTGTATTATTATTGTGAGATGCTGACCGCCGTGAACAAAATTGAGTATAGACGACATTATATTACAACAACATATTTTTTAAGCCTCGATAGGAACCTTTCCAAGGACTAATTTGCCTTAAAAACGATACCCACGCACTGCTAATGTATATGCCTAATACTAACCGTGAGGTTTGGTTTCAGCGTTGTAAAAATTTTTCACACAATTTTTATCACGAACTGCTGCTCCAGCCTGCACTGTCTCCTTACATATTCCTTTTTATTAGACAATAGCTTACACTGCAGTGCAAGAGCCATGGTAGCTCAGTGGTTAACGCTCACTGTAAATATAACAGAACGCGAGTAACCCGGGTTCGATCCCCGCCGGCACCAATGAAATTGTTAATTGCTATTTTTGGTGCTGATTTACCAAGTTCTCAGCGGTGAAGGAAAACATCGTGAGGAAACCTTTGTTGATTGTGGGAATTTGAGAAAAAAAAACTAACTGAACACTATTTTAAGACGCTACTGTACACAATGTTATATGTTTTTCCATTAGGGGAAAGAATGTGGAGATTCTGGGCATTTGACGCACGCGTACATACTACATACAGCTGACCATGAGAGAAGCACGGTTTTTCTAAGTTGACCCCCGCTACCTATAACGTTTGCCCTTGCGCTTTATTAATTATCAACATAAAATAAACATAAAAATAAAACTGAGCTTAATAGAGAACTGCAACCTTTTGAATTGAAAAGGAAGATCTGTGGGAATTATAGGGATCCGTGGTATAATAACATTTTCACCTTTTTCTACGCCTGTCAAAATTGTAGCACCGATTATGTTCCGTCCAAGATGTGTCACAAAATTCATATTTATACGCATTTTTATCGTTCACGCTACCCAGTACAACAACATAATATTTTTTGTAAGGTCTTTTCAGTTAGTCAGACTTCCTGTATTTCGGCCCATGGTTTCGAATAAGAAGTTATAAAAAAATTATGACCAACTAATTTTTGAAGAGTATTGCAAATATTTTGCACTTAAAGGTCAGCAATAACAATTATTTTCTAAACGAAACTGTTTAATAGGGCTAAGAAAACCAAAGAGTGGGATATTTATAGTGCAGCCCTAACTGAATATAATAAAGAAATTAGGAAAGCCAAGAGAGCATCGTGGAGGAAGCTTTGCGAGGAAGTTGAGTCTTTGCCTCGCAGTGCAAGACTCACAGGATGCTATCGAAAGCTAAACCTAATCAAATCTGGCTTCTTAAAAAGCCGGATGGTAACTTCACTAATAGTGGAACAGAAACATTGGAGTTACTAGCGTCAACCCTTTTCCCAGGGTCATACAAGACTTCACCATAGAACTCTTTCAGAGCCCTACGAAGGCCTTGCAATGAGGACTGGCGTAGGGCTGCAAAGATAATAAGGCCAAACCTGGTGCAGTGGGCTGTTGACTCCTTTGAACCATTTAAAACAAGCGGGGAGGATGGAATAATTCCCATCCAACTACAGAGGGTGTTGGCGACGCGCCTATAAGAATGTTTCAGTTTATTAAATCAAGCGATGACGCATAGTTATGAAAAGCAAATTATCGAGCCACGACGCTCTGATAAGAAAATGCTTAGTTAAATCTTAAAGAAATGTCGAATTAATGATAAGAAGGTCTTGGGTTCGACTCCCAGGCCAGACTAGTTTGTTCGTTTTCCTAAGTAATATCGCTTAATAAATTCATAAGGAATTTAAGTTATAAATTATATTACCGGATTTGTTCCCCGGTTGAAATCATCTTTCCAATGATGTAAATTCAAAGGAATATTAAAGTGAAGTTAGAGATCGGATTGGTTCCCCGGTCGAGATGATCACTCTGTGCACAAACAGAAATAACGGAAATTAATTGCATAAGTATTGTCGTGTATAAGTTTGATATGTTTGTACGAAAACAAATGCCTATTTGTTATGATTGATTAATGAAAACATTCACTTGTATTGTTATCTGATAAGAAGCATGATAACGAATAAGAGTCTTATCAGAAATAGTTTCCTACTGTTTGAAAATTATGTAGAAGCACTCGTTTATTTAATATTGTTAAAATTAAGTGTATTTCAGACTTTCATTTTTCTGATAGTCGAGAGCCGTGCAAAGTTAGTTGTTCAAATAGTGTGAGTTCACGGAAGCACGCTGGCCACGCCCTTAGGAGGCCGAATATGTAAAAATTTAAAATGTTTATAATTTCAGCAATTTATGTAAAAATGACTTGTAAAACATTTCAGGTTGATTGTACGTGCTAAAAAGGTGAATTCTGTGTTATTTTTATGTGAAAATTCCTGTGCATAAGTGAAATAATGATAGTTTTGTATAAGAAATTTAAAAGTGTTTTAAATAGTGAAATAAATAGAGAAAATGTAAATTAAACTATTGTATTAGTTAACATATGTATAAATTCAAGTGGGAAACATTGTTTTAACTTTCTGTGTTAAATATTTAAGAAGTTTGGATTTTGGATTTGTGAGTAAAGTAGGCATATTTTGTTTTATAAATTAAAGGATTTTTGTAATACGGAAAAATAATGTATATCATGGTGTAGATATTGTTTTGTGCTATCTAAATAGATAACTTGTGTTTATGTGTGATTTATGTGAATAAAGAAATTAAGTGAAACGTGAGAGAGTAATAGTACAAATTCATGTTGTTAAGTTGCGCAGGCACGCGAATGGCGCGGCTCACTTTCGCGTATAGCTCTGGGGGTAGCTTAGTGAACGGGTTTTATTGCAATTCGTTCGGGGTAATAGTTCGGAAAAACAAGAAAATCCTTCGGGAAAAGTGAAAACCAGCAGTCAAGAAGAAAAGTATAGGGAAAAGTGATTACTCTCTCACGGAACGGTTTGAAGATAATTGCTGTTTCATTCCCAAGATCCCTTAAGTTATACAGTCCACATCGAAGAATTAAGGCGTCGGGACCGGGACGACTTCGGAAGACCCGTAATCCCCGTCTGAACCTACTTGCTGAAAAGGAACGAGGTTATCGCCCTAGTGTGTTACTCCGTTGCGGAGATCACATACGTTGTTCCCGAACCCAACGTAGGCGTTGCAGGAGGCCGGATCGAGAGAAGCCTCGATTCCTCCCTTCTGTTTCTTAATCGAAAGTCGAGTTCCGTTTGGTTCTTTTTCAATTGGACCTTCGGAGCCGGATTAAAGACCACCCGAACCCCGCCAGCTGGATCAAGGAACCAGCTGTGGACTGCTGGTTGAGGAAAAAAGAAGACCTTCGGAGCCGAGTAAAGATCAGCAACCGAAGGAAGCCGGAGGTTTGAGCTGAAGCAATAGGACCAAAGGCCAGAAGACCAGGACGTCAGCGCTGAAGGACGGGACCTGGAACTACCGGAAGAAAGAAAACCGGGACTGCGGCCGGGGGCGTGTGCTCGCATGGGGCACGTATCGCAGCCGGGCGCAGGTGTCTTGTGAAGGCACTCATCGTGGCCAAGCAGGGCTTGGCATTTTTCCTGTCGGACGA
Organism: Parnassius smintheus behrii; assembly: GCA_036936625.1. Taxonomy (NCBI): domain Eukaryota; kingdom Metazoa; phylum Arthropoda; class Insecta; order Lepidoptera; family Papilionidae; genus Parnassius; species Parnassius smintheus. The sequence goes on along the minus strand of JAUPFT010000022.1, from coordinate 4,335,738 downwards.
CCGTGTCCGGCATTTTCCTGTCGGATCATCAGGGTGCTGGACGAAGCATCCACCGCTGCTGCTGCCGGGCGAGGGTGCGCGTGGGCACCTGACTGCATCGCGGCCGGAGGAGGGCGCTTGGACGAGGCGTCACCGGCAACTGGGCGGCGAGCACAGCATACATCCCGACCACCTAACGGTGCCAAACGGTTGGGCTCTGGCACAACACCTTCGGGTGGAGCAGTTCTCTCGAGCGAGACTGCGCTTGCACTACCGCTCGACTGTTTCGTCATATTCCTTGGCGGGACAGTTCCTAAACCTTTCCTCCATTCCATTCCTGCACGACTCCATCCCTGGACGGCTCACCTCGGTAGGCCCCGTCCAGGATTGATAGGGCTGATAGGGCTGTTAGGGTGGTAGTAGGGTTGTAGGTTGGGAGATAAAGGGGGGGGAGGGGTAGTGGTGTTAGGTTGGGGTGTAGAAGGGTTGTAGGTAAGGGGTTGTAGGGACCGTAGGGACAGTTAGGGACCGTAGGCCAACAATCACCTTCCTGCAAGATGAAGAAGGCACAAGACCAGACAGGGAGAAGCGAAGGGAGCAGGACAAGGGCAGGGCTCTCAAGAAAAGCTAAAGAAGCGGAACCATCTGGAGCGACCACAGCTACTGCGTCAAATGGAGCAACTCCTTCAAGTGGAGCCACCACCGACACGTCCACATGCACGTGGGACACAGGGACGTCCGTGGCAACGACAAGCAACAGGACGGACACCAGTGGTACGCAGGCCAGTACCGCACAACAATCCGTTATATCCAGGAGTGAAACGGTGGTCGAAAAAGTAGGTCAAAGGACCGAAGAAGCGGCATCGTCAAGGACAGTAATCGGGCACACTAGTGATAAAGGGTCACAAAGAGGTAGTAGGTCATCGCGATCGGCGAGGCTGAAAGCCGAATTAGAGGCGCGGATTAAATTCGAACGCTCAGAGCTCGAACGAGCACAGGCAGCTGCTGCCTTGGCCAAGTCTCAATTGGAGTTGGCACGACTCAACCGAGAAGAGGAGATCGACTCGAGTGAGGATGATGAAGAGCGGAATACTCAGGTGGAACCTTTCGTAGGGAGTTGGGTTCAGCAGACCATAATGAGCGCGCCGGTTAGTGTAGCACAACCCGATGTTACTGATAAGGAAGCGTGTAAAGGATCACGCCGCAAAGGGGCGGAGATCGAGCGCAACCAAGGAAATGCACAGAAAACACACGCGAGTGAGGTGTCAGAATTGACCGAAGCGATTGTGAGTGCAATAAAAATAGCTGGTAAAGATAAGTCTTCCCAGCTTCATTTCCTCCAGGAATTACCGGTGTTCGATGGAGACCCGGGTGAATGGATAATTTTCAAAACGGTGTTTGAAGACACGAGAAGCCAATTTTCAGGGGTGCAAAATGTCGCACGCCTTAGGAGGGCATTAAAGGGCACCGCTAAGGAAGCGGTTAAGTCGTTGTTGTTTACTTTGTGTGAACCGGAAGAAATAATGAACGCTCTCGAAAGAAGATTCGGTAGGGTTGAGATGCTCATTCTAGCCGAAATCGAGAATGTAAAGCGTATGCCAATATTGGCAGAAGATTGCCGGAATATAGGATCTTTTGCAAGTCGTATTACGAACGTGGTTGCCACGATACAAGCGTTGAATCAACCACAGTATTTGTACTCACCGGAGTTAGTGAGCCGCATAGTGGAGAAGCTCGGAACTATGATTAAATTTAAATGGTTTGAATATCGAGCTCAGTATCCTTTGGAGCCAGAGTTACAGAAGATGGCCAAGTTTTTAAATTTATTGAGTGAACAATTTGGAGCGTCCTTAAACAATGAAAATGCGCCTGAAAAAAGGAAGCGTCCTGAATTCAGGAAGCAAACTGTACACACTGCAAAGGGAGGTGTACGCAGATGTGCCGTGAGCGAGCGCTATATGCGCCGAAGTAAGTCGAGCGAGCGTCTAGAACGCCGAAATAGTAAAGGGCACAACCAACAGGTGGTTATGACAACCCAGGATAAGCCTGTAAGTCGGGTAACACATAAGTGTGTTATATGCAACAAGGAACACTCTATAGTGAGTTGTTACAAGTTTAAGGACATGAATATTCACGAGAAATGGGAAGCGGTCAAAAAGGCGAAAGTATGTTTCCAATGTTTGTCACCTAACCATAGGAGGTTAGAGTGCAAAGCGAAAAAATGTGGTGTAGAGGGATGTAGAATGTCACATCATCGAATGCTACACCGATACCCCAAAGAAAAAACCTCGCCACAAGGGGACGAGGGGGGTAAGGATGCTCAGATTACAACTGTTAGTACAGTGAATGCACTGGCATGTGCATACTTAAAGATTATACCGGTCGAGTTGTATGGACCTAGAGGAAAGGTCAAGACAACAGCTCTTCTGGATGAGGGATCGACCATGACACTCATAGAGGAGTGTATGGCTCAGAAATTAGCGCCTCGCGGACGTAAAGAGGGATTACGTATCGAAGCCGTGGGAGGTAAGCGAATTAACGACGACAGTTCGTATCGCTTAAACATTAAGATAAAAGGCATTTACTCGAGCGACTTAGAAGAGATAAGTGTACAAACAATTAAGTCACTTAACCTTTCTCCGCAGTCGGTAAGCCGAGAATTATTGCAACGGTGTTCTCATTTGACACCGATTAAGGATGAGTTGATGTATGAGAGGTCCAAACCTACCATATTAATTGGTCAGGACAATTGGCATCTCATAGTTACTCGTGAATTAATTTCAGGAGGTAAGAACCTACCTGTAGCATCGCTCACCAAACTTGGATGGGTTTTACATGGTCACATATCGGGTGGTATTAAACCGATCAAGATCGTTAACCACATTTCCACCAAGAAGGAGGAAGATATGGATAAATTGATCAAGGATTATTTTAGTTTGGAATCTCTGGGAGTGTCGGCTAGAAAGCCCGTGAACGACCCAGAAGAACGAGCTTTAAGTATTTTGAACAAAACGGTACGTCGTATACCTAATAATAGGTACGAGACTGCTTTGTTATGGCGCACAGACAATGAGTGCATGCCGTCGAATAGAGCGCAGGTTGAAAGTCGCCTGTTGAATATTGAAAAAAAGCTCGACAAAAATAGCGAGTTGAAAAAGGAATATGAGAAGCAAATTGAAAATCTCATCGTTAAAGGCGTAAATGCGTTAAGAAAGCAAGAACCGTTAAGTCTACCCGACTACGGACGATTTAGCAGCTTTAAGAAATTCCTTGGGGCAACTGCACGCACCTTGCAAGCGGTAGAAAAATTCAAGAGTTTAAGAAAGTCGGTTAAAGGACCCGACGACGCAGCCGAAAAGTCGGTTATGTGTTCCAACAAAGTTTTAGCAAAGTCGGTTAAAGGACCCGATGGCGCGTTGGACATAGCGCTCTTGAAAAAAGCGGAATTATTAATTTGGAAGTTCGTTCAAGACGAGTGTTTTTATTCGGAAATAAAGTGCTTGAAAGCAGGCAAAAGTGTTGAAAGAAGTTCACGCTTAAGTAAATTATCTATGGAAATAGGAGAAGATAACTTACTCCGTTTAAATGGACGTTTACCTTTCAAGTCTAATTTGACCGAGGAAAGTAGAAAACCTGTCATATTGGACGGTAAACACGAAATCGTTAAAATGATGATTAGAGAAGTTCATCATCATTTTGGACATGCCAATCACCAGACGGTGATGAATGAGGTGAACCAGAAATTTTATGTCTTGAACTTACGTAATGTAGTACGTAGTGTGTCACATCATTGCCAGTGGTGCAGGACATACAGATCCAAACCGCAGAACGTGCCACAAGGAAATATTCCTCTGGAGAGAATAGCTCATCATGAACCACCTTTTACATGCTCAGCTGTGGATTATTTCGGTCCTATGAGTGTAACTATAGGAAGGCGACACGAAAAACGTTGGGGTGTTTTATTCACGTGTCTGACTACCAGAGCAGTACATCTGGAATTAGCAGCCTCATTGACACCAGCGTCAATGATAATGGCGTTGAGGCGATTTATCGCCAGAAGAGGAAAACCGGCCGTTATATACAGCGATAACGGGACAAATTTCAAAGCTGCGAATAAGGAATTATTGAAAGCATGCGAAGAATGCCATGAGGGCATGAAAAATGAGTCATTTAAGAAATATATTAAATGGAAATTTATACCTCCGGGAGCACCGCACATGGGTGGCGCCTGGGAGAGGTTAGTAAGGTCGATTAAAATTGCGTTGACCGCTACGCTCAGAGAAAAGAGCCCACGATAGGAGGTTCTACATACGTTACTTTTAGAAGCAGAGCACACAGTGAATTCCAGGCCTCTGGTAACATTCAGTATGGATAGTCCTGAAGAGGGTTTGACACCCAATCATTTTCTTCTGGGACGCTCATGTGGTGATCGACCACCTGGATTATTTCTAGAGCGGCATCTGACGGGTCAACTCAATTGGAAAGCTGCACAGAGGTTAGCCGACCATTTTTGGACAAGGTGGCTGAAGGAATACATGCCTACCTTAATACCGCGAACAGGTAATAACGGAAAGTTCATGGAACCTAAAGAAGGCGATATTGTTTTGATAATAGATCATTCGTTGCCACGAAATACGTGGCCGAAAGGCAAAATTAGTAGAACGTTACCGGGACCAGACGGTCACACCAGAGTGGTTGACGTCATTACTAGCACAGGTATCTTGAGGAGACCTACATCCAGAATAATAGTCCTGGTACCCGCGACGCCTCCCAAATGATGGTGCTAACGCACGGGGGGGAGATTGTTGGCGACGCGCCTATAAGAATGTTTCAGTTTATTAAATCAACCGATGACGCATAGTTATAAAAAGCAAATTATCGAGCCACGACGCTCTGATAAGAAAATGCTTAGTTAAATCTTAAAGAAATGTCGAATTAATGATAAGAAGGTCTTGGGTTCGACTCCCAGGCCAGACTAGTTTGTTCGTTTTCCTAAGTAATATCGCTTAATAAATTCATAAGGAATTTAAGTTATAAATTATATTACCGGATTTGTTCCCCGGTTGAAATCATCTTTCCAATGATGTAAATTCAAAGGAATATTAAAGTGAAGTTAGAGATCGGATTGGTTCCCCGGTCGAGATGATCACTCTGTGCACAAACAGAAATAACGGAAATTAATTGCATAAGTATTGTCGTGTATAAGTTTGATATGTTTGTACGAAAACAAATGCCTATTTGTTATGATTGATTAATGAAAACATTCACTTGTATTGTTATCTGATAAGAAGCATGATAACGAATAAGAGTCTTATCAGAAATAGTTTCCTACTGTTTGAAAATTATGTAGAAGCACTCGTTTATTTAATATTGTTAAAATTAAGTGTATTTCAGACTTTCATTTTTCTGATAGTCGAGAGCCGTGCAAAGTTAGTTGTTCAAATAGTGTGAGTTCACGGAAGCACGCTGGCCACGCCCTTAGGAGGCCGAATATGTAAAAATTTAAAATGTTTATAATTTCAGCAATTTATGTAAAAATGACTTGTAAAACATTTCAGGTTGATTGTACGTGCTAAAAAGGTGAATTCTGTGTTATTTTTATGTGAAAATTCCTGTGCATAAGTGAAATAATGATAGTTTTGTATAAGAAATTTAAAAGTGTCTTAAATAGTGAAATAAATAGAGAAAATGTAAATTAAACTATTGTATTAGTTAACATATGTATAAATTCAAGTGGGAAACATTGTTTTAACTTTCTGTGTTAAATATTTAAGAAGTTTGGATTTTGGATTTGTGAGTAAAGTAGGCATATTTTGTTTTATAAATTAAAGGATTTTTGTAATACGGAAAAATAATGTATATCATGGTGTAGATATTGTTTTGTGCTATCTAAATAGATAACTTGTGTTTATGTGTGATTTATGTGAATAAAGAAATTAAGTGAAACGTGAGAGAGTAATAGTACAAATTCATGTTGTTAAGTTGCGCAGGCACGCGAATGGCGCGGCTCACTTTCGCGTATAGCTCTGGGGGTAGCTTAGTGAACGGGTTTTATTGCAATTCGTTCGGGGTAATAGTTCGGAAAAACAAGAAAATCCTTCGGGAAAAGTGAAAACCAGCAGTCAAGAAGAAAAGTATAGGGAAAAGTGATTACTCTCTCACGGAACGGTTTGAAGATAATTGCTGTTTCATTCCCAAGATCCCTTAAGTTATACAGTCCACATCGAAGAATTAAGGCGTCGGGACCGGGACGACTTCGGAAGACCCGTAATCCCCGTCTGAACCTACTTGCTGAAAAGGAACGAGGTTATCGCCCTAGTGTGTTACTCCGTTGCGGAGATCACATACGTTGTTCCCGAACCCAACGTAGGCGTTGCAGGAGGCCGGATCGAGAGAAGCCTCGATTCCTCCCTTCTGTTTCTTAGTTTCCGTCCGTTGTGTCCTTTTCAATTGGTCCTTGCGAGCCGAATTCCTTTTCAGAGGGGTATCGACATCCTTCTTCCTTATCTGGTGAAAATCTTCAGAGCAAGTTCTGCATTAGGATATATTCCAGAACGATGGACAATTGTTAAGGTTCTATTTATATCTAAGGCTGGTAGAATTTATATTTAAGACATTGGAAAAGGTTTATAGATAAATATATAAGGGATGTAGCTCTAGCTACGAGGCCCGTACATTACAACCAGCATGCTTACCGCAGAGGCAAATCTACGGAAACAGCCCTGATCAGTGTCATTGACAGGGTCTAAAAAGCACTGGAGGATAAAGAAATAGCTGTTTGTGCCTTTCTAGATATTGAGGGCGCCTTCGACAGTAGGCCCACATCACTGCTGATTGGGGGCCTAACATCTAAAAATGTTGACCGCACAACCATCAGATGGGTGAAGTCGATGCTCTCAAACAGAAAGGCAAAAATAGCGCTGTTTCAAACTTCGATTGAGGTTGCAACCACAAGAGGCTGCCTCAAGGAGGTGTTTTGTCACTCCTTCTTTGGACTCTTGCGGTTGACCAACTATTGTACAAAATGGCAGACCTACGCATCGACACATTGGGTTATGCTGATGGCCTTGTGATCATTGCAAGGGGCTTTTGCCAAAGTACTTGCTGATAAAACTGTTATAATACCCTTTACCAAAAAGAGACGTTTGGACAAATTAGTCCGAACTTAATGGTAAAGAAGTACCATTTTCCACGGAAGTTAAGTACTTAGGCGTAACAATCGACCAAAAACCAACGTGGAACTCTCACCTTAGCAACGTATGCCATAAGGCAAAAATAGCTTTAGGTACGTGCAGTCGTTTGGTCGGGAACAACTGGGGATTACGTCCCAGTATGGTCCTATGGCTGTACAGCAGCATAGTGAGGCCGATTCTCACCTACGCCTCTATTGTCTGGTGTAACAAGGCCAACCAAAAGACGACTGCGGACAGACTAAATAGTCTACAAAGGACTGCCTGCCTAATGCCAACTGGAGCTATGCGATCATCGCCTGGAGCGGCTCTTAATGCACTTCTATGCCTAACGCCCCTTGATCTCTATCTAGACAAGGAGGCGAGGGCTAGTTTGTATAGGATTAACGCCCAGGGCGGTCTGAGCTTGCTCTCCTACAGATTGAGATCCATGCTCGACTCAATTAAGGAATCACCGGTCTTATGCATGATCTCAGATATCACGCGTCCACTATACACTTTTGATAAAAAGTATATAGAGGAATTACCCTCCAGAGAAGACTGGCTGAATGGTCAGGTTATCTGTGAGGTCGGTAGCCTCATATGGTATATCGATGGGTCTAAAATGGGCCTCGACGTAGGCTTTGGAATTTACGGGGAACGCCCCAAATTCAAACTTAGTATGAATTTGGGTAGATACACCTCTATCTTCCAGGCAGAAATTTTTGCCATACTTCGGTGTGCGGTAATTAATCTGCAAAAACACTACGTCAACCATAAAATTTACTTAAACTCTGATAGTCAAGCAGCACTGCTAGCGCTGAGATCAAACTTAGTGAACTCAAAGCTAGTTGGAGACTTCGTGAACCGATTAAACGCCCTGGGTTGTAAAAACAGGGTCGTTTTAAGATGGATTCCGGGTCACGAGGGTATTGTAGGCAACGAATTTGCCGACAAACTTGCACGGGAGGGCTCAAAGTACATCCAATTTGGACCCGAGCCATTTTGCGGAATCTCAAGAAGCCTAGCCCGATTGACCCTTGAAACTCTTTATAACAATAAGTCACTTAAGATCTGGTCTGACACACCAGGCTTAAAACATTCTAAAACCTTAATCCGGGCTTTTGATCGTAAATTCGCTTCCGAAGCCCTGGGATTAAGTAAAAATAAATCGCGGATTCTGGCAAGAGCCCTAACTGGACACTGTTGTCTTAAAAATCACATGTCCATCCTGGGACTAAGCAACTCAAGGATGTGTCGGTTCTGTTCCGTAACAGAAGAAACGCCTCTACACATCCTAAACGTTTGCGGACCCTTAATGCGCAAACGTAACACTCATCTGGGACACTATCTACTTCGCCCAGAAGAAGTGAAATTGCTCAAGGCTAAGCAACTCCTTCGATTCATTGAAGACATAGGGCTTAGCAGTGAACTATAGCCATAGCAGCGATCACAATAGATCTTCTAGGTCGAAGTGATACTGGTCTCTTTACCTAGACCTGCATAGCTGCTCGCACATAATAAAAAAGGTTAGGCAGATAGAACTATCTGTTTTTTTTTTATTGTCTGATCTGTTTTTGTTTAGTGTACAGTGTTATTGACTAGTTCTTTTTCTATATCTTTGATTTCATTAATGCTACGTTGTGATATTTCTATTTTATTTATAAGCGTACATAACGTTTATACATAAATGTTGTTCCTGTATCAGCAAAGTTCGTCGTCTCTTATTTACTGATACAGGTGTCGTGCCACATGAGGAGTATGTAGCAATTTTTTTAAATGTTTTTATAATTTTTTGATACTTTTCAGTTTCCAATTTTAAGCTGGTATTTTCAGTACTAAGATTATCTATTTATTGCTGTGCAATTTAAAAATTAACTTGACAGGTTATTTTGTTTTTTCATTTAAAACAATATCAGTTTGATTTTTATACAGAGATGTATTGAGTAAGCTTGTCATAATTACGTGAACATAAAGAAAAAAACAATTTAATCATTGTTAATATCAGAATGGTATATAGGGTTGTTAAATTTTGTTAGTTACTTTTTTACTTGTTTACTTTTGTTTTTTTATATAATCATAACAATATTAAACGCACATCACAATGGTACTATTTAATACATTATTATTAAACAGTATATTATTTATTATATTTTTTTATTTTTATTACACTTAGTTAATAAAGCAGTTTATGTAACTCAGGTGTTTAATTATTGAGGACGATATATTTTGTGTTTCAATATTAATTGGATCAATAGACAGCTATACTTGAGATTTTAAGCTATAATCATGTTTAATTTACTGCAATCCTTATAATTGTACGTTAAGTTTTTTTTTTTTTTGATAAAAGACAGTTTTGGTTCACTTTATCATTTATTTTGTTTTTAAACATTTCAATGTTAGTTGCATACAAAATTTAAATTTAAATTAACAACGTTCACATCTAACACTTTAATTGTATAACGTTTACAATCTTTAGTCTCATGGTTATGAAATCATTTGACTAAGAAGCAACAAAAACAATTTATATCTGTGTATATTTTGAAAACTTATTAAGGAACTGATTGTAAAAATACCGCAGTGTTAACATGTCAATTGAGTTGGCAACTTATTCTACTCCTTGGATGTACGCATGACGAGCAATGTAGCAAACTGTTTGGTTCGAATGCATGGTAAGTCAAAAACGAAAGGGTAGAAGGTATAGTTAGGAATTCGTTTATGCAATTCCAGCGCATGCTGTCCAAAATGCATGCTGGAGAAAAATTTAAGACAAGCCGGTTACTTTTCGCCTGTTTATTGATACATTGTATTATTTGTTTTATCTTTTAGCGTTACGGAACGAAATGGGGTAATGAATACTCTTACGCTGGCATCACGTAGCTGAAAAATCATTAACTATTGGAAATTATTATATTCATATTTTTATTTTGAAAACCTAGCAATAATATATTTTCTGTAACGCTAGTTGGACTTTCATAAACTTTAAGCGTTGAAAGGTTAAACTTTGTGCATTTAGGTAGTTACATAAACGAAGACCACCAAAATTATCCACAACGATAATTATGGGCATAAATGCTTACATGGATATGCTGCATTTATCATTGTTTGTTTCTACGGGGTCATTTTGGCCAATATGGCGCATCTGTCGAGCACTTTCCGAAGTAATAAGTAAGTATATAACAAGATTTAAACTACTTTTACGGATTTTATCGCGTTTATTTTTACTTTTTATTTTTAATTCCCGACGTTTCGGGCGCTTTCCAGCACCCATGGTCACGGGGGACTGAGATGACTGACGTCCCGATGTCATTGTTAAACCCGGAGTACCTTCAGCTTTTTTAATTATTGTTTATGGTCCGATCTATGCAAAATGAACTAACTCTGTCTTGAGGTCTTGCAGTGGTATGCTTGGGTTTAGTTTTAATTTTATTGATTATAGGATCCCAAGCAGGTGGTAGTACCCAGCCTCCTTCTCTATTGAAATTAGGATGTTTTTTAATTTCAATAGCCTCACGTATCATCCTTGGTAGGAATCGGTGTTCTTTCGCGAGGATTTGTGGTCTATCAAATCTGATGTAATGGTTGGGGCCGTCTAGGATATGATCACAAACTGCAGACTTCCCGGAACGTTGATGCTTCACATCAGCTATATGTTCTTTTACGCGGGTCCTAATTGATCTTTTGGTTTTTCCTATATAAGAGAGACCACATTCACAATCAAGCTTGTACACTCCTGCATCTTGTAGAGGAATATGACACTTGACGGATGGTAGGAACTGACTAATCTTCTTCGGCGGCTTGTAGAATGTTCTAATAGAAGCTCGCTTTAAAATATAGCCAATCTTGTCTGTGACACCTCTGACATATGGTAGTACAGCAGGCACACGCTCGACTGTGGCTGGCTTCACTCGGTCACTGTGACGTAGGCGCGGGACCCGAAGCTTGTTGTCGTGCAGAACTTGCTTGACGTGCTGAAGCTCGGCGGCCAGGTGTTTGCTGTCACAGATCCCTCGTGCTCTCTGTAACAAAGATTTGCCCACGGTAGCTAACTGTGAAGGATGGTGGTGAGATTCACCGTTTAAATATCGGTTTGTATGGGTCTTTTTCCTATACACAGTGTGACCAATGGTGTTATTAGGATTTCTGATGACTAACACATCTAGGAAAGGTAAGGAATTATTTGCCTCTAACTCCATAGTAAATTGAATTTTAGAGTTTATGGAATTAAGATGTTCTAAAAATGCAGTTACTTTGTCTGATGGTAAAATTGTGAAAGTATCGTCTACGTACCGCTTGTAGATCCTTGGTGTAACAGGTGCAGTAAGGAGGGCTTTCTCCTCAAAGTCTTCCATGAATATATCGGCGAAAATGGGAGATACAGGTGAGCCCATCGCCACACCATCTACTTGCTTGTAAAACTTTTCCTTCCACAATAGATAGCCAGATGTAAGGCAATGTCTTAGTAATACTGCATATTCTGCTGGCATGTTATTTTCCTCTAGTTTCCTAGTTATAATTGAGATGCAGTCTTCAACAGGTAGGGATGTAAATAGAGACTGAATATCAAAACTGACCATGGTTTCATTGTCAGTAAGATGTAGGTCTTTTATCTCACTGACAAAATGGTATGAATCCTTAGTGTGTGCTCTTGTGTGTCCTCTGAGTGGTGATAATATTTTAGCTAAGTATTGAGCCAATCTGTAAGTTGGCGAATCAATCTGACTCACTATTGGACGTAAAGGAGCATTCGGTTTGTGTATCTTTGGTAACCCATACAACTTCGGTGGTTTGGCACATGAAGGTATTATCGAATTAACGTCCAGATTCAATTTTTCGGAGTATTTCTTAATTAGATCGCAAGTTGTTTTAAGCGTATTAGTTGTAGGGTCTGTTTTGACCTTTCGATAAGTAGTTTCATCCGACAAAAGTTGTTGTATTTTAAAATTGTAATCTGACGTATCCATTATAACCGTAGAATTACCTTTTTCTGCGCGGAGAAACGTAAGCTCTGGTCTGTTGCGTAAGTTTTTCAACGCGTTAAATTCATTTTTGGGGAGATTTAATTTCGGCGCTGAACTTCGACGTAACATAGACGAGATGTCTTGACGTATGGCCTCTAAATCTTCATTACCAATATTATTTTTATACAGACAGTCCTCAACACTACAGATAATGTCCTCATACGGTATTTTTCGGGGTGTAATTGCGAAATTAATACCTTTTTCTAAAACTTTTATTGTGGCGTCGTCCAGTGTTTGTTTTGATAAGTTGTAGACAGCGCGTTGTTTATGATTCGTGTCTGTGGTCAACGATTTCGTATGTTGGACATTTGATTTAGTTGTTAATTTATGGTATTTATCAATATGTTTATTTTTGCATTCATTGTATTTAGTTGTTTCGCGTTTGTCTAAAGTTTCCATGCAATTTTTATAATCAAATGTCGATAAAACTGTCTTTAATTCACTGGACGAATTGTCTATGGTTTTGTTTATGAAATATAGATCGGTACGTTTTTGCTGAATCACCGTTATTAACAACTTTTTACTAGCCTGATTTAAGATCTTAGCGCTTCCTCGAATGTCTTTTTTAGTGGATATCTTGACACACGTAGGAATGAGATTATGATCTCTGCATCTCTTCAAGAAATTTAAAGCTGTTATGTATCTTGCGCGCTTGGTCTTTAGATTTTCTAATCGGCGTATTTTATTTGCTATTTTCAGTCCGTACTGGTTAACATAATGATTTCTTATATTTACGCGAACACTACACATGATTAAAACTACTTTTACGGATTTTATCGCGTTTATTTTTACTTTTTATTTTTAATTCCCTACGTTTCGGGCGCTTTCCAGCACCCATGGTCACGGGGGACTGAGATGACTGACGTCCCGATGTCATTGTTAAACCCGGAGTACCTTCAGCTTTTTTAATTATTGTTTATGGTCCGATCTATGCAAAATAAACTAACTCTGTCTTGAGGTCTTGCAGTGGTATGCTTGGGTTTAGTTTTAATTTTATTGATTATAGGATCCCAAGCAGGTGGTAGTACCCAGCCTCCTTCTCTATTGAAATTAGGATGTTTTTTAATTTCAATAGCCTCACGTATCATTCTTGGTAGGAATCGGTGTTCTTTCGCGAGGATTTGTGGTCTATCAAATCTGATGTAATGGTTGGGGCCGTCTAGGATATGATCACAAACTGCAGACTTCCCGGAACGTTGATGCTTCACATCAGCTATATGTTCTTTTACGCGGGTCCTAATTGATCTTTTGGTTTGTCCTATATAAGAGAGACCACATTCACAATCAAGCTGGCTATCTATTGTGGAAGGAAGAGTTTTACAAGCAAGTAGATGGTGTGGCGATGGGCTCACCTGTATCTCCCATTGTCGCCGATATATTCATGGAAGACTTTGAGGAGAAAGCCCTCCTTACTGCACCTGTTACACCAAGGATCTACAAGCGGTACGTAGACGATACTTTCACAATTTTACCATCAGACAAAGTAACTGCATTTTTAGAACATCTTAATTCCATAAACTCTAAAATTCAATTTACTATGGACTTAGAGGCAAATAATTCCTTACCTTTCCTAGATGTGTTAGTCATCAGAAATCCTAATAACACCATTGGTCACACTGTGTATAGGAAAAAGACCCATACAAACCGATATTTAAACGGTGAATCTCACCACCATCCTTCACAGTTAGCTACCGTGGGCAAATCTTTGTTACAGAGAGCACGAGGGATCTGTGACAGCAAACACCTGGCCGCCGAGCTTCAGCACGTCAAGCAAGTTCTGCACGACAACAAGCTTCGGGTCCCGCGCCTACGTCACAGTGACCGAGTGAAGCCAGCCACAGTCGAGCGTGTGCCTGCTGTACTACCATATGTCAGAGGTGTCACAGACAAGATTGGCTATATCTTGAAGCGATCTTCTATTAGAACATTCTACAAGCCGCCGAAGAAGATTAGTCAGTTCCAACCATCCGTCAAGTGTCATATTCCTCTACAAGATGCAGGAGTGTACAAGCTTGATTGTGAATGTGGTCTCTCTTATAAAGGACAAACCAAAAGATCAATTAGGACCCGCGTAAAAGAACATATAGCTGATGTGAAGCATCAACGTTCCGGGAAGTCTGCAGTTTGTGATCATATCCTAGACGGCCCCAACCATTACATCAGATTTGATAGACCACAAATCCTCGCGAAAGAACACCGATTCCTACCAAGGATGATACGTGAGGCTATTGAAATTAAAAAAAATCCTAATTTCAATAGAGAAGGAGGCTGGGTACTACCACCTGCTTGGGATCCTATAATCAATAAAATTAAAACTAAACCCAAGCATACCACTGCAAGACCTCAAGACAGAGTTAGTTCATTTTGCATAGATCGGACCATAAACAATAATTAAAAAAGCTGAAGGTACTCCGGGTTTAACAATGACATCGGGACGTCAGTCATCTCATTCCCCCGTGACCATGGGTGCTGGAAAGCGCCCGAAACGTCGGGAATTAAAAATAAAAAGTAAAAATAAACGCGATAAAATCCGTAAAAGTAGTTTTAATCATGTGTAGTGTTCGCGTAAATATAATAAATCATTAAGTATATAACAAGTATACTAAGTATATAATATATATATATATATATATATATATATATATATATATATATATTATCCTATACTATTAAACGAGCAATTCTTGTATATATATAAATATATATTCGGGATCTCGGAAACGGCTCCAACGATTTTCATAAAATTTAGTGTCCAGGGAGTTTCGGGGATAATAAATCGATCTAGCTAGGATTTATTTTTAGAAAATGTCTTTTTGTCCGTGTTTTTAGGCAATGAAAAACTGCTACAATATCGTTAGAATAAGAAGGTAAATTTTGACGGATTGTTAGCGATTATAAATAGCTTAATTGGTATTATAGTCGGTCACCGAACCGTAATACCCCGGTTCGAGCCCAGACCGACGGACCGACTTTTTTTTACTTTTTTTTCATGTTCCTTTGTTTTTTGAGAAAATCTATTTTTTCGAGCCCTTTTTTAGTATTTTTTAAAAACACGAAAATTTAAATTTAAATAATTGCACTCATGATTTTTCATTCAAATAACCAGTTCCGTTTTTTCTGTTATGTCGCTAAGATCAAAAAATATTATTTATATTTCATCAGTATGTAATTTGTATCTAAATATAATTTCCAAAACACACGAATTAAAAAAAATCGAGCGAAAAATACCGAGCAAAGCTCGGTCATCCAGGTACTATATATATATATATATATATATATATATATATATATATATATATATATATATATATATATATATATATATATATCATAATATGTTACAAATAGTTTGCTATCACTCGACGCAATATTATGGCATTTGACAGATGCGCATATTATTTGAGACGCCAGAATTTGGCGTTTGGACAACCGAGAGGATATATTACAGCCTTAAAAATCCACTGCAAAAATTAGTCAATAAGAAAGTAGTCTCCTCCATAATATATTTATTGCTGTATAGGTGGAATTTTTGTCATGGTAGACACGATTGTCAGGCTGATTGTTTACCGCAGTTTTTTTATTATTTTTGTTGAAGATGCTGTTGCCCATCTTGTAATAACTTTTTATATAGAAGGTGCTAAGTATGTATATTTTAATAATTTTATTTTTTTATTTAATATAGTTACATTTTGTTATTTCGATAAGTATTTTTTTTGTTATTTTAATTAATAAATTGATCCACCTGCTGTAGTTCCTCTAATCATCTATGATTGACTAGTAAAGAACACCAAAAGGCATTATTAAGTGTGCTCAATGTGAATAAAATAATGTGTATAATGAACATTAAATGTATAAATAAAACAAATATACCAATATGACAATGTAAATATTATATAAAGCCGTTATTACTAAAATATGCTTCTAGTTTTGCTTCGCAGTTTACGTAAAGCCAAAATTTCTCTTTTTGCCGCGCCTCGCAAATTAAATTCTCCGCAGGCTATCCCTGAGATAGATGATTAAAATGACTTTGTAACCCATATCACTTCAATATACGAGATATATTCAGCATTATCAAACTCCTAATGGGCTTTTTTCCTCATATATCGGTTGTAATAAATAATAATATTTCCTAATAGGTACTTTGTGTTAAGAGATAAAGCAATTTATTCTATACAACATTTCAATAGGTACATATTCACCATAATCAAAATTCCAATTTGCTTGGCTTCTAATATATCGGGTGTTATTAATAATAATATTTTGTGTTAGAGACATTTTATTTCATACTAGCTTCTTCTAGTGACTTAGCTCGCGTAGATTTGTATCAAGTATCATCATCGGTGTAATATTTTATAAGCAAATACCTGTAAGTACTTATAATAGTTTCTGGTCGAAATACGCATCAAATCACCTCAAAGATTACATAAGTACATATATTATGATACCTAAGTACATATATTATGATCCCTTTTTGGCATAATTTTAATACACAGTTACCAATTATTATTTAATTTTATTTACGCGAATACTACACATTGAATAAAACTAACATTACGGGTTTTATCGCGTTTAATTTTAACTTTTTCTAATTTTGGACGCTTCGGGCACTTTACAGCATCTATGGGAAAAGGGGGCCTGATGTGTTTGACAGCCTTATATCTTAAACATATGAAACGTCGGTAATTAAAAACAATTTAAATTAAATGCTATAAAATCCATAAAATTAGCTTTATTAAACACAGTTACCCAATTACAGACGTGACGTTCAAATTTACGGCGTATATGTACCAAAGCGTTTCCCCATTTATCACAATAGTCGAGGAAATCCGTACTTAAGAGGGGATAATTTTAGAACAAAGAACGTTAAATACATAGTAAGCTTTTAAAATATTCTTAATATTATTTTAATAAATTAATACCTCTGAGTAATGAATCTACGTAATATAAAATTAATGGAACGCATTAGCAGTCATAAATTATATATCACCAAAATATATGAAGGTAGCAAACTAATAGCAACATTTTCCATCAAGTTGCAACATAATGTAGCTTCGTTGCAACATCATTTATACTATACTAAAAGAATTCCCACACTAAAGACAACGATTCAGTCTCTTACATACTTACCTACCCAAGCTGATTGCCTGCATAGTATTTTAAAATGTTTGAACAATTTGGGGAGTTCCAACGTTTACTTTTTATCCGCACCCACTCGTAACATTAGAAAATATTCTCAGCAGTGGACGCAAGATAGGCTAAAAAAAAAGAAAAAATAACAAGTTTTAGATAGAGTTTCATAAAGTAGGTAGAATAGACTATATATATTCTTCCATTTTTTATTTTACATAATCACGGTAAATAATTAATTGATCAATGCAAGTTAGCTGTAACGTTGACGCCTCCTCTATGTTTGTATATTATGTAGTCATGAATTGACGAACCAATCAGAAGTATTTTAGCGTTTTGCGGGGAAATTAGTATTTTAATGGCATCCCAACCTACATCAGCTTCCACTAGCAAGACTATACACCTAATGTCAGTGTGAATTTTTATCTTCTAGAATTAGGTGCCCATTACACAGTAGGTTTTGCTGTCAGTTTTACAACAATGTAATGCGGTGTTTGACGGTTGCATAATATTGATTGACAAATATCTGGATATTTTGATGTTTACGTCAATCAACTACCAGTCACGAATTTTGCTTGAACGCGTAATGGAATTTTGTCAATCACGCGTCAGTCAACGCTAAGACAGCAATGCAGGCGGACGCAAAATATATTGAAGATGCAATCCACTGTGAACTGGAAGGATTTATATTTTAAAAGCACCCTCACTATTTACCATTATTAGATTACTTGAAATCAGAACATAATATTTCAGTGTTAATTTAGATTCAAAATTATTTTATTCAAAAGATAGTAGGTACTTAATAAAATGCATAATGTTTGTGTATATTTACCCTAAGAGATAGCTGGACAAACAAACAGACAAAGTTTTACTTATGTCAATATCAAGTTCAAGTTCAACACTTCATCATCATTATCATTAGAGTCCTTCACAAGTCCACTGCTGAACATAGGTCTACCTCAAGGAATGCCACAAAGTAAGGTCCTGAGCCACCTGCATCAAACAACTTCCTGCAAGTCTTACCAGGTCGTCACTATTTAGTTGGAAGCCACTTGAGAACCTTTTTTCCCCATCTGTGGTAGGTTATTTGAGCTATATGGCCGGCCCATTTCCACTTTAGCTTACTAATCCGTTGGGCTATATCGGTCACTCCGGTTCTACCACGGATATCCTCAATTCTAAGTTTATTACGCAGAAAAATCCCGAGCATAGCCCTCTCCAGAGCTCGCTGAGTGACCTTGAGCGTCCTTATTCGGCCAGCAGTGAAGGACCACGTCTCAGGGCGACGCTTGAAAGGTAATGACTAAGCGACATGTTGAAAACTTTACAATAGAGCATTAAAATTTTTGAAGTAAAACTTCTTTACGGACGCTTGACTTGGGTAGTAAGCTATCGAACGTGTGACAAATGTGTTACAAAAAGTGTGATCAGGTGAGCCCAACGGGAGTTGAGTGGCATGTTTGAATTCGAATTCTTATAATGTTCCACTTTAGCCGCATATTGGCAGCGTAACGAGAATGCTTTCACACATATCCACGGCCCTACTAGTGCTGGTCGCCTCATGGCAACTCCACCTCGGGAGTCGATTACTCCTACTCTTTTGATACTCGAGAAAGGCAGGAAAACAAGGCGGACCTTACTACGCGATCTCAACACCACCTGCGCAATGCACTAGAAAAAAACGAGTAGGGACGCGCCCGTTTCCTCCCGCGGTGGATCGATCGGTCGATTCTTGGTTGGCGACTAATCCATAGACTACTATGGATTAGTCGCCAACCAAGAATCGACTGCGGAGGGTAAGAAGTGTCACTCTTCTCCTCCCGCAGCCCCATCACTACCGCTCTAAGAACAAGTTATTGGATTCGAAAATCACCATGCCCTCCCCCTCTCACCGGACCTCGAATAATCCTATAATATTTCAGCGCAACTTGTCTATCTCTTGATTAAAACTACTTTTACGGATTTTATGGCGTTTATTTTTACTTTTTATTTTTAATTCCCGACGTTTCGGGCGCTTTCCAGCACCCATGGTCGCGGGGGACTGAGATGACTGACGTCCCAATGTCATTGTTAAACCCGGAGTACCTTCAGCTTTTTTTAATTATTGTTTATGGTCCGGAAAAAAGCTGAAGGTACTCCAGGTTTAACAATGACATTGGGACGTCAGTCATCTCAGTCCCCCGTGACCATGGGTGCTGGAAAGCGCCCGAAACGTCGGGAATTAAGAATAAAAAGTAAAAATAAACGCGATAAAATCCGTAAAAGTAGTTTTAATCATGTGCAATGTTCGCGTAAATATAAGAAATCATTATATTGTCTATCTCTTCTTTCAGCTCCAGGATCCTGTCGTAGTCCTCAGGGTGCGGGCTTTGTTATTTGCCTGGTTGAGTCGTTTTAAGTGGCAACCGAACCACCACCGGAGATTCTTAGCACTCTCTGCCCCGTAGGGAGGAAACAAAGAATCCAAGCTGATCCCACGAGCCTGTTTTGGTGGAGTACCTTTATGTAGGGTCACCAAATTAAAATACCTGGGGTACTGGGTTACCGAGGATCTCTCTATTGACTTGGATATTGACCGAAAACGTAGAGCGTTAACAATGAGGTGCAACATGCTAGCTCGCAGGTATGCAAAATGTATAAAAGTCGTCAAAGTAACCCTTTTTAAGCCATCTTTAGGTTGCTGATGGAGCTGTCTGATAATACGGCAGAAAGTGGTCTCCCTGATGCGACACGTGTGAGACAATACCAACGGACTCCTATATACAGTATTAGGAAGGCTTGATTATGCGGTTGTGTTGCACTGGAACACTGCATATGGGGTCCAGAGCTGTTATCGTACGAGCCATACCCGCCTGACTGGGGCAAAGTCGGATTATGACGGTCTCGCATTGACCAAAACCCTATAAACTTTCGCCGCATATACGCAGAGTCGCGAAAACGCTTTCACAGATATCCACGGCCCTTTTAGCGCCGGTCGCCTTATGGCAGCTCCACTTCGAGAGACAATTTCTCCTACTCTTTTGATATTCGGGAAAGGCAGGAAAACAAGGCGGACCCCTCTAAGCAGTCCCAACACAACCTGCACAACTCATCAGAAAAAAACGAGCATCCTGAAGTGCCCTGAAGTTTCCCCCCCACGGTGGATCTGTTCCAGTCCAGGTAAGTCTCGGCTTCGGTGGATCTGGTCCAGTCCAGGTAAGAATCGGCTGCGAAGGTTAAGAAGTATCACTCTTCTCCTCCCGCAGCCCCATCACCACTGTATCAACGAGTTGTTTTTATGGGTGAGTGTTATTATTGTTGCGCGCCACAATTAATGCCTGGTACACGGAGACACAAGTTACCACTAGCACCTTCTAGTATCAAGTAGCATAACTAGGAGAGTCAAGATGCTTCTTGAAATTTCTATGCAAGAACTTTCTAGAACTATGTTACATACTTGAACATTCAAGTTGTTTCTACAGTGGAAGTTCTTGGAACTATCTGAGGCCCTATACAAGGTCGATATA
Organism: Parnassius smintheus behrii; assembly: GCA_036936625.1. NCBI lineage: Eukaryota > Metazoa > Arthropoda > Insecta > Lepidoptera > Papilionidae > Parnassius > Parnassius smintheus. The sequence goes on along the minus strand of JAUPFT010000022.1, from coordinate 4,314,936 downwards.
TACCGCGTCCCGGGTCGGTATTGAATTGGCTATTCAAGCCAATACTTCGAAGCGATACAACTGCGAAGTAAAGTGATCAGTAGTAAAGTCAGTAGAAATTGTGTTTTGTTATTAGTGTGGTTTTAAATTTTAATTAGTATTCTATAATTAAAGTGTAAATTTCGGTAATTCACTCGGAAGTTTTTTTGTCTCGAACCCCAAGCTGGTAACAATTGGAGTCAGAAGTGGGATCAAAACATGCCGATTTTATCTAAGGACGACACGGAATGTATCCGTACGTGAAGTCAACGCCAGCAGGCGACGGACCAGAGACGATTTGGTGGTGCAACGCCACAGACGTTGGAAGACCAACTGCCGACCACGGAAACTGGACCGTCAGCAGCTATTACATCTGCAGCACCTAACTTGGGTGCTTTGATGATAATTCTGCAGGAGAAAGCCCGCTTACCGGTGTAACCGGTGTTTGAACTGTAGCGTGGACAGGAGGAACAGGCTTGTCGTTTGGAAGAGCAGCTACAGCGCAAACAGGAGAAACAGGCCGGTCGTTTGGAAGAAAAGCTCAAACGCGTTAAGGAAGATCAGATGCTCCTCATGAAGGACCTTCTCGCTACCTTCGGGAAAGGGATAAGGGAGGTCAAGGATAAGGTTGCTCAACATGAAAACCACCTTCCCGGGAAGTTGAAACCCGAATGGACTAAATAAACAATCGGATTGACAACGTGATGGCTAACGAGAAGAAAACGCTGGATGAACTCAAACTTGGGATAAATTACAGCTCCCGTAGTAGCTACAACACCTTCACTACATGGATTCAAAGTGCCACCTTTCAACTGGACTTTTTTCTGGTCGGCCTACAAAATTCAAAATTTTGTTACAATAATATTAATACGTCGATAAAACTAATTTCTAATAAAAAATACTTCCTAAAATAGTTCTTAACGGCACAAAAATAATGTTAAAGTTTGTGAAGTTCAGAAGTTTTCACTTTTGACGTACAATCCTATGGCTGACAACCTTTTTTCACCCAGTGAAAGAATTGGTGTTATTTTCAACAAAAGCAATGAATATAAAAACAAAACAAAAACGTGAAAAGCTGCTAACTAGGACGCAGGGCAATTCAACTTTTCATCTATTCTACGTCATTTATTCTTGGCTCGGTGTTCCGCTGACAACGATTGCGGTGGTGTTCGTTTTTGTAGCTTTGCTTGAATGCGGTTTAGTTGGATCGTTCTACGCTTTTTGCGTCCAAATATCCCTTCTTTTGCTCTATTTAAATTAAAAGGAAACAATACAGGGGAGATATTATTTACATTAATAAAACGAATTGGTTAGATCGACCGGTAAAGGACAGAATACCAGAATGATATAGCAGCAAAATGCTGTTGTGCTTTTTTTTATAGGTTAGTGTAGGGCGAATGTTAGGAGAGGAGTTAAACAAACGAATGATGATATAAGACTCTCTTTATTGTATTAATAAATTTGATTATATAGGATTATTATTACACTTGTGTGTGTGTACTTTTATATACTCTTACTACTACTGCTACTACTACTACACCTTCCATCCAAAAGAAAAAAAAATGTGACAATACAAGGATACATTTTTTTTTCTTTTAGGCATATCTTTTAGGCATCGATACATTAAAAGATTTCATTTTTGTAAATATTAAGAACAGTTACATTATAAAATAATATATAAGGTATTTATTTTAAGAACATTTTTTTAATGATTATTTAATTTAGAATATTTATAATTACATAATATTAAGTAATCTACAGAAATAAATAATAATAATAATAATACTAAATGTACTTAGACAAAGCATATAAAATATGTTTTATTTATTATTGGATATACAATTTCGTGCGGTTTTTATGTACTAATTCATTTTTACCATTCTTAATTATTTCTACGTTTGGTGCTACATCTTTAACAACTTTATAAGGACCAGAGTATAGATCACTTAGTTTATTACCTGACTCATTTTTTAAGAGTACTAAATCATTTACATTGTATTTTATAGGCTTGGTATATTTATCAAATATAATTTTTCTTTTTTCTTTAGACTTTATCAAATTATTTCTTGCCTCTCTTTGTGACAATTGTAACCTGTATTTGAGCTCACAAGGATAATGATCGTAGTTATAAAGTGGCTCTAAAACTACTGACAAATTACTAGGAAGTGAACATTTTTTACCAAAGACAAGTTCATAAGGACTGAATTTCGTCTCTGTATGAACTGTCGTATTATAGGCAAATGACCAAAATGGTAACCAGACGCTCCATGTTTCAGGGTGATTATCAATTTGAATGCGAAGAAAAGCATTTAAATTTTTATGTGACACTTCCAACGCACCTAGTGATTGGTGGTGGTAAGCAGTCGAATTTAATTGTTTTATTTGAAGCAATTTACATACCTCTTGGAATAATGATGCGGTGAACTCTTTCCCTCTGTCAGTAGTTACTACTTTCGGTACTCCATACCTAAGAATAAAGTTAGTAACAAAACTCTTTGCTACTTCGTTGGTTTTTTTAGAAATTAAGGGATATGCTTCGACATACTTAGTGAGTTCGCATTGTAGCGTTAAAGCATAAGAGTTATTATTATTATCAATTTCAAATGGACCTACTAAGTCTAAATATATCTTTTCAAACGCTGTGTTAGCCGTCGTTGTTATTTCTAATGGCTCTCTTACGGGTAACGAAAATTTCGGACGCTGACATTTGTCACAACGCTTAACAAAGTTCTTTACATCCTTATCTAACCCAGGCCAATAATAATACTTTTTTATATTGTTGACCATCCTTCTTATACCTGCATGGCCACTGCTAGGTAGGAGATGGAAGTCATTTAATATCACCTTTCTGTCATCCTTATTATATATCGTTTTTACATTACTTATTATATGTACACGTGGACCGGTCCTATCATTCATAGATTTGATTTCTTCAACTAGGTTTTTTTAATAAATTCCTTATTACCATCCTTCTTTATTATACATACTTCATTAATATTTATTAAGTTACAAAAATCATCTAATTCCCTCACAAATTCGCGTCGCGTCATTCGTGAGTCGGAACTTGGATATTTAATATAAATTATCTTTTCCTTTTATAAATAACAAAATGCATCATTTTCTTTACTAATAACTCTTAATTTTCTTAATGTTTTCAAATCGTCTTTATTAACCATACGCAACTCCACTGATTCTGCTGGTTTGACATGATTACTTACGACTTTTGGTTGATCAGGCCTCAAGTCTGTTGTATCATGTCCAACGAGGAGGATCCTGGTTTATTTAATTTTCGCGATTTTGCTCATGTCATGACACTAACGATGTTCTCATTTAATTCTTTTAACTCTTTGGAACTCAAACAGATTCTAGATAACGCATCTGCAGCTGCATTATCTGAACCCTTTACATACTCTACGTCAAAATTATATTCCTCTAATACCAAACGAAACTTCAAAAGCCTGCTTGATGGATCTTTCATGCCAAATAGGTATACTAGATGTTTATGGTCAGTCCTGATTTTAAAATATTGCCCATACAGGTACGGTCTGAAATGTTTGACGGCCCTAATACTATCGCTAACAACTCTTTTTCTATAACTGGATAGATTGATTCAGCCTTATTCAGAGATCTGCTAGTAAATGCTATTGGTCTTCCATTTTTATTCGACAGAACTGCTCCAATTGCTTTATTAGATGCATCGGTTTGTAAAATGAAATAATTTTCTCTTGAAAAATCAGGGTAATCTAAAACTGGGGGGAACATAATACGTTTTTTGAGTGTTTCAAAAGACTTTTGACATTTTTCAGTCCAAACGAAATTAATATTTTTTCTACAAAGTTGGTTTAATGGTTGTGCAATTTCAGCAAACTTAGGTATAAACTTTCTATAGTAGTTTGTGAACGCCACAAATCTTTTAACTTCTTCGGAATTCTGCGGACAAGGATAGTTTTTTACTGTATCTATTTTTTCAGGATCAAGTAAAATCCCTTCGTTAGATATACAATGTCCCAAATATAAAATCTGTTTTTTAAGAAATGTACATTTTGAAGGATTTAATTTTAAATTTACTGAACGAATTCTTTCAAAAACATCCTGTAAGTTTTTATTATGGTGGTCTAGTTGTCTACCAAAAACAACGACGTCATCTAAATAAATTAAGCATTTTTCATTATTTAGTCCTGACATTGCTAAATTCATCATTCGCGAGAAAGAGCTGGGACTTGTTTTTAATCCCATGGGCATTCTCGTCATCTGGTATTGACCAGAATTGAAAGCAGTAAATTTTCGACAACTTTTATCTAAATTAACATTGTAATACCCTTGATATAAATCTAAATGTGTAAAATATTCACTTCCAGACAAAGATTCTAAGATTTCTGTAATATCAGGGAGGGGGTACTTATCGTCCTCTATACAGTTATTTAATTTACGGTAATCCACTACCAATCGCCATTTTTACTACCCGATTCATCTAATTTTTTAGGCACCAATAATATTGGGCTAGACCAGTCGCTTTTACTAGGTTCTATAATCCCTTCTTTAAGCATGTTGCTAATTTGACGATTAATTTCCTTTTTCTGACTAATTGGTAACCTATAGGGTTTTGAAAACACTGGACTAACGTTTGGTTTCAAAAAAATATTGTGAGTGTAAATATCTGTTGTTGTCAATTTATCGCCCTCTAAATAAAAAACATCTGCATATTTTGCACAAATATTTTGAATACTTTGAATTTCTAAGTCATTTAAATTATTTAATTTTAATGAGGAAAATAATTGTTTTACTCGGTCTGAATTATTCTCATTTTTCTCAAAACTACAAATATTATAATCGTTAAGATCATGAATTACAGGATTTATTCCTGACAATGTTACTGATTTTTCGGTAACATTTAATATTTTTATTGGTATTTTCCCCTAATTGGTGTCGCTATCGAGCTAGCCAAATAAACACCATCTTGTAATTCTTGTGAACAAATAATGCAATCGGTTTGAAAATCAGTTTGAATATAATGTATAGATTCACTTCTTGGGGGAATTTCCAATACGTTAATATTATAATTATTAGTGAAAGGCAATAAACAAGTGTGGCCTGACCAAAGATAAAATATTTTTTTGAAATCTAAACATGCTCCAAATCTATTCAAAAAGTCTCTACCTAGAATTCCATGCGACGAAATTGATAACGAATTAAAAACAAAGAACATGTGATTAATAACAGATCCATGAATCATTAATGGAACATAAACATATCCGATTGTTTGCACCTCGCCACCTAGACCGTTTATAATTACATTCTCTTTATGTAATGACACACTTAATTCGATAGCATGTTTATATGTTACGGCGGATAAATATGCGCCCGTGTCGACTAAGAAAGAATAAGTTTTATTGCATGATGAAACTGGTAAATGAACAAAACAATTGCTGTTACTACTAGCCAAAATTAATTGATTTTGTTTATTCTCGAAAAAACTTATCTAGTCGGCGTTCATTAGAAGTTGATTCCTTTTCATTAATTAGATTGACTACATTTCTTTTTATCCCTTTATTTCCGCGATAATTACGAAACGTACCTCGATTATATCGTCCTCGCTATTCTTGGCCACGTGAGTTCGAGTGGTTCCATGAACTCGATCGCTGCGAGTTTCCATGGTAGTGTCCTCGCTGTGAAAACATTTGCCGATTACGCCCGTTGCTGCGTGGATACCTAGAATTATGATGAAAATTCCTAGGATAATAAAATTTCTTACTCGACATACCCATCACCTCTCCTGCGGCCGATGATGATGAAGTCTTTTCATCTTGAGCTGCTTGAATGGCATCTTTCAGAGAGCTGTAATTTCTAGCAGAAATTATTGTGCTGATTCGACGATTTCGTAAGCCATCGGAAAATTGCTTGATCGCTTGTTTTTCATTAACAGTTTTCAAAATATTGTAATATTCGGTATTACCGTTGGCTTGCGATATCGTAAGGTCTACAAATAACTCTGTTATTTGTTTTCCATAATCAGCAATTGACATATCATTTTGGCGTAATTTTTGCAATTTATTTTGAATTGCTGCTGCTCCTTTTCTTGGCAACAACTCTTTCTGCATGTCACTAACCAAGTCTTCAACATTAGAGTAATCGTCTTGAAGACGTAATTTAGCAGATTGAGATAATCTACTTTTTAATATGAATTTAATTAAATTCTTTTTGCATTCCTGTTTTGTTAACAAAGAATTATAATACTGAATATTGTCTACTAATTGTTTCACACTTGTTTCGTCATCTGACATAACAGGTAATAAAGTCAAAGCCGTTTTCAAATCGAAAGTATCCATATTGTTCGGATTTTTAGATTGTACACACTCGGGCTTACACAATTTTATAATATCCTGATATAATGATTCAACATTCTTACAATAGGTTTGATAAGATGGAATATCAGTAGATTTAATCTTACCTTCCTTCACTTTACTATTAAAATTTATTAACAACTTAGAATAGTCACTAAATATTTCAATGGCCTCTTTAAGTTTAGTATCTAAAACTTTTCCTTCACGTCTACTCGGTCCAATTTTAATTAAATATGTTCTCACTTCTTTTAATTTCTCATATAACTGTTCTAAAGAAATATTCATAACTTACCACCAATACGTAGAATAGAGTATACTATAAATAATTTTACGAAATATTAAATAAAAATAAATAATAATAATACGGTTCAATGACGATTAAAGACAGTACAACGAATACATGATTTAATTTAAAATATAAAGTTCAGTAATATAGGCTAGAGTCCCAGATTTACGTCGTTGATTTATAAACACAATACCCTTATTTTTGCACTATTAATAGACACGCACTTTTTTACTCATTTTATACGCACTTAAACGCCATTTTGAAACACTGATCAGCGCCGGTCATACTTTATAATACGCCCTTGGTTGACTTGCCTCTTCCATATTTGTGGGGGATTGTGGTTGCCGAAAAATAGACCTTCTTAGGGTATTTCTGTTTATCTCTGTATTAATCCACTTTATATGACATCGCCTATATGTCCGATACAAGCAATATAGAGACCCCAGTAGAAGTACCAGCACAATGATAGACAGCAAAATGTTACTCGTAGTCAGGTGAAATTGTAATTGTTCAACTCCTGCCTTATTGCTTCCCACTGCGTTTTGCACAATTACGGTCCCTTCTTTAGTCTGTTTACTGCCCATCTTGTATGTTATTTTTCGTTAACTTTTTGTTAAACACGTGTAAACAGTCGCGCAGCTCAAGATAGAACGCCATAGCTTGATTTAGTTCATCAGTTGCACAAAGAAAAAATGTTTCACTCCAAATACGGTGGAGGGTGTCATATTCGCGTCGCGAATTATTTCGGCAGGGTCGCCATGTAGGGCGAATGTTAGGAGAGGAGTTAAACAAACGAATGATGATATAAGACTCTCTTTATTGTATTAATAAATTTGATTATATAGGATTATTATTACACTTGTGTGTGTGTGTGTGTGTGTGTGTGTGTGTGTGTGTGTGTGTGTGTGTGTACTTTTATATACTCTTACTACTACTACTACTACAAGGCTAACAAACGAGCACACAGTCCACCTAATGGTAAGTGGTTGCTTTGGCCCATAGACATATACATCTATCCTCGATTACGAATCAAAATGCAGATGCGTTGTCATCCGTGAGGACTAAGATGGAATGCCTCGTTTCCAGTAAATAGGGTCTCCGGTTCTTTACACTCACCATACAAAACACAGAAACATTAAACTACTGGCGTGGTCTTCGACCTCACAGACCAGAAGATTGAAGAGGCTATTATAAAACAGAATAGAACTCTCCTGCACGATGTAGCAACGTCACAACTACATGTTAAAGTAGTTAGGAGAACTAAAGGCCGCACCAGCTCTACAAGCAACGTAGTCTTGGAGGTAAAGCCACAAATATGGAAAAAACTCAAAGATCAAAAGATCAGAATCGGCTTCCAAGTAGTACCGGCCATTGATCAATCGCCTATAACTCAATGTTATCGATGTCTGGGATTTTCTCACAGAGCTTGGGAATGCAAGGCTCAAAGTATGAATTGCGGCTATTGCGCCGAAGCACACGACACAAGGGAGTGCCATAACAGAAACAAAGCACCCAAGTGCATAAATTGCATAGATAAAAAGCGTAGCGAAATTAATTGTGCTCACCCTGCATACAGCCCTGAATGCCTAGAGTGGAGAAAATGGGATCGGATAGCTAGATCAACTGTCACATATTGCTAAAGACACCGATTCCCTCCCACATAGGACTTCATGCGTAAAGGACAGCACAATTAAAATCGCACAAATCAACCTTGGTAGAGGATACGCAGCATTCCAGGAGTGCTTGCAAGCAGCTGAAACTCAAAAGGTATCGATCATACTAACCCAAGAACCCTATGTAGGGGCCAAAGCACATGTTAACTGTAAATATAGAGTTATACAAAAACATACCAGCGACACCCAAAAACCCGTCAAATCGGCTGTCATTGTCGTTGACCCAAATATACAATTAATTGTTAATCCAGAAACAATTACGGAAATATTGTTGCATTTCAATTTAAAATAAAAGATTTTGAAATCTCAATTGTAAACACATATATGGAAGGAAACCAAGACGTCGAGGAAGACATAAGAAAGATAGCAAAATTCCTAAACATCCTAAATACCAAGCACGTTATACTAGGAGGGGACATCAATGCAAAGAGTCCCTGGTGGGGTTGCAACGTGGAGGATAGACGGGGCACAGCCATTTCGGAAGCGTTAGCCCAGCTTGAACTACACATACTGAATGTGGGAAGGACACCCACTTTCTGGGCGCGCAGAGCAAATAAAGACTACACTAGCATCGTAGACATAACCACGTGTTCAAGCAGCCTACTACATAAAATAACTAATTGGATTGTTAATTCAGATTTTGTCACGCTTTCAGACCACAGGACAATTACATACAATATAAAAGTTGACAATTCACCAGAAGAAGGCATTCAAAGAAAATCTACGCGTATATACAATACAAGTAAGGCTAACTGGACAGACTTTGCCTCTAATCTGAAAACGGAACTGGAAATTTACAATATAACCGAGGAAGAAGTCAGAAACACACCAAGCACATACGCTTTAGAGAACCTAGTCACCCAGTATGTTAAATGCATTCAAAATTCTTGCGATAAATCTATCCCTAAATTATCTAAAAGCATATCTACTAAAACACCATGGTGGACTAAGGAACTAGACGAGAAGAAAAAGGAGGTTATTCGGAAAAGGAGAAGGATCAGATTCGCAAATAAAAATAGAAAACAAAATATAATTGACGAATATATACAGGCTAAAACAGAATATAAAAATCTTCTCACTGAAACAATCACATCAAGTTGGAAAGAATTCTGCAGTAGGCAAGATCAAGAGAGCATGTGGCAGGGCATATACAGGGTCATACGTAAATCCAACAAGAACTCAGAAGATACTCTGTTAAGGAAGACGCCGAACGGTACAATAAAGACCCCAGCAGAATCAGCAGAGCTATTATCCGAAACCTTCTACCCAACGGACGACACTGAATCTGACGAACAAATACACGCTGAAATTAGACGCAATGCTGAAACACAAAGGAAGGAATGGGGCAACAATAAAGACTCTGTAATAGAATTCACAAATACTGAACTACAACTGATTTTCAAAACCATGAGTCCAAAGAAATCACCGGGAGAGGATGGTTTAACTGCAGATATCTGCTACAAAGCCTTTATGGCCACTCCTCCGGTTCTCCTAGCTATCTTCAACAGATGCTTGGAAATAGGATACTTCCCAGGAGCTTGGAAAAGAGCAGTAATCAGAGTTATCCCTAAAGCAAACAAAGAGGATTACACCCTTCCTAAGTCATATAGACCTATAGGACTTCTTCCCGTTCTGGGAAAGGTCTTGGAAAAGCTGTTCGTCAATCGTCTGTCGTGGCAGCTGGGATCGGAGAACAGAATGAGTAGTCGACAGTACGGGTTCGTTGCGCAGAGAGGTACCGAAGACGCTTTATACGATGCGCTAGAGTTTATAAAGCAGGGCATAAATAACAAGGAAATGGTTGTAGTCGTCTCCATAGATATCAAAAGTGCCTTCGATAACGCCTGGTGGCCCGCCATGATCAACGAGCTTGAAAACAAAAAAGTAGATAAATCCATATGCAGATTAATAAGTAGTTATCTCTCTAACAGGCTCATAAAACTTACGTACGCAGGTAACGAAATTATTAGGCAAACCAATAAGGGATGTATACAGGGATCTATACCTGCGGACAACTTCTTTGGAATTTACTACTAGATCCACTACTAAGAGAAATTGAGGAAAAAGGAACACATATTCAGGCATACGCGGACGACATCATGTTAATATCCAAAGGGAAAACAGCAAAAGAGATCGAGAATAAGCTTAACCCGATTTTGAACCATATACTAATGTGGGGCAGGCTGCGTAAAATGAAACTGGCAGCCCATAAAACACAGGCCATTGTAGTAACTAAAAAGAGGAAATTCGAGAACCCAAAACTAACACTCTACAACATCGAAATAAAATTTACTGATAGTGTCACGATTCTCGGACTCACAATAGACGTCAATCTTAATTTCATAAAACACGTAGATAGAACTTCAGAAAAGGCGATACAGCTTTACAAAAAGGTGGCTAGAACAGCGAGAGCGAACTGGGGACTTAACACAGAAATTCTCAGGACAATTTATATTACTGTAGTTGAACCTACAGTCCTTTATGCTGCAGGGGCCTGGGGGTCTGTAGCAGATAAAAAGCAAATAAAGACTAGGCTCAACAGAATAACCAGGACATTTAGCATCATGATAAGTAAAGCACACCGTACATCCTCCATGGTCTCTTGTGTCACATTAGCCAGAATCCTTCCCCTGGATTTAAGAGCAAAAGGAAATGCTGAACTGTACAAAATGAAAATAGGGAAACCACTTCCGCAATTACCCGGCAGGGAGCTAGCGAAACCTGTTAGCCCATACACTCTACCTCACCCAGCAGAACGACAAAAGCTTTCATACAGTTCAATCACAACCGTACACGAATTAAAATCTATGGAAAATGAATGGCCTTGTATCTACACGGATGGCAGCAAAATAGCTGGTATAGTAGGTGCTGCCATTACCTGTTGGAAGGAAGGCCGGGAAATATACAAAGCAAGATTGAAACTAGAAAACCACTGTAGTGTGTATCAAGCAGAATTAGCTGCCATTTTGAAAGCCACAGAAGTGATACAAAGCAAACACACACTCAGGAAAGCGAACATCTTAAGTGACTCTCAATCCGCACTTGAATGTCTAACGAACCCTAATACCCTACACCCCCTTGCAGTAGAAATCTTGGATCGGATATTAGAAATAAAAAGAAATCATGGTGAAGTGAGATTTTTCTGGATAAAGGCACATTGCGGGATTTCAGGAAACGAAAGGGCTGACGAACTAGCCAAATCAGCTGCTGAAACTTCTAAGCTAAAACCAGCATTCGACTGCTTCCCCCTATCATTCGCAAAGCGCTTTATCAGGGACAACACTTTGCAAAACTGGCAAGAACGTTACACCACAGCGGAAACCGGACGAGTGACGAAGAAATTCTTCCCATCAGTAACTGAGGCATATAAGACCATGACGAAAGTTCATATTAATAACCTACGATGTCAGATTTTTACCGGCCATGGAGGATTTAAAGCGTATTTGCATAAGTTTAAGTTAGCGCAAAGTCCATGTTGTGATTGCGATCAAACTACACCGCAAACTATAGAGCACATATTAATCGATTGTCCCAAATATGTAGTAAGAAGATTTGATTGCGAACGCTGCATGGGTTTTGCGCTCAATGAAGATACTCTAACAAAGGCAATCAACGACAATGACAGTCGCATTCATTTCCTCGGATTTTCCGAGTGGTGCACGAAAAAGGTACTAAAAGAAAATGGTTCCAAAGTGTATAATTCAAAGATTTAAAAAAAAAACAAATAAACTGAATTAAGTAGTGAGTATGATGTATGATAATAAATATGTAAGAACGTCACGTTAATAATTAAGCATGCTGTGTGTATTTATAGAAATAAAACTAGCTAATATCATATTTATATTTTAACAAAACAAATAGCATATGTAATTATGAGTTAAGCTAGCTAAGCTAATATAAAATGATACATTGTTCTACTAGCAAATAGCACAGTTATAATAATAACAAAAAAAATAGCATAGATAATTACTAATGTATGGCAAAGTTAACACCGAATGTTATATTACATCACTGGCTAATTACACGCTAATAAATGTAACAAGAGAAATAACATAAACAATTACATGTATAGCCAAATTAATACAGGCATAATGATAAATTGTCAAATAGCTAGTAACTTGGATTTATAAGGAATTAAAAATATACATATATAAATAAAAAAAACTCAGAACACACAAAAATTAAAATAGAAGAATTACAAACACCCAGAAATAAATGGTGCTGTAAAATAAATAACAGCAGATGAATTGAGACTTCTAAAAAAAAAACAAACATTAAACTACTATATTATGCTGGTATTGTGTGAGAGCGTGGTCCTCTACACTCACCATACGAAACACAGCAACGTTAAGCTACTATATTATGCTGGTATTGTGTGAGAGCGTGGTCCTTCCCCGGTCGAGCCGACCCATTCGTGATACAACTATACTGCTAATGTAACTGCAGCATGGCTCTACCACGTGTAAAACTTCGTACGATATTCTTCATTTATTTTGTGACGAGAACCGAAAACCCCTTTAACTAGTAACGAGGCATTTTATTATATTTAACAGGGGTAAAAACGCATCTGGTATCTATTTAACATTAGTATGGTTTTTGCATCTATCGGCACTCCAAAGAATAATTATGTACATCTTTATTTAGTTTATTTATAAACGAAAATATAATTATACGGTGAGTTGCGCGTGCCCAGTAAAAAATACCTTATTGACGTAATTAATATTTTTTTAAAGAATAAAGTTGGTAAACGAGCACACAGTTCACATGATTGTAAGTGAATACTGTGACCCAGACATCAATATTTATCCTCTATTAAGAATCAAAATTCAAACTTGTGAGGACTTAGATGGAATGCCTCGTATCCAGTAAAAAGGGTTAACGGTTCTCAGCACTCACTACACGAAACAAAGTAGCATTAAGCTTCTATTTTACTCTGGTATTCTGTGATTATATTATATCGTTTATACATAGTACTTATATTTACATAACTTTCAATTAATTGATTCAAACTACTTTTACAGATTTTATCGCGTTTATTTATGTTATTTTTAATACCTGACGATTCGGGTGCTTCTCAGCACACACGATCACGGGGGACTGAGGTGAGTGACGTCCCAATGTCAAAGTTAAACCGGAGTACCTTTAGCTTTTTAATTATTGTCTTTGGTCTGATCTACGCAGAATGAGCTAACTGTGTTTTGAAATCTATGGTGTCAAGAACACAGCGCTTAAACTAGTTATTTCATACTTAAGTAGTAGAGTGTGGAAAGGTATTATCAAGTAGAAATTATTCCGGATAGCCCGTACAGATGGGTCTCCCTCATCGCTCAATTCTTGACCCATTTTTATTTTTTGTATATATTAATGACTTACTTGCTCTTGTAGTACACTATTATTTGCCGATGACATTTCCTTGATTTTTAAACATAAACGCGATACTTTGAAACATTAAAGAAAAATATCGTCTTCGTGTTTGCAAATAAAAAATTTATAAATTCCATACCTTTTTTTTGTCTATATAGAGCTTGTTATTGTTCTAAATTAAACCGGACAGAATAATTCGTTCTATAAGATGTGTTTCACCAAACGAGATACCACAGACAAGGGCAAGTATATTAAATTCAAAAGTTGATCTTCCTTAATATCATAATAATATTTATGGAAAAACCTTTTAACCGTTTGCATTAAACTTAATTATCGATCAAATTGATACCTTAATATTCAGGTTTGTCTTATTCAAAAGTTGTGTTGTTTCAACGCTGGAAACTACATTTTGTCGTTTGGTATTTATTTATTTAAATGAGAGTAAAAAATAATCACATAGTATAATGATTTTTTATGTAACGAGAATACTTGACACTTACTGGAAACTTTACAAGAACTAATTTTATGGATTTTATATCATTTTCATATAATATTACGGACGTTGAGGGCGCTTTACCGTACATATGGTCACAGGGAGAACTGGCTGAAATATCTCAAATTAAAAAATAAGTTAAATTAAACACGACAAAATCCGTAAAATTTGTTTTATAAAATGAACAAGTATAGCTTAGCTCGTGGTAACTGAATAATTTACCAACGTGGATCCTCGGTTTAGAATGAATATACAGATGCGTTTTCATCCCTGAAGACTAAGATGGAATGCATCGTCATCAGTTAAAAAGGACTCCGGTTCTTGTCACAAACTATAATAAACACAGCAACATTGTGCTACTATTTCATACTGATATTATGTAACATAAGTCTGTGTGTTCTCAACCTAAAAGGAGCGTGGTCCTTCTTCGGTTGAGAAGACCTATTCTTGCAGCAACTTTATTAATGCTATGGTGGTGGGTTACCATGTTTAAGATATAAGGACAATTACATACTATTATCACTTTGTACTTATTCGTTCTGCAACAATAATATACCTTGTAATAATAATACAGCGTGGCTTTACCACGTATTAAAAATACTAACATAATAACATAATGTTATTCATATAAATCATTGTTAAACTTTAAGCTCAAAGTAATTAATTAATATGTGTACCTGAGACAAAATGTCCTATTAGGAAAGTTAGTTACAACAAGGCAGCCACAGAAGGAAACTGAAACTTTAGATGGGCACCAGCATCCTATTAACAACTCATTAATACATAAACCTTGCTGTTGCTAACCCGTATGCCAAGCGTATCAACAATGGCGTTTCGTGGCAATCTACCCGAGTGCCTATGTCCGGCAGTGGACTTTACAGTTCGTAATAGTTGCTATTAAGTTGGTTTTATAAGATGTGTGTATTACTTTTGTGTGTATTACTTTGACGGATTTTATCGCGTTTAATTTACTCGATTTTATTAAACGACGTCGCGATGTCATAGATAACCCGGATTACCTTCAGCTTTTTAATTATTACTTTTGGTCCGACCTAGTTCATTCTACGTACATCGTGATAGTCGGGTTTTAAAATCAAGTAAATTAATCGCGATAAAATCAGTAAAATTGGTTTTATAAAATGAGCAAGTTTAGCTTAGCTCGTTGTAACTGAATGATTTAGTTTTATTCAATGTATATTGTTTCCGTTAATATAGGAAATCATTATGTGTATTATTATTTATTCAGTTATTAGGAATTTGAAAATATTAACCCGTGTAGAACCCGTTTTATGCAATGTATAGTATTGCCGTTAATATAAGTTATCATTATGTGTATTATTATTTATTCAGTTATTAGGAATTTGAAAATATTAACCCGTGTAGGACCCATTTTATCCAATGTGTAGTGTTCCCGTTAATATAAAAAATCATTATGTGTATTATTACTTATTCAGTCATTAGATATTTGAAAATAATAACCCGTGTAGAACCCGTAAGAGAATTCACTACTTCATGTTATCTCCTGGGTAGGTATCACAGAAGATGAGAGATTGATGTGAGGAGGACTACTTTTACAAACCTGCCCGAAAAGCCTGGTAATTATTGCACAACCTGTCCCTTGAAGCGATCTATCGCAGAGTCCTATGTTCAGCAGTGAATTTTTAATATACTACGAGTATATTGAATGATTAGATGAAATTAATTACTATTAATTACTATATTTGTGAATGGAATTGAATGTGGGGGCCATGAAACAGGCAAATATTTTGAGTTGCGAATCGAATATATCAGGGGATAAAATCATCAAAATCGACAGTGAAGACAAAATCGAAGGAAATTTAAAGAGCGCAGAAAATTGAAAGGTTGTTACGAACAATAAAAAAAAAGAATAGATACTCCAACTGTGAAGTAAAGAAAGGTGGAATTTCCAATGTGACTTTAATCCAGGGAACCGAACGGAAAAAATATCTACATGTATGGCGTCTTAACAAAAACAACACGGAAAAAAATTTAGAAAAATACGTTAAAAGCTTATACGAAGAGGAAATACAAGTAAAAATAGATAAAATAAGGCACAAGACAGAGAGAGATTACGCCTCCTTCATTATTGGAGTTCCGGAGGGTCATTACGATAAAATATGTAAACCTGAAAGTTGGCCCGTAAATATTGAATATTGCGAATGGATTTGGTTTCGGAAATCATACCACAAACAACAACAAACATAAGAAAATACCAAGAAAGTAAAACGATCGATAGATTTATATTATCAAAATGTAAGAGGGCTTAGAACAAAAATTGAAGATTTTTATACTGGCATATCATCGATGAAGACTGATTTATATGCAATAACGGAAACAGGATGTATCCAGTCTATTCAAGACGCAGAGTTAATTCCACCAAGTTTTACTATTCTTCGCTGCGATCGAGCGGATGGCCGCAAGCAGGGAGGTGCGTGTCTCGTGGCCACACCGTAATTTGAACTACGGCGAGATCTCGGTCCGAGTGATGTGAACATAGACGATCACGTCTGTAAATTGGTCTGTGCATCTGTTTACTTAAAAAAACGTTTTTTGTTTTTATTGTGTGTGGTTTATATTCCACCTTGTAGTAAAGATAGTGAGTATATGGTAATGTTCAGAATAATAGAAAATCTATGTGCCGGTTATAGTAAAATAATAGTGATAGGTGACTTTAATCTTAATTCATGTTCGTCAAATGTAAAAAATTATTTTGAATATTTTATATCATTCTGTGGATTCGTTCAGAGTAACAAAGTGCGTAATTGTGACAATCGATTGTTGGACTTGGTATTTAGTTCGTTTGAGGATGAAGATTGTGTGAGGGTTCAAGCTTCAGAAACCAGTCTTGTGAGGGTGGATGTGTATCATCCTTCACTGGAAGTGACAGTGACGGTGTCCTCGGCAACCATCGGGAATCCGCCACGGAACCCTACACCCCCCGGTAATGATGCAGGTACCTTAAAATGGAATTTTTACAAAGCTGATTTTTTATTATTATATTCATCAATACTTAATATAGACTGGACCCCGATTCATTCGTTAGATTTAGAACAAAGCTTAGATTACTTTTACAAGGAGATTAATTTAGTATTAGACAAATGTGTACCTAAAAGAAAAACAAAATGGATAGGCTCAGGTCGGATATACCCCGAATGGTATACTAGGGATATTATTAATTTAATAAAATATAAAGCTACGGCCCATAAAAAATATAAGAAGACACGGTTAGCCACGGAATATATAAAATTCGCTGAGTTGCGAACTAAACTTAAAAATATGCTAGCAACTGCACATAACCAGCATAAGCACTGCATGCAAAATAATCTCCAAAGAGACTCTAAATCCTTTTGGAATTTTTTTAACTCGAAAAGAGGTAATCGAAATCCAAATAAAATTTTAAAAAATGGGGAAGTTTTAACCAACGAACATTGTGCTGTTGAGTTTGCAAAATACTTTCATTCGGTGTATACTACACAGAGAGCAGACTTAAATGTGAGTAAGGCTATCATTGACGCCGTAGGGGATAACGGGGCAGCGCGAATTCACTTGAGCCAGTTGCAACTTAAAGACATACTGAACGCGCTTAAACAACTTAAGCCAAAGAAATCTCCAGGACCAGATGGAATACCACCTTTTATCTTTAAAGATTGCCATTCTGTGCTAGCAAAACCACTACTTCACATTTATATGAACTGTTTAAACCAAGCTAGATTTCCGGAAAAATGGAAAATAACGAAGGTGGTTCCCGTTCAAAAAGGAACCACAGCGACCAGTGTAGAGGACTTTAGACCGGTAGCAGTCCTATCTACTCCAGCTAAGGTATTTGAGTCGGCTATATACAAAAGCTTATATCAACAGATAAACACACAGCTGTCGGAAGCGCAACACGGGTTTAGACCTGCTCGGAGCACTGCAAGTAACCTTCTAGCGCTTGTGACCGATATAATACCGGTAGTAGATAGTGGGGGACAAGCTGACACCGCTTATTTTGATTTCAAAAAAAACATTTGAACTGGTTAATAATGACATATTACTAAAAAAAAATGGCAAAATTTGGTTTCACCCCACACTTATTGAGTTTTTTCGCTAGCTACATGACAGATAGGCAACAGTATGTAGAATATGAGGGTCATAAGACAAAACCATATTTTACATGGTCTGGTGTGAGTCAGAGGTCGAATCTAGGTCCTTTGGAGTTTTTAATCATGATAAATGACTTACCCAATGTTGTGAAGAAATCAAGATGTTTGTTGTTTGCTGACGACCTTAAGTTATCGATGGATATAGGTAGTTTGGAGGACTGTGACAGTCTCCAAGACGATATAAATAGAGTTGTTGAATGGAGCAAAGATAACAAATTACAATTTGATATCACTAAATGCTCAACAATATCTTTCACGCGCAAACATAAGCCCATAGAGTACACAACTACCGGCCAATCGCCATCACCTCCTTGTTCTCCAAAACAATGGAGTCCATTGTAAACTGCCAGCTCATGAGGTACCTTGAGGATCACCAGCTGATTAGTGACCGCCAATACGGTTTTCGCCGTGGTCGGTCAGCTGGTGATCTTCTGGTCTACCTCACTCACAGATGGGCGGAGGCAGTAGAGTTCAAGGGGGAGGCATTGGCCGTTAGTTTGGACATTGCGAAGGCCTTCGATCGGGTTTGGCACAAAGCGCTTCTTTCGAAGCTCCCTTCCTATGGGCTTCCCGAGAAATTGTGCGATTGGATCACCAGCTTTCTTGCAGATCGGAGCATCAAGGTCGTTTTAGACGGTGCAAGCTCCGATTGCAAGCCTATTAATGCTGGTGTTCCACAGGGCTGCGTGCTATCGCCAACGCTGTTTCTTCTGCATATCAATGATATGTTGCATACCCGTAACATTCATTGCTATGCAGATGACAGCACTGGTGATGCTCTTTACACCGGCCGAGCCAATATTTCTCGGGAAAACGTCTCCGAGTGCCGGGACAAACTTGTGTCTGAAGTCGAGTCTTTGCTGAACAGAGTCTCGGATTGGGGACGACTAAATCTAGTCCAGTTTAACCCCCAGAAGACACAAGTTTGCGCGTTAACCGCTAAAAAGAACCCCTTTGTCGTATCCCCTCAGTTTCAAGGCACTCCCCTTGTTGCCTCAGCCAGTATCGGAATCCTCGGCGTCGACATATCGAGTGGCGTGCAGTTTCGTGGTCACTTGGAAGGGAAGGCCAAATTGGCCTCTAAAAAGCTTGGCGTGCTCAGCAGAGCGGGACAGTATTTCATGCCGGCACACCGCCTGCAACTTTACAAGGCGCAGGTTCGGCCGCACATGGAATACTGTTCCCATCTCTGGGCTGGGGCTCCCCAGTACCAGCTCCTTCCACTTGACCGCATCCAGCGCAGAGCGGCTCGAATCGTCGACGACCGAGTGCTTTCCGATCGGCTCGATTCACTGGCGTTGCGAAGAGATGTTGCATCGCTTTGCGTATTTTATCGCATCTATCACGGGGAGTGCTCTGAGGAATTGTTCGGATTAATCCCAGCCGCCAAATTTCGTGAACGCACGACACGACAAACGTCCCGATACCATCCACACCATCTGGATGCTTGGCGGTCCACCACTGTACGTTTCACAAGGAGTTTTCTTCCACGTAAAACCTCTCTGTGGAATAGTTTATCACCGGCGATTTTTCCGGACCGATACGACCTGGGGACCTTCAAGAAAAGAGCTTACTCCTTTCTAAAGGGCCGGCAACGCACCCGCAATTCTCCTGGTGTTGCGGTTGATCATGGGCGGCGGTAGTCACTTAACATCAGGTGAGCCGCGTGCTCGTTTGCCCCCTCTTCCATAAAAAAAAAAAAAAAAAAAAAAACACATATTACATTGACAGAACACCTATGTCTAGGGTAATGCAAGTCAGGGATTTAGGAGTAAAATTTTCTGCTGATTTAACGTTTAAGGATCATATTGATGAAACATGTGAAAAGGCTTTTAGAATTCTAGGTTTTACGTTACGTGCAGTTAACGGTTTCACAAATGTGCAAGCTATTATAGCTTTGTACAACACACTAGTTCGGAGTCATTTGGAGTGTAATTCAATAATTTGGGCTCCTTATGAGAAGAAGTACGATCTGATGCTGAAGAAAGTACAAAACAAATTTGTAAGGTACTTGTATCTTAAGTTATACGGGGTGTACCCATTTTACCCACTGCAATATCCCACATTATTTGTTCTGGGTATGGTGGGATACAATCAGCTCAGGGTAAGGAGAGACCCCCCCCCCGAACGGGATCCCGCCTTGTCGTGGCGGGGGGGCTTAGTAGCCGTGGCTTGGTCTCCCACGGTGAACAAAGAGGAACCCACGTGGCTGGCCCGAGGTGAAGGGCCGGCCTGAGGTGGCCACTCCGAGTGGGCTTGGGGAGCCCACTTCGGATGTGTGCTGGTGGACTGCAGCGAGTGGGGACTCGCGCACCCTCTACCGCTGCAGCCGAGGTGGAGTCGCGGAGGAAGAGGAGTGTTGGTATGGCGATGCGCCACTCGCCCTATCCTTCGCAACTCAAACGGGGCCGCACCGTAGATGCGGTGGTGGTGGGGCTGCGGGGGGAGAGGATTGTCGGTATTGCGAGGCGCCGCTCTCCCTACCCTCCGCAGCCGAATCTTGGTTGGCGGCGGAGCCATAGACCAGATCCGCCGCTGGGGTCGGGAAGGCTAGTACTTCTAAGTGCTCGTTTTTTCTGGCCCCATGGCCTTTATGCATCGGACGCGGGGGCGTCTGTTGCACAGACGTAATTGGAGGCCGTGGAGGAAGGCGCGCCATGTGTTCTGGTGCGCCTTACCTGGGAAGGAGAACGGAGAGGAATTTTCCTCTCCCGAGGAGGTGCTGCCATGGGGCGGCAGGCGCTAGTAGGGCCGCGGATGTGTGCGAAAGCGTTCCCGTAGCCCTGCCAATATGCGACAAAGGTGGAACACCATGGGGTTTTAGTCGGTGCGAGTCCGACATAACCCGTCCTTGCCCCCGCGAGGCGGGTATGCGTAGGCATTTCCCCATGTAATAAAAAAAAGGTAAGGAGAGAACTTAGACTAGTTTCGTATAATTTATGGTTCTTAGAGATAGGATTATTAACGAGAATATGTTAAAGAATATTAATATTTGTGTTCCAGCTAGGTATATATGGCGGCGGCGTCAGCCAGACCTACTAGCCGTCCCTGGATGTCGCACTAACTTACTACGAGAGGCACCCCTGACGAGAGCGTTTCGAACATTAAACCTGATCGACAGAGAAACGGATTTATTCTTTTGTACTCTCAACGAATTCACAAAACTTGCGTTATGGATAATTAGCTATAAGTTAATATAGTAATATAGGTAACATAGGATTGTAAATAGTGCTTTATCTATCGCATTGGGTAGAAACCTGTAATGTTAGATAATAGTTGGATGTAAATAAATAAATAAAATCAAATTTCAATTACCGTCACCATAACAGGTTACAAAAGTCCACTGCTGAACATAGGCCTTTCTAGTGGATTGCCTAACAGAGGAAATATTTCCATAGTAGTCACGCTTGGCATGCGGGTTTGCAACCACAGTTTTTATGGTTTTAGTGGTTATTAGGAAGACGCTGCTGCCTATCACATGATTTATGCACTTTGTCGTCTCTTACAACACCCACGGGATAATATGTGGTAATGGATATTCTTACGCCGCAACTACACGGAAAATTTTATAATTAATAACATGTTATCATTGTTACTCAATAGCTATTTAAAACTAAGTAATGTTTGTATTGCAATGGAGATCTATTTTGTATGATGTTAATTTCAGTGGAAAAAACACTTACAAACAAATTTTTGAAAATTTTGTTTTTCTCACCGAAATGGGTATATTTTATTTCATAATATTAACGACGCTCGTATGAGTTTCGATCAACGTCACCCTATAGTTTTACCACGTAAAGATCATATTTTGAATTTATTAGTTGATTACCACCATAAATTGAATTGAGGTGCAAGAGAGCGAGTGGCGGCAGCGGTCGTCCTCATGATTTTCGGCCATCTCCACTTTCTTATTGACCGCTAGATGACGCCACATTCTAGCTTCACCCCCTCCCTTCAGTGCGTGCCGAAGAAATGCGGATTGGATAGAGGGAGGCACCGGCCAGCAACTAACCAACTAAACGAAATGCGAGAGTACTCGTTTTTCCACGAGTTTATTACTGGGCTTAATCAACGTACAAAATTAAAAAAACTATTAAACTATGTCTTTGACATAACCGTAATATGGTGAAATTATGTAATTATTGAAAATTATTTTCTCTAAAAATTACTAAAAATATTTGTGTGTTTTACATTTTCATTAATTGATTACAACCTATCAAAGGTCTACCCGATTAATTTAAACCTATATACCTACAGACTGTTGCGGGTATTAATTATATTTTTCAGGTTTGAAGGGGAAGTTTGGAGTTCTGCTGTGTATCTGCTGCTCTAGTTTCCCTCAGTTTGTCGAATGATATAATAAAGAAGTGGGTTCTCTTTTACCACCACTACAGAGCTCAATAAAAATAACAAATATAAGGCAGTAGTGCGATCGTTTCTGTCCCGAACGAAACGTGTATTTGTATGAATCACTAATGATTATTCCAGAGCAGGATGTTTGTTGGTGTTCAATTTTGTATATAATATTTTTTACGACACAGGAAAATTTCTAGTTAGTAAAATTTTTAAACTCTATATATTAATTATGTTTTCTTGACGAAATGTAGATCACGGCGGCCAGTCTTCTGCGCAATACAGACATATTGTGTACAAATGTGTGCGAAAACACTGCTGCACTACGAAGGGAACTAGTTACGACGGGATAAAGGTCAGAGGCAGGACCAACGGATTTACGTTTTTTTTTTCGAGTTACGAGTGACAAACACAGTCAACTTCTTGAATATGAACTACTTTTGAGAATTTCTTAACAAAAATCCGCTTTATACTCTTAGCTTGACCTGAATATATCACTAGGTGTAAGGATTCATTTTCCTAAGTGGTAGGATTTTTTCACTAGGCGATAGGATTCCTTTTCTGTCTAAGAGTTTTTCTGGGATGGAACCAACTTCTTGTCTATTTTGGCTGCCAATTAGCAGTGCCTACACTGTTATGTTTTGGTCTTAACGGTAAAGAGAATCAGAATATTTATAGACTGTAGAGTTCCATCGTATTTTTTGAGGTGACGACGCATCAGTTGTCTTTCTTGTTTGAAGTTAGCTACAAGTGTGCTAGGACCACAGAAGCTAGGACTGTTAGTTCATTTCTCACTTCACATTATATATAAAATATATTTATGTATGAATGTAATGGAATTTAGTAATTAAGTTTTCTGCCACTTCCAAAAGTCAGTTACGTGAATAATATGAAATGTTTCACACGTATTAAAACCGATGATAATACAGTAATATCTAATGACCTAGTATTTTGACTGCAAAACGCATTTAAATTTTAATATATTTTTAATGAAACTTAAAATAGATGCTTTTTTGTGCGAGCAGCCATGCAGATCTAGAGAAGGATACCAGTACCACTGCGACCTAAAAGATATTTTTTAATCGCTGCTATGACTATAGTTCATTGTTAAGCCCTATGTACTCAATGAATACAAGGAATTGCTTAGCCGTTAGCAATTTCACTTCTTCTGGGTGGAGTACATAGTTTCCTAGATGAGTGCTACGTTTGCTCATTAAGGGTCTGCAATCAGTTAGGATGTGAAGAGGCGTTTCTTCTGATATGGAACAGAATCGAGACATCCTTAAGTTGCTTAGTCCCGGGATGTACATGTGTTTTTTAAGACAACAGTATCCTCTCTAGCCAGAATGCGCAATTTATTTTTACTTAAACCCAGGGCTTCTGAAGCGTATTTACGATAAAAAAATACGGATTAAGGTTTTAGAATATTTTAAGCTTGGTGTGTCAGACCAGATCTTAAGTGATAAAGAGTTTCAAGGGTCAATCAGGCTAAGCTTCTTGAGATTACACAAACTGGCTCGGGTCCAATTTGTAAACTCTTTTAGCCCTCCCGTGCAAGTTTATCGTCAAATTCTTTGCCTACAATACCCCTGTGGCCCGGAACCCATCTTAACATGACTCTGTTGTTACACCCCAGGGCGTTTAAACTGCTCACGCAAACTCCAACTAGCTTCGAGTTCAATATATAAAGTTTTACCTCAGCGTTGCTTGAAGAACTCCTCAGACTTTCCCTGAGGATCAACATGACGCTCTCACCGAACCATTTGCCAAACTGCTCGTCGGATAGGAAAGCAGAATAGGTATTAATCTAGTCCTACAGATAATGTCAAAAATTTAGGAGTAGATTAACCCCGCCTAAAAAAATAGACGCTTAGTTAATTTACTCACTTCTGAACTTTCATTAATTGCTTAATGAAAGTGCTATCGATGAAATTGGGATTGAAATATATGTAAATTCTAACGATAAAACTTACCCCTTCAGTTTTGGAAACATTCCAAATCTAACGATTACCTCGCGTTAGATGCTATTTGTCTTTGTGGATTGAGTCTAATATCCAATTAAAATTTAAAGTTCTAACATGCCATGATTAGTTACAATAACGTTCGAATCAATTTAGAAACTAACAAGCCTCCTGTGTACGTTTGTTCTGATTTTGTGACAATGTATTGTAATTAGCGGTGTTTAGCGGTAATTACAATGTATTGTAATTAACCGATTCACACAAATTACGAAACATTTAACGCCATTTGTTTTTCTGTGGGGTGGTAATACTACTATTTTGTCTAAGAGTCCATTTGGGTAGGTACCATCTACTAACCTATTTCTGAGATCAAATGACAGTGCTAGTAATGTTTTTTTCGGTCTAAAAAGAGGCAATATATTACAGAGGAATGGTTGAGGGATTCTATTTCAGTCGTCAAATGACAACGCCTCTACAGAGGCTATAGCCTTTTTGTGTTAAGAGGTCCTGCAGGTGTCCAGGGACTGCAGTAGCTACTCACCATCTGTTGAACTGCTAGCTTGTCACTAGATTTTCATAAAAAGGTTTCAATTAAAAAAAAAACTGAATGAGTTGAATTGCTTTTTTTTCTGTAAATTAATGTTATCTGTAGTAGCCCAGGATTTTAGGTAGTTTTTTTACGTAAAGTTTTTTAGGCAAGCCATTGCAATTATTGAATGTATTAATGCTATACATCATGCTCCGTGTATACAACATCACGAAGAAAACTTCATGCTACAGAAATACTAGTGACGCTTGTGGTCGCAGTCCTACTAATTCGACCTGTGGAAATTTGACCAATTGTGTGCAAGAAACTAATGACTTATTCTTAGATTATACAGTGTATACATAGATAATCGTGAGCAAATTTACGTAGAAAAAAAGCAGCTAACGAGTGGCTGGTATCTACTGCACCTCCGCTTAGGTGTTAAGTACCAATTTTGTATATTAAATACTACACGAAGATTTATTCCAGTTAATGACGCATTAAGCACGCTATAACTTGCAAAAAATTTCTTGCTATTTTTAAATGTACATATTTATAGCGCGTAATGGTATCTAGACATTTTATGTTTTCGGCCTATATTTTTTATATAGGAAAAGGGTGACAAGCGAGCACAGAGTCCACCTGATGGTAAGTGGTTACTGTGGCCAATAGACATCTACATCTATCCTCGTTTGAAAACCAAAATGAAGGTGCGTTGTCAGCCTTGAGGACTAAGATGGAATGCCTCTTTTCCAGTAAAAAGAGTCTCTGTTTCTCTACACTCACCATGCGAAACACAGCAGCATTAAGCTGCTATTTGACGGTGGTATTCTGTGAGAATGTGGTTCTTCCCCAGTCGAGCCGAAACATTCGTGCTACAACTTTACAATTAACATAGCTGCAGCGTAGCTCTATCACGTATATTACTGCAATGCAAAAATGGCAAAGTGTATACATATTTTGTTACGATATTTACCCGAGCATTAAAGGCAAAGGAATCGTAACTCACATAGCCATAAACATAACCAAAAAACTTTTTAGTAAAAGTATTTTGGCATCATTTCTAGAATCATTTGGGTATATCATATAATTTTATCTGCATTAACGATAACACCATTAAAATATACATCATCATAGCCCTACACAAGTCCACTGCTATACTAAGGCTGAACAGTCCAGAGTCATCTGCATCCATCTACATCCTGGCAAAAGGAAATATATACACAGGTTTTTTCGTAACATCTATGGTACAGTAATTTTCGAAAGAATTAAGCTAATAAGAGCTGGGGACAAAAATCGAAAAGAGTTTTGTAATGGCCAATAGTTCAATATCAAGTCATATCATACTATATACATATATATATATATATATATATATATATATATATATATATATATATATATATATATATATATATATATATATATATATTCAACTCATTCAGTTTTTTTATTGGCCACAGTAACCACTTACCATCAGGTGGACTCTGTGCTCGCTTGTCACCCTTTTCCTATATAAACAATATAGGCCGAAAACATAAAATGTCTAGATACCATTACGCGCTATAAATATGTACATTTAAAAATAGCAAGAAATTTTTTGCAAGTTATAGCGTGCTTAATGCGTCATTAACTGGAATAAATCTTCGTGTAGTATTTAATATACAAAATTGGTACTTAACACCTAAGCGGAGGTGCAGTAGATACCAGCCACTCGTTAGCTGCTTTTTTTCTACGTAAATTTGCTCACGATTATCTATGTATACACTGTATAATCTAAGAATAAGTCATTAGTTTCTTGCACACAATTGGTCAAATTTCCACAGGTCGAATTAATAGGACTGCGACCACAAGCGTCACTAGTATTTCTGTAGCATGAAGTTTTCTTCGTGATGTTGTATACACGGAGCATGATGTATAGCATTAATACATTCAATAATTGCAATGGCTTGCCTAAAAAACTTTACGTAAAAAAACTACCTAAAATCCTGGGCTACTACAGATAACATTAATTTACAGAAAAAAAAGCAATTCAACTCATTCAGTTTTTTTTTAATTGAAACCTTTTTATGAAAATCTAGTGACAAGCTAGCAGTTCAACAGATGGTGAGTAGCTACTGCAGTCCCTGGACACCTGCAGGACCTCTTAACACAAAAAGGCTGTAGCCTCTGTAGAGGCGTTGTCATTTGACGACTGAAATAGAATCCCTCAACCATTCCTCTGTAATATATTGCCTCTTTTTAGACCGAAAAAAACATTACTAGCACTGTCATTTGATCTCAGAAATAGGTTAGTAGATGGTACCTACCCAAATGGACTCTTAGACAAAATAGTAGTATTACCACCCCACAGAAAAACAAATGGCGTTAAATGTTTCGTAATTTGTGTGAATCGGTTAATTACAATACATTGTAATTACCGCTAAACACCGCTAATTACAATACATTGTCACAAAATCAGAACAAACGTACACAGGAGGCTTGTTCGTGAAAATTAATTACATTATGAATGAATAATTATGCCATCAATAGCGATGGGCATAATTATTCTAATTTCACGACGATATTTTGTGAAAAAATAAATAACGCTTAATTTAAAAATGCTATATATTATAAATACCGAACATTCTAAAGCAAATTACATTAACCCTTTAAAACAATCACCTTTAACAGAAATAAAAATTAATTAAATTGTTTATTAAAATACTTATTCAAACTTCATAAATAAAAGCAAGTATTTACATGTAATAATATTAAAATATCGTGGGCTGTGAGCAGGGATTCTTTCAAATTCATCCATTACCATCCAATTCTGAGCTATGTTCAGAAAAAATTCAAGTCTTGAACCCAGCAAGAAGTTAGCTTAAAATCAATTTCTATATCCGACCCCAACAGATATACACGAAGGTAAGTTAATAAAAGCGTGGCAATAATCAGCCCCTAATCATACGTTTTTTATCGTATTGAATTCAAATTTCCACAGAATCACTTTACACGGCAAAACATTTACGTCCGTCAGTAGTGCTATTCATATTTCTATACAATTTTAGTAAATTGCGATACTTAAACGTAAGTGTCAGAAACTTGTGATAAACGTTACAGATCCAAGCCTGAAAAAGTACTTTCAGTGACGAAAACAGAACTGTGCATCATGTCGATGTAGACACCTATCTAAAAGAGAGCTCAGGATACCGCTTAGAGTCTTGGAATACTATATATATATATCTACTTTTTGTCAAATATGAGTCAGTGCTTGACAACTATTAAAGTTTTTTGATTTGTAATTGATTGGTAATGAAGCCATAGATGGTAAATCGCACTGTTTAGCGTAACAAAAGCCACTCTTGCCTTGAAGATGCTCAGATTGTAATCGGACGAAAAGACAAACACCAACAGAATATATTCACCGTTTATTTTTATTTCTCCTTTGCTATACGCTGTATCGACAACATACGACCTGCCTATCGCCTGCTCATATGATGATGGAAAAGGATGAGAGGGATTAAGGTATGTAATTCCTGCGTTAACTCTTCGAAATTCATCCTATAGAATACCGAGGCTGACTTCTCTGTGTCATATATATATATATATATATATATATATATATATATATATATATATATAGTATGCATGGAATGCGTAGAAACATATATATTTTAAACTCTTATATTTTATTTTACAGTACTTTATATCCCTTTTTATATCTAGTTAAAAATATAAATGACAAAAAACAAGTGACATTCTACATCGTACTTAAAGGTACTACGCCAGTAGTCGATTTGATCAGACAAAAACTGGGAAATTAATTGGAGAGCTTTTTATTGCGCCGTAATTACTGAATATTATTTATTTTCGAGACTACAATAACGTAAGCTGAGACATATTTCAATTAATTTATTATGTCTGATGTATGATCTTTTACCTTTCCGGAGGTTTTACAGAAACAGGGATATCTCGGAAATAATTACGTTACATTTGTAGCGTCCCTTGTGGGAGGCCTATGATCACCAGAGGACTTGTAGTAGGCTGTATTAATGATAATGATTGCACGACAAAAATATAATATTCACAACAGCCCATCGACCAGCTTCCCGCATCACTTAACAAGTCATCACTCCTTAAATAGGCAGGTCTTTGTTGTCGATGCAGCGTATAGCAAAGCAGAAATAAAAATAAACGGTGAATATGTTCTGTTGGTGTTTGTCTTTCCGTCCGATTGCAATCTGAACATCTTTACGACAAGAGTGGCTTTTGTTACGCTAAGACAGTGCGATTTACCATCTATGGCTTCATTACCAATCAATTACAAATCAAAAAACTTTAATTGTTGTCAAGCACTGACTCAGATTTGACAAAAATTAGATAATACTTCGTATTACATAGATCTACACGATATCCTGAGCTTTCTTTTAGATAGATCTCTACATCTATCATCTACTTCAACTACACTACATGATGCACAGTTCTGTTTTCGTCACTGAAAGTACGTAGTGTATGCCTTGCAGGATGAAAGCGTGCAGAGCTGTCCGAGGCAATAACCATAACAGAAATATGGAAACTAAATTGTCTTTAATATACATAGACTGTATGTCTATGGATGTTAAAGACCTATCTTATCTGTCTTATCTCATATCATTTATAGTTGAAAATTTTCTTGTGATTTGTAACAAAATCATAAATAGATACGTTGTCATCCAGTAATTTTGGTGTTACCTAATGAGAACATGTAATCAAGTCAAATTAAATCGAGACAACATAAATCTCAAGCATCAGTTTGTTGTTCGTATAATCTTCACATTGTTCCTTTTTCTCCGTGCTGCCTATAAACCTTAACATAGATAAACATATAACTAGGCATTTTCACTTTTATAGTGTTTTGGGATATGATTATTAATCTGTCATATTTTGAAACAAATTTCACACAATGCGCCTGACTATAATGCTTTATAATGTATTTTGTTTTATTTATTTATTTTTACAAAATATAGTTATTAAATAACGTCCGACAGTACAAATAAAGTTATAGAAGTTTTTCCGTGCACCATCAATTCGTTATTTCGAACATGATAAATCGGTTCGCGCTGCGAAACTTACATAATGACGTATATACATGATGTGACAAAACAGCAAAATAGTTTTTGAACCAGATGTGTACCAAAGCAAAGCATAGTTAGTGAGTATGATAAATATTATTAGTATTTGAGACGTATCTTTACCATATTTCTGTTATCGTTTTTGCCTCGGACAGCTCTGCACGCTTTCAGCCTGCAAGGCATACACATTTATTCTAAACGGTCCACCCGAAAAAAGTTAATGAATGCGCAAGTGTTAATACTAAATTATAATTATTATTAATATATTATTTCTTCTACATTTATTGCAATCTTGATAGCGTGTGGAGACTATTTTTATGTATGTATTGATAATTAGTAATTTACATTTTCTAACACCATTAAAACCAAAAAAAAATATGTCCCATTGTGATATTGTTAAAAATCAGAAGAACATTTTTTTTTCAATTAAAAGCGATAAGCCTACCGTCTTTAATGTACATATTTAAATTGCATTCCCATACTTTTATTACCATTTTGTTACTTTTACCAGTTTGTTCGATAAAAAATAGATCAAAAAGAAGTAGTTATTATGGTTTCACAAACAAAAATCATTTGACTATGTAAAAGTTAACTGACTTTTTATTTTTACTGGTTTTATTAAGGATGAAAAATATGTTTAATACCCGGCAGTAGATGACAAAGTAATATCCCTTTTCGCAGAGATAACAACACAGCTTGTTTGGTGTGCTTTTAAAATTGAAAAATCACATAGAATGCAAATATAAACGTTTATATAATGAGTACTATAAATGAGTACTTTCTTGCAATATAGTTATGCCGTTTCTACTGAGGTTACTGGAACTGGATTTATCTGAAAAAAGTAAAGAGGTAGAATACAATACAAATGTAAAAGATATGAAATTCTACGCATTTCTTAAAACATAATGGATCGAAAGTATTCACCTCTCGAAAAATCCACATACAAGTTGGTGCATGGTACATATCTGCAGTTACAAGAAAAGCGAACATTTCATTGTAATAATATTGCACAATATTATGAGTGTATTCTATCGTAAATATTTACTTTAAATGTATTTCATAAAATTACTATTGATTACGAGTAAACAGAAAAACACCGTCACATTATTTAAAAAAAAAAACAAGAGAAAAAATAATAATTTATAGTGTCGTTCTACGAGAATAAATAAGTGGAGACTACTAGCAACACGATAAACTAATCAATTCCTCGTTGGTATCTTATATATTACTATATTATATTTGTTGACGCCACCTCTGTGTTTGTATAATATGTAGTCATGAATTGACGGACCGAATCACACGAATTTTAAACTACCGGGGGAAAAAAATAAGATTTTTACAGTTATCCCAACTAAACAGTCCTCATTGTAACAGTAAAAAGTAAAAGTAGCATTTATTTTCTCTTACATATGATCAGTACTTTACAATAAACTAAGTAATAGTAAACTTATACAACTAAATAACAGCCATAAATACTAACCAAATAAGATCTATGTGGGAGATTGGTGCCCAAACTAGGTTGTCCTGTGCTATAGAATCACCAGGCCCCTCCGTCAACAGAAGTGTTATTGCTGTAAAACTCTTAATAAAGATTACAACTACTTGTAATAAAAGTACATTAAAATAAACTTCTTTAGTTTGGAGAAGCCGTTTAAAAATTATTAAAAGATATAAGGTGTACATAGAAAGAAAAACCTGTTTTAAATACTTTTTAAATACTAATAAAGGTAGGTAGGTCTATTGAGTAATATTAATGTGTCGGTTGTGTGTATGTGTGTGGTGTGTAAGTGTGTAATATATATTTAAACAATACGTTCAAATAGTCTAATTTCTGTCTGTTCATTGTCTAACGATTTAGGTAATTTAGTTAAGAAATTTTGTCTCTCTCTTATTTAACGGATATATTTTTAATAATTTGTTGGCTAGATTATATAGAACTGGACCTCTCGAAAAATCTTCGAGCAAATAATAAATTGGTAACCAGCACAGTGCATACTGCATACATGATGCGGAAATGTTTTGGTTAATATAGGATTGGATTTATTATATTCCGTTTTTGACTAATTTAATAATAATAATACTGTCGCAAGAATATAGAACTGACGCACGGTGAGTCACACAATATGTAGACTTCTTTTGTTGAAAATAATCTACGTTTTTTATAAGATATTTTAAGTATGTCTTTGTATACGTTCTTACGTAATCATATGGGTTCTTGTTGCGGTATAAACGAATTTTATGGTAATGGCAGCAGCAAGATGACGAAGCCGCTTAAAAATATATGTTAGTTTACGGACTCTGAACGAAATATGGTTTAAACTCATCAAAGGAGAGTTTCTGGTCTATTATAACACCTAATTATTTTGTGTTTATTGGCTTTTCAAGAAAGCGATACGTACAGGAGCTAAGATGTGATATATAGCGATCATGAACATATAAGTTTAAGTTCTCCTTTCATTTTAATGCTGGGGTGCTGATACAAAAGGGAATGTATTTAGTTTTAGTTGCGTTTAGATAGAAAATGTATATATAGCCATTGTTGTACTGTATTTAGGCCAGTTTATGCAAAAGAATAAACTTCTTTCCAAGATTGACCGTAAAATATAAGTGTGGTGTCATCAGCATAGCAGATAACCTTGCAATTAAGAATATTAATTTGACAGAGGTTACTAATAGAGCACAAAAAGAGGGTAGGGCCTAGAATACCAGCTTGAGGAATTCCACATGTAATACAGCAACCGTCACTCAAAATATCGTCAACTTTGGTGTATTGAATGCGATTGTGTAGGTAGTTGCTAAGTAATTGGGGTTGGGTACATCTAATGCCTAATTTCTTTACAATTGCTAAAAGTTCGGGGAGAGAGGCTGTATCAACCGCTTTTACAAGATCAAAGATATAGTTAACCCTAGGTGGCATACGTGAATTGGAGTTTAAACGTTGAACACGTGGGGTCCATGCAAACCCCACCCGTTTTAGCGCCGGTCACGCTGCTGAATCGCATCTTTGAAGCGTTTTTGTTTATTGAACTTCTAAAGAAGATCATAGGGTATCTATAGTTAAATATAAGAGTGTAAACTCACTTCATTGGGAGTCACAGGATGTAAGCTTACGGTTGTTTGCTCAGTTGTTCTATGAGTAGAACTGTCCTCGTAGACGAATGACACTTGAAACTAGCAAGTACCTCTGTTCAGAATACCAGAATTTTATATCAAATCACAAGTTTCTGAAAACGGGGTGAAAAAATATAAAAAACGGAAACAATGAAAAAAGATTTTGATTCGATGACCCCAATAAAATCGAGAAAATCAACATAATAAATTCGAACTTTACATAAAAAGAGATAAAGTAACTTTTTAGTTCTAGAATGTTAGTGCGTCAATTTCTATGGTATCAGTGGGTTCAGTGAATCTCTCTGAACTCGTGAAATGATGTTTTTAGCTGAAATTCTACTAGTTCTCTTTCCCATAGGGATCTTCGACCAGATAGTCTCTCTTTTCCCAGAAGAAATTTTCTATCGTCATCGAAGTCCGAATCTGACGGAATCTGGGGTAGAAATGGATCTGCTTCATCGTCGTCTTCAGCAAAGAACTCATCGGCAACGTTGTCATTATTTAGCAAAAAGGCATCGACGTCTCCACTTTCTTCGGTGGACCACTCTTCGATTAGTTCTTCTCTCTCCTGCCGCTCCAGCTCAGCCCTAATCCATTCCTCGTTCGAATATCCAGCCAAATTTTCCCAAAAAAAATTTTGAAAATAAAGGTGGGAAATGGACTAAATTTTTGTTACAATGAAGTACACGTGGGGTCCGTATGGACCCCCAATCACTTTTTTCAACAAAAGAACCGAAATTATTGTGGACAACTTACCTTAAGGACCGAAGCGCTCGGCCCCGCGCCTCGAGCAATTTGCAAAGTGGGAAGGTACTCAAGGCGACGGCTCCTAGATGCTAGAAGGCGCCACTATGGAACAAAAATGGTGCGTCTGGGGTACGCGTAAACCCCACGTGTGCTACGGAGGGTTAACATTTTAGAATGGGAATCTAGGTTTTTCAGCCGCAAAGCTCACAAACAATAACTTACAGATTCTCCTGCAGATTTAAATTTTCTAAAACCAAATAGAGTAAGTAATTAAACTTAGACAGTAATTTATTTGTTTCTAGGTATTCTAAATGTCTTTTTATTATTATTTTTCAAAGATTTTTGACAAAGTGGAAAGTATTGATATGTGGCGATAGTTATCGATACAGTCTCTTTTCCCTCCCTTGTGAATGGGCAGTACAATTGATTTCCTAAAAGCATCAGGAAATACACCGTTTTTAGGGTTCCGTAGTCAACTAGGAACCCTTATAGTTTCGCCATGTCTGTCTGTCCGTCTGTCCGTCCTCGCTTAATCTCTGTGACCGTTAGCACTAGAAAGCTGAAATTTGGTACCAATATGTGTATCAATCACGCCGACAAAGTGGTAAAATAAAAATTGGAAAAAAATGTTTTATTAGGGTAGCCCCCCTATATGTAAAGGGTGAAGTGATTTTTTTTTAATTTCAACCCTTACGTGTGATATATTGTTGGAAAGGTATTTAAAAATGAATAGGGGTTTACTAAAATCATTTTTTGATAATGTCAATAATTTCAGAAATAATCGCTCCAAAAGTAAAAAACAATGTGTCCCCCCCCCCTCTAACTTTTGAACCATAGGTTTCGAAAATATGAAAAAAATCTGAAGGGTAGAACTTTATAAGGACTTTCTAGGAAAATTATTTTGAACCTGGATGGAAACAGTTTTTGTACAAAAAAGACAAAAAGTTGTACAAAATAATTTCTGGACCAAGTTTGTAGTATAATCGTTTAAGCAGGCATTTTTTTTAACTTCGTTTACATATTTTATTATCCTGAACGTATCTTTTCTCAAACAAAAAAAGAATTATTAAAATGGGTTCTCGCAATTCAAAATTACCATCGAAAACTTCTGGCACGTCTATGTATTAATTAGTAACCCAATTCCCCGAGAGATGGCGCTGTAGGTGCTTATTACATTGGGTCGGGTATTATCGAATTGTTCTCTGTGTGTGGTTGGTCTCTCCTTGGCATTGCATGTCGCGGAGCGTGCAATGTTGCACGCTCCATGTTCGCGCACGTACCCACTACCGGGAGCAGTTGCAGGAGCGCGGAGCGCTGCTGGAGCGCGAACATAATGGATACCCACCTTTAAACTCATAAGTGGGAATATTGTGACGGACGGGAAACTACGGAACCCTACACTGAGCGTGGCCCGACACGCTCTTGGCCGGTTTTATTAAACACTCGTTAAAGAGCATTTTAGTGAGGGCTCAATGTAATATATTATAGCTTTAAGTCTTTCTGCTGAAATACTATCCCACCCAAGTCCAGACTCAGTTTTTAGATTAATTATCAAACGTTCAGTTTCATCGTCTGAAATTTCCTGCATCACAAAAGAACTAGTACTAGATAAAACATTTTTTACACCATTGGATGGCATATGTGGAACATTATTAGAAATATTATTATATAATGTGGTACCAATAGTAGTGAAATAATTTTTTATATAATTTACTGACTTCTCGAATCTTTCTCTAAAGACACACCGTCTTTAAGGATCAACAGCTCTTGCGAAATATGTTTGATTTTTTGAGTGTAGTTGCGTTGTGTGTATAGTTTTCCAAAGTCCTTTATTATTGTTTCTATTTTTAATTGTTTCATTTTGATCGCATATTTTTTTTCTTAATTAAATTTTAACAAAAGTTCCTATATATCTTATATATTTTCACTAAAATATCGTTGTTCGGGTTTTGCTTTACTTTTGAGTGTATTCTATCCCTGTTTGTTATACACTTTAAGATACCTGTACGTATCCACAGTTTCATTTTGAACTTACTCCTAAGCAATTTTATTAAACTTAAATTATTATTTATTAGACTCTGTATTTATTATTTTTATATCAGTACATGTAAGTATATCATTGTGAATTTCTTGTGACGAATCAACTAGTTGCATTTTTAAGTAAAGAAGTTTAAAATTGGTTTTTTAAGTGAAAATGATTTCATATAAACTTTATGAACGATTCTAATGTATGTAATTTTTGTATTTAAAAAGAATTGAATGCATAGATAAAGATAGCTGTTTTTTTGAAAACCACGTATAATTTTTTTTACCTTTTTCCTCTTGCGTTTCTTTATAATCGGCATTAGGAACTGAATACATC
The DNA here is from genome assembly GCA_036936625.1 of Parnassius smintheus behrii. Classification (NCBI taxonomy): domain Eukaryota; kingdom Metazoa; phylum Arthropoda; class Insecta; order Lepidoptera; family Papilionidae; genus Parnassius; species Parnassius smintheus. The sequence goes on along the minus strand of JAUPFT010000022.1, from coordinate 4,278,445 downwards.
GGAATAAGGATTTTTACATGTGAATGAGGAATGAAGCCTTTTTTACGAGTTAGGACAATAGCGCTTCTACAACAACAACGAAATCAAAAAGGTAAATGTTTCACTAAAGTACCGGATGTTCTACAGCTATACCATAAAGATTGTTCAAGAGGCCATCTGGGAGTTAAACGAACTCTACTGAAGATCCGAGAACGGTTTTACTGGGTTCACTGTCTATACGATGTCGAGGACTGGTGTCGCAAAGGTACAAGTTGTGCGGCTGGAAAGGGACCTCAGACTCGTTGTAGAGGTGCATTGAAGTTGTATAATGTTGTTACACCACGGGAGAGAATAGCCATTGACGTGGCGGGGCCGTTTCCGGAGAGTAAAAGCTGTAACAAGTATTTCATGGTTGTGATAGATTACTTCAATAAGAGGCCAGAAGTCTTCGCCATTCCAAATCAAGAAGCTTCAACAGTTGCGGATAAACTGGTTCATGAAGTTTTCTGTCGTTTTGGAGTACCTTTAGAAATTCACAGCAATCAAGGAAGGAATTTTCAGTCTCAAATATTTCAGAAAACTTGCCGAGTTATGGGTACTCATAAAACAAGAACGACTTCTTATCACCTGCAATCTGATGGAATGGTGGAACGATTTAATCAGACATTGGAGAGGTACCTAGCAAAAGTTGTAGACAATCGGCAACAAGATTGGGACAAGCACATACAACCGTTTTTGTTGTCATATCGAAGCGCTGTTCACGAAAGGACAGCAGTGACACCAGCTTTCGCAAACTTTGGAAGAGAATTACGGCTACCTGCAAACCTGATTACCGGTATACTACCTGATGCCCCACGCAGTGTAACCGATTATGCAAATGACTTGCGGAACAAAATGAATGACATTTATGAGCACGTCAGACAATCGGGCCAGCAAATGTCTGAAAAGATGGAAACCCGGTATGACCGCAAAATGAACAACAAAGGCTTCGACGAAGGTTCACTAGTATGGTTGCACAATCCAGTCCGCAGCAAAGGGAAATCTCATAAGCTTCAAGCTAAATGGGACAGCCCGTACCGGATTGTGACCAAGATCAACGATGTAACCTACCGGATACAGAAAGGTGCAAGAGGGACTCCTAAGATCGTCCATGTAGATCGCCTGGCGCGTTATTATGGGACCGATAATGCTCAGGACGAGCATGTCTTAGGAGGGGACAGGGTTGTGCGCCTAAGTTGACGTCTAACACTAGTGCCATCTAGTGTCGGGCAACAGAGCGAGGAGCGCTTTCGAGAAAATGACATGACTAATCTTTTAACCAACAGCGCCATCTAGTATCGAATTGAAGAACTAAGCTTTCTAGAAGCCTCACACTCGAACTTTCTGCGTCTGGTCGGTCGGCACCCGTATCTACGTGAATATTCTAGATGTTTCGGCGTAAAAGTGTATTTAAACCCGCTGCATGCCGCAATCGGGGCAGTATTGAATTTGCAAGACAAGCGAAGCTTCGGAGCGAAATAAAATGAATCATTGTGGTTAATTATTTGTGTTTTAAGTTTTAATTGGTGTAAGGTAATAAAAGTTTAAATTTTGGTAATTCAATCGGCAGTTTTTATTGTCACGAACCTCAGGCTCGTAACAATATTGGTGTCCTTTCTATTTTTGGTGAATACTTCAGAAATGATTACCTTTGCCTTAATAACAAGCGCTCATACCTTTCAAATCTAAACAATAATAGGTTTATTTTTGCTTATTACTTAAGTTTGTACCCCAATATTGCTAGCCATAAAGTTGTCTTTTGTATTAAGTCCATTTCGTTGTCCTTTCGAATTTTATTAAGTCCTTTAATGTGAAATTCCCGCTGTTTCCATTATTTCTGTCTACTTCAATAGTTTAAGGCGAATATAGGTTGTAATATTCGTCCTCCTATCATTTCCAAGACAGTTTTAGAGTAAGGCAATGTCCTCCGCACTGCCACAATATGTGTTTGCAAATTTTTCCTATTTTCGACATATTTTTTCCGATTTTTTTATTTATTTTTTATTTATTCAGACTTCTATACGATGTATTCATTACCGAGCACTTGGTAAATCATGTATTTCATTGGTTCCGGCATGGATAGACGAGGCTTGCTCACTTGCTGTTAAATTTACAGCAAATATTATGCCCCTGAGCAACTGAATCTGTCTTAATTCATAACCATTAGTACAGTAAAAGAAACTGTTTTTTAATAATCGGCTAAAACAAAAAATAAATGATTTCAAGTTATGTAATAATCATAAAATAATTTAATTACTAAAGAAATTATTCGGCATTTCCTAATAACGACAGCCTGTTATCTAAAAATTAAGAATTAATTAGGAATAAAAAAAGAATTAAAACAACTTTCTAATTTTCTAGCATTTTAAGTGAAAGACTGCAAAAGATTACAACATATTTTGACTGTGGCACTGGGAAGCCGCGGGTTCATATTGTAATCTCATCGCACGTAATTGGCAAAAAATAAAAGCACCAGATATATTTTAAACAATAATAGTGATGAGTGAGCACATATCCCACCTTATGGTAAGTGGATGCAATGGCCTATATTCATCTACACCCATCAGTAATTAAGAATCGAAATGCAAATGCGTTGTCACCCCTGAGGACTCAAATGGAATGCTTCATTACCAGTAAATTCTCTATATAAACACAAAAATATTATATTCTTTATTCCTTATTCTTTATTCTTTATTGTACACACAATAAGTTGGTAACAATTATTAAATATTTAAATAAATGTACAAAGGCGATTTTGAAATGAACAATTTTGAAAAGTAGGCAATAATATAAACAAATATTTTGGAAAATAACCTTAGCGCTTTTGGGGAGAGATCAGGCCTAGCGATACCGCGCCGTACTTTTAAGAAAGAAACAGCGTTACACTCGGTGGTATTTTTACTTGGAGGCGTTTACTACTTTATTGATTTTCAGACCTGAAAAAATGATTTGTTTTTTGTAGGCTGTACAAACAATTTTTTCAGGGTGGTATTTGAGCTCGAGGTACTGCAGAACCGACCAAACGTTTCACACGGTGTGTTCACACATGTGCATTGGGCTAAGAAGTCATTTGTGTTGACATGAAAACCACTCAAAGACCCTTTTTTGATCAATAATTGGAACTGACCTAACACTAGCTGAGATTTCGTTTTATCACCATCATCATCATTACAGCCCTTTACAAGTCCACTTCCGAACATAGACATCTCCCCAAGGAATGCCACAAAGCACGGTCCTGAGCTACCTGCATCCATCGACTTTCTGAGTGTCTTACCAGGTCGTTACTCCACCTAGTGTGGAGTCGCTCTACACTACTGATACTAGATTCCCTTTAAAGCTGAAATATTTTTTCATAAAACTCAAGTGACCAACAAGCTTATAGTCCGTCTTATAGTAAGTAAAAACAAAAAAGAAAGCGGCGTATGCGTTGTCACGTCTTTGGATTAAGATGGATTTTTTTTTATAGAAGAGGGGGCAAACGAGCATGCGGCTCACCTGATGGATGGGAAAAACCTAAAAATCCGTAATTATACTGGCTCTTTTATACCTCTAAGACCGAAAATAAGTAAGAGGGTGGTGTAATAATGTCAAAGTTTAAGCTAGTTAACGTTTGTTTGGAAACATTATGGAACCTAAATAAAATTTATGTACATGATATGAAGAGAAATTAATAACAAGCTCTATATTTACACATAAGTGTATTGCCCAATTTAAGTAGGTATATTCAATGTTCTTGTCAAGTGTCTAAGATCTTGCTGAAATTTTTAATTACGTTTATTTTCAAAGAATTTCTTACGGCACTCCTTTTTGTTATTTTTAATCAGCCAGCAAAAGTATACAACTGAACATGAGTTTCTATAGTTTGTAGGCTTTGGCTTTATTTACTCTAGCGAAGCGATTTATAAATCCCAGCACCAAAAGTTTCGCACCTTTGACGCTGCTCCCATCGTCAGTCTAGAGATTTTCGTCTGGCTAAGCTAGGTGGATTTACGAAAGCCTCGCTTCTTCACCTAAGACAGCCACGGGAAAAAATGAGATAATGGTATAGGTTTTAAATCTCTTATACTCTCCGTATTCAGAAGTCATTATGAAAGCATTTTTCAGATTACCCCGTAGGCCCAGTAATCGTAAACGTGATTGCTGATCAAAGGCTAGAATTAAGGTGTGAGCCAAAAACCGCAGTCAGAAAATGGTCGGTGTTTCATCCCCGTGCATCGAAAAGTACGTAAAGCCGTTTATCCTGCGCATGAACTCTCTCCGGATTACCGATCCATCGGACTATGAATAGAAAGTGCTCCTGTGTTTGCACATACTTTCTACACTATAACCCTGACCTCTGCAGAAAGCGTGTCCCCTGTGAGATTCGACGTTGTGACCGAAATTTGAACTGGAGGACATTATTATGTCCAAATGTTTTTTTTATTGTTTTTTAAAGTCAGTTTTTCTTTTGTATAAAAAATTTATTTTATTTTTACGTTACGAAAATACCAACTTCATTAATATTTAATTAAAAAGGCGCTAGTTTTTTGATAAGATCATTCTTAGCGGCTGTGGTTGTGTAATTAATAAAAATGTTAATGCTTTCGAGGTAAGCTTTAATTAGATAAGTTTCACCGTTCATTATAAATTTTATGTTAGTATCATGCTTTGAAAATAATTTTTAATAGATTGGATATTAGTAGATCTTTGAAGTTAATAATTTACTAATAAAAAGTTATTTGCCATCATCCGATCGCACCTTGTTAATAAATTAACAGACGCCTTAGGGTAAGACTTCAAATATATTTTTTTTCTTGCATAGCTGTAGACTTTATTCACTGTTTTGTGTACAAATATGCAAAAAAGCATACTTACTCTTTTAAGTAAAAATTTATTTATATGACCCGGTAAGACATGCGGGAAATCGATGGATGTAGGTGGTTCAGACCATATCCGACGTGTTCTTCCACTTTTAGCCATATGATGAAGCTCAAGGTCGCTCAATAAGCTTTCGGTAGGTCTCTGCTCGGAGTTTTTTTAGATGATAATTATTGTAGAAGCAAAGTAGCCAACATAGATCAACGGATCTGTATGCTGCAATGGCAACGATGAGTCAGAAAGGTCTAGGTCATCACTAGATGAAGTGATGATCTGTTAGGCAGATAGTCGATAGATGCAGTTGGCTCATAGCAATGCTGTGCGTCATTATTTTGCGAGTTTTATGTTCAGAAAAGGACTTATGAAGTGCAATAACATTTAGTTATATTAAATGTGATAACTTAAAGATCATGGTCTATTTTCCAGCAACCTGGGCCTTTTTCGTAATGGAAAGAAAATGTCTTAACCATCACGCTTAGTGAGCGATTAAGCCACAGCTTTATTAGACTGTAGCAACCGGGGAAAGACTGTGATCATAGAGATGTAAAATACTTCATGCCTTGAGCACGCGATTACAGCTCAGAAAATTATGCGGGTTTCGATATGTGATAACGCCATGCAGCAGCTATATTATAGTTGTAGCACGAATGGGTCTGCTTGACCGGGGAAGGACCACGCTCTCACAGATTACCAGCGTGAAACAGCACCATGCTGTTGGTGAGTGAAGAGAACTGGTATGCCATATTTCATCTTAGTGCTCAGATGTGACAACGGTTACTTTAGCCGACTTCATAAAAGAAGGAAGTTATTAACTCGACTATATGTTTTTGTTTGTATGTGTATTACGCGATATCTTTGTCAAATGTGAGCTGATTTGAATGAGTTTTTTAAATAACTTAACGTCAGGGGTAGTTTCATACTCAATAAAATAACAAAACCCTTAAAGGATTAAAAATAGAGGATGGAGTTTATAAAAAGCTATTAAGACCATTTGGTATTGACACCTTGAGCTTTTGATATTTCTTAGTCCAGTTAAACGCATTGAAAGATTTAAGTATTAATAATAAGTAAAAATCCATTTCAAAGAACTAATATATGATTAAAATAATAGCTTTCATTCTTTTATAAACTGTCATAAATCTGTGCTTGACAACACTCGCACCTAATTGTAAGTCGTATTGCAGCCGAAGATTGACTGATTTATCTTAACAAAAACCTATTCTCTATTACCTTCAAGACACCTACATTGAAATTAATTTGTCTTAACACTGACTTCTGCAACTGTTATATGGAAATTATTTAATATATTTTAGTTTTTTGATGTCTTTTTGTTTGAATTAAAAGTTTAGTTTTACTTTAACCTTTTGTAGTTAATCGGATAAAGGTGGGTTTTTAAGAACAACGATGACAAACGATCACACAATCCACCTGGTTATAAATGGATGCTATGGCCCATCACTCACATTTATGATACATCACATAGTCATCTACATTTATACACAATTAACAATCAAAATGCAGATGCGTTGTCACACCTGACGACTAAGATAGATTGTCTCAATTTCAGTAAAAAGGGTCTAGTAGATGTTTATAAGTAGGTCACAGCACCCATTTACATTAACATGGAATGTTTACGTTTCTTATAGTCATCTCTTGCGACAAGCTGATGATAGTTTCGCTAATGCCACCATCATATGAAACTCGGTTACTTAATTAGTTTTTGTATTGATCAAAGTTCTAACTGTAGTAATAAATAACTCGTGTTTTCATTACCACATTATTCAATTCCCTATAAAATTACACACCGCAAATCTATATCTAATTTAGTAATATTTAACTCGACCAAGCGTGTTTTAAAACTATATTTCACGTCTAAAAGTAGTTCGTTTTGTTCAGATTAGTTTTCATGGCCTTTGGATGCACAAGTGAAGGCTTCAAAAACGAGTAAAAAATGTTTACAGTAGTGCTGGTGCTAATAATGTATATGTGTTTGGATATTGTTTGTAATCTGTAAATGTTTCGTGTTTTTGTGTATGTTGTTACTGATTTAATGTAATAATACTATTTTTATAGTGTAATTTTGCTTCAAATTCCATTTCTTTTAATATATGTGTCCAAAATACATTGAAGATGTTATGGGGATGGCACTGAAAAATAAGCGAAAAATTCGTTGCTAACCCCGTTTTCCAGGATTGTCGCGTTCACCGTGTGTACCAAAGTCAGGGAGTATTTTCTGCAGCAGTTACAAATAGACCAGTGCAGAAGCACTGGTCTATTCGTAACACTTCTTATTTTCTTGTTTATTAATTATTCATTGTTTATATTTATAGATAGCTTAATAATTATTGAATATATTTGAGGCATGTTTCATATTTAGAAGTTTTAAATTTTTACTTAATATTAAATATTTTGTATGTACGTCCATTTCTGGTAAATAAATGTATTTTCGTTCCTTTTATTTTTTTTAATATTTCTTAAAACTTGAAGTATTACTCACAATTTTTCTTTTATCGCTAAGCAGGTATTAAGTTATAGCTTATTTTACAAAATATTGGTCGTACAAATATAATTTATACATTTTACGATAAAAAAACAACAGTATCGGCGGTGAGTTGCTATGGTTACGTTATTCACTAGCTATCATGGCTCTTATTGTATAACACTAAGGTAATAAAAATTAAATAAATATGATTAATTACAAAGTTGTTGAGGCAGATAAACGTTATAAGGTTATTGATGTTTGGATTAATTTAATTAAGGATGAACCTCCATTTGTTACTTTAGGCGTACAAAAAAAATTATAATGAGTAATAATAATTAGAATGAGGTACATACTTATTTTACGGAAAATTCGTAATAAATATTAATTTTTTTTAAGAAATTTTATTAAAATTATTTTTATACATTAGTGTTGATAAACGATCACATAGTTCATCTGAAGGTAAGTGTAGTCCATGGTCACCAGTAACCAACTTCAAAAAAAGAGTGCTACCTGTCTTATACTGGGTCTTTAATACCCTTCAGACTGAAACACGGTAGTGATAGTAATTCATTGTGGTAAAAATAGGTATAAGAGTGGTACCTATACGGACGAACTTCTAGGCAGAAAGGAATTTCTACCACCTTGATAAATATTTTAATTTATTTATACAGTTTTGAGAGGACTTCTAATAAGGCCGTATATGTACAATGAAATTATGACCCATGAAATAAATGTGAAAATAAAGCAAAACGTTATTTTGCTCTATTTTTTTAATTATTATTAACTAATTTTTATATAAAACTGGTGATCTGCCCGACTTCGGGCGGGTGATATCTGGATTCTACAACATGAGCACATACCGGATCCAACTATGCCTGTAACCTTCACGGAAGTGCAAGCAATATGTTGACAAAGTTTTACCGCAATATAGTGAACGATATAGCTGATACATACGTACAAACAAACAACGATGTTTATACATTAAATGAATATTATAAAGCTCAAGAGTTGTTTGTTTGGTTGAACGCGGTAATCTCAGGAACTACTGGTTCGAATTGAAAAATTATTTTAGTGTTGAAAAGCCCATTTATTGAGGAGGGCTAAGCTATATAACATCACACTATTACTTATAGGAGCCGAGCATCAATGAAAAATGTTGAATTAACGGGGAAAATTTATTCCTTTAGAGAGCTTTCTTTACCTGCGCTGCGTAAACGATTAAAGCTACGAGTACGCAACAATCATGTACGGCGAAATTGTTCCTCTTTATTTCTAATAGAAAGTCCTCTCAAGAAAGAAAATCTTTTAAGGATGAATCACTATAAGCTTTTTATAGTAATCAAATTTGTTCTAATATAATGCATTATTTGCGACGGTGTTTTTATAAACATAATATTAATCCTTACCCAAATAAATACGCCTTTCATCACCAGTATTTAATTTTGAACAATATTGTCTTTAAATTATTCGATTTTAATGAATATCTTGGTGGAATATCACAGTTTTTAAATAACTCCGCAGTAAAGCGCAGCAAGGAGCGGTAGCCTTTGCGCTTTGCCACTAAGGTATAAAGCGAAGCACTACTTCTGATATAATGGGCTCGGAAGTAAATAATCGTCCAACATCCCCATTACTCTTATAGCCTGCAAGGTCCAATATAAAAGAAAGTAAGAATAAAACACGTTTAAGGGTACAAACTAAGTTTGAATGTTCTGCTACTCACAACAACGACGATAGAAGGCATGAATACTTTGCCCAATTACTAACCGAAGAGCTAAAATATATTATGAAACCCATGTATGAAAACAGGATGTTACATCAAAATACAAATTTTATGAACCAAGTGAAAATTACCGCACCAATCAAATAGAGGAAACCGACACGGAAAGTATATAACCTACTGGCTGTAACGTTATGATGAGACAAGAAATACTTTGATATATTGCTTTATAAATTTAACTTATTAACCAATGCAGGGAATTATAATAAATGAAAAACGAAAACTAGGTAGTTACTTAATTTTAATTGTTTTACATAATGATTTCTTATATTTACGCGAACACTACACATAGAAATAAACTAGTTTTTACGGAATTTATCGCGTATATTTAACTTTTTTAATACCCGACGTTTCGAGAGCTTTACAGCACCCATGGTCACGGGAAGGACTGAGATGTTCAACGTCCAGATGTCGTAGTTAACCGCGGTTACCATAGATTAAAATTTAATTTTTGTTCCGATCTACACAGTATGCACATATGGTATCACCGTTCAAATATCTATCTGTGTGGGTCTTTTTTCTATACACAGTATGGCTCAAGGTGTTATCAGGATTCTGAATTACTAACACATCTAGAAAGGCTGAGGAATTGTTTGCCTCTAACTCCATTGTGAACTCAATTTTAGAATTTATAGAGTTAAGATGGTCTAAAAATGCAGTTACTTTATCTAGGTAGAATTGTGAAAGTGTCGTCTACGTACCGCTTGTAGAATCTTGGATTTACGGGAGAAGTAAGCAGGGCTTTCTCCTCAAAGTCTTCCATGAATATGTCGGCGACAATGGGCGAAACAGGTGAGCCCATCGCCACACCATCTGCTTGCTTGTAGAACTCCTCCTTCCACAATAGGTAGCCAGAAGTAAGGCAGTGTCTGAGTAATACTGCATATTCTACGGGCATGTTGTTTTCTTCCAGCCTTATAAGTTATAATTGAGATGCAGTCTTCAACAAGTAAGGAGTTAGAGGCAAACAATTCCTTAGCTTTTCTAGATGTGTTAGTAATTCGAAATCCTGATAACACCCTGAGCCATACTGTATATAGAAAAAAGACCCATACAGATAGATATTTAAACGGTGATTCTCGCCACCATCCTTCACAGTTAGCTACCGTGGGTAAATCTTTGTTTCAGAGAGCACGAGGGATCTGTGACAGTAAACACCTGGCTGCCGAGCTCCAACACGTCAAGCAAGTTTGGCGTGATAACAAGCTTCGGGTCCCGCGCCAACGTCACAGAGAACGAGTGAAGCCGGCCACAGTCGAGCGTGTACCTGTTGTACTGCCATATGTTAGAGGAGTCACTGACAAGATTGGCTTCATCTTGAAGCGCGCTTCCATCAAAACATACTTCAAGCCGCCGAAGAAGATCATCATCGTCAGTTTTTACCATCAGTCAAGTGTAACGTCCCTCTGCAAGATGCAGGAGTTTACAAGCTTGATTGTGAATGTGGTCTCTCCTACATTGTACAATCCTTCAAAAGAGTCATTGCCAAGGCAAAGTCAGAGCACATAGGCAGAATTGGCGAGAGACTCGTTCGCCTTCCTTCTGGAACCCGTGCATTCTGGTCTCTCGCCAAGGCTGTCCAGGGGAATTTCTGTCAGCCATCTCTTCCATCTCTGCACAGGGAGGACGACTCACTGGCCCATACTGCAAAGGAGAAAGCCGATCTTCTAGGCTCCTTCTTTGCGTCTAACTCGACTCTCGATGACGGGGGGAGTACGCCGCCGACCATCCCGCGGTGTGAGTGCTCCATGCCGGAAGTGCAGTTCACACAGCGCTCGGTTCGCAAAGCACTCCTCTCCCTGGACATCCACAAGTCGAGTGGGCCTGACGGAATCCCCCCAATTGTGCTGAGGACGTGTGCTCCAGAGTTGGCACCGGTTTTAACGCGTCTTTTCCGGTACTCCTACTCCCTAGGCGTAGTCCCAAAATCATGGAAGACTGCTTTCGTCCACCCGATCCCTAAAAAAGGCGACCGCTCAGACCCGTCCAACTACCGGCCAATCGCCATCACCTCCTTGTTCTCCAAAACAATGGAGTCCATTGTAAACTGCCAGCTCATGAGGTACCTTGAGGATCACCAGCTGATTAGTGACCGCCAATACGGTTTTCGCCGTGGTCGGTCAGCTGGTGATCTTCTGGTCTACCTCACTCACAGATGGGCGGAGGCAGTAGAGTTCAAGGGGGAGGCATTGGCCGTTAGTTTGGACATTGCGAAGGCCTTCGATCGGGTTTGGCACAAAGCGCTTCTTTCGAAGCTCCCTTCCTATGGGCTTCCCGAGAAATTGTGCGATTGGATCACCAGCTTTCTTGCAGATCGGAGCATCAAGGTCGTTGTAGACGGTGCAAGCTCCGATTGCAAGCCTATTAATGCTGGTGTTCCACAGGGCTGCGTGCTATCGCCAACGCTGTTTCTTCTGCATATCAATGATATGTTGCATACCCGTAACATTCATTGCTATGCAGATGACAGCACTGGTGATGCTCTTTACACCGGCCGAGCCAATATTTCTCGGGAAAACGTCTCCGAGTGCCGGGACAAACTTGTGTCTGAAGTCGAGTCTTTGCTGAACAGAGTCTCGGATTGGGGACGACTAAATCTAGTCCAGTTTAACCCCCAGAAGACACAAGTTTGCGCGTTAACCGCTAAAAAGAACCCCTTTGTCGTATCCCCTCAGTTTCAAGGCACTCCCCTTGTTGCCTCAGCCAGTATCGGAATCCTCGGCGTCGACATATCGAGTGACGTGCAGTTTCGTGGTCACTTGGAAGGGAAGGCCAAATTGGCCTCTAAAAAGCTTGGCGTGCTCAGCAGAGCGGGGCAGTATTTCATGCCGGCACACCGCCTGCAACTTTACAAGGCGCAGGTTCGACCGCACATGGAATACTGTTCCCATCTCTGGGCTGGGGCTCCCCAGTACCAGCTCCTTCCACTTGACCGCATCCAGCGCAGAGCGGCTCGAATCGTCGACGACCGAGTGCTTTCCGATCGGCTCGATTCACTGGCGTTGCGAAGAGATGTTGCATCTCTTTGCGTATTTTATCGCATCTATCACGGGGAGTGCTCTGAGGAATTGTTCGGATTAATCCCAGCCGCCAAATTTCGTGAACGCACGACACGGCAAACGTCCCGATACCATCCACACCATCTGGATGCTTGGCGGTCCACCACTGTACGTTTCACAAGGAGCTTTCTTCCACGTACAACCTCTCTGTGGAATAGTTTATCACCGGCGATTTTTCCGGACCGATACGACCTGGGGACCTTCAAGAAAAGAGCTTACTCCTTTCTAAAGGGCCGGCAACGCACCCGCAATTCTCCTGGTGTTGCGGTTGATCATGGGCGGCGGTAGTCACTTAACATCAGGTGAGCCGCATGCTCGTTTGCCCCCTCTTCTATAAAAAAAAAAAAAAAAAAATACATAGGACACACTAAAAGATCAATTAAAACCCGCGTTAAAGAACATATAGCTGATGTTAATAATCGACTCTCCGGGAAGTCTGCAGTCTGTGAATACGTACAGGATCGCCCCCGTCACTACATCAGATTTGATAGACCAAAAATCCTCGCTAAAGAACACCGATTCCTTCCAAGAATGATTCGCGAGGCTATTGAAATCAAAAAACATCCTAATTTCAATAGAGAAGATGGCTGGGTGCTGCCATCCGCTTGGGATCCTATAGTAAATAAAATTAAATCCCAACCCAAGCATACAACTGCAAGACTTCATGATATCATAAGTTCATACTGTGTAGATCGGAACAAAAGTTAAATTTTAATCTATGGTAACCGCGGTTAACTATGACATCTGGACGTTGAACATCTCGGTCCTTCCCGTGACCATGGGTGCTGTAAAGCTCTCGAAACGTCGGGTATTTAAAAAGTTAAATATACGCGATAAATTCCGTAAAAACTAGTATTATTTAATTGTTTTAAATAAACCTTACTTTCAAACAATCAATAAATAAGGTAATAGGTACGTAAGATAATGGTATATTCAGTTTTACTACAATAATTTGCTATCATTCAACATGTAAGTAATTATAATATAACTAACTTTAAACTTTTTTTTATACGTGGTCGAGCCATGCTGCAGTTATATTAGTAGAATAGTTGTAGCACGAATTGATTTGCTCGACCGGGGAAGGACCACGCTCTCACAGAATAGCAGCGTAAAATAGTAGCTTGATGCTGCTGTGTTTCGTATTGTGAGTGTAGAGAACCGGAGACCCTTTTTACTGGAAACGAGGCATTCCATCCTAGTTCTTACGGGTGACAACGCAACTGCATTTTATTTGTAATCGAGGATAGATGTAGATGTATACGGGCCGCTGCAACCACTGACCATCAAATGGACTGTGATCTCGTCTGTCACCTTATCCTATAAAAAAAACATAATAACATAACTAACTACGTTTATCTGTAAAAAAAAATTTCAAATTTAAATGGGGCGGGGCGAATATCAATGGGTGAATCTTATCAAAAAGTAAATGTTAAATTGCAAATCTTATAGTTCGATTACAATCTTGCTAGTTGTTTATATATATATATATGCTGATTTGGGCAGCGCGGCGGACATTTCCTTGCCCTAAACCCTCTCAGAAATTAGGGCAGGCCTGAGCCCAGAAGTGGGACGTATATAGGCTGTAACTTTACTTTTTCCTTTTATATATATATATATATATATATATATATATATATATATATATATATATATATATATATATATATATATATATATATATATATATATATATATATATATATATAAAGTAACCGTTTTCACAAATATCCGATGAGATACTAATACTTTTGTATTATGACAACCTTTAATGATAAACTTTCTGCTATTGACATGACCAGTAGTAAAATGTGCTTGACTCATCAAGCACATTTAGATTTTGATCATGCTAAATATGCCTGGATATTTAAGTGATATCAGTTTTAAAGGCATTTTAATCAGTGATGTCAGCGATAGCCTGCAGGGAATTTAATTTGCGAAAGGCGTGGTAAAAAGAGAAATTGTGGCTTTACGTGAACTGCGAAGCAAAGTGGAAGCGTAGTTTAGTAAAAACGGCTTTGTATATTTCCTTAAAAATAATCACATTGGTGGATTTTTTTTATTAACTTAATCTTATATCATATTATTATTAGGAAAATAAAAAGGCAGACTTAATGCCTTTTGACATTCTTTACTAGTCAATCCTAGATTATTTGAGGCACTACGGCAGGTTATAACGTGGAAAAGCCACACTGCAGCTGTTATGGTAGTAGCATGAATGGATCGGCTCGACCGGGGAAGGACCACGCTCTCACAGAATACCAGCGTAAAGTAGCAGCTTAATGCTGCTGTGTTTCGTATAATGTGTGTAGAGAACTGCAGAACCATTCAACTGGAATCGAGGTATTCCATCTTAGTTCTCAAGGGTGACAACGCATCTGCTTTTTGATTTTAAAGCGAGGTTAAATGTAGATGTTTATGGGCCATAGCATCCACTTAACATCAGGTGGGTTGTGTGCTCATTTGTCACTTTAATTCTATAAAAATAAACTACGGCAAGTACAAAAATTTACTAATTAACACCTCAGCCACCAAGCGGTCGAATTCGACCGCGGCGGTTTTTCGTCTAAATTCAAGCGCTCGAATTCGACCGCGCACACCCACAGCACTTTAATCCATTAAAACTTATATTTAGAGACTACTCTTTTATGAAAAAGTTTGGCATTATAGAATCAATATGAAATTTTCTATCGTCTAGTGTGATAAAAAGTCAAGTTATCTTATGTATAATTATTTATAATCTACGTTAATTTCGTACGCCATTTCCGCGTGAATGTTATTGTGTGGATTTTTGGATTTTTCTAGTGTTTTATTAAGGTTTTAGTATAGTGTTTTATTATAAAATTGTAATTAAAGTTTTTGTGTGAATATAATTTATATTTTAACGTAAATAATTTCGAGTAATATATATTGAAATAACCGTGATTTTCACGCTGCCGACATTCGCTTGGTGTGTTTTGTTTTTGTCATCAAAATACAATAGTCTTTTTGTAACGAACTAAAACCTGACTTTTATGTAGAAAATTTTGTATTTATTTTATAATGCCAAACTTCTTCATAGAAAAGTAGTCTCCAAATAAAAGTTTTAATGTTTATAAGTGCTGCGGGTGGGTGCCACTGCATGAAAATTTTAAGGGGACTGAGGTGTTAAAATAAGTAATAATTATATAGTTATTAAATTTTACATACTTAATACCTTCTATATAATAAGATAATACATAATTATATCGAAGTTTTTATAGAAGGTGACATAGAGAAATAAGACTAAATATGAGGCAGCATCACCTTCAACTAATAATAATATTAAAAATCTGCAGTGGCCAACTCACCCGACAAACGCTCCGACTATCGCAAAATTTCCCTTTTTAAGGTAATCTATGGCGGAGACCTAACTTCAGCAGTGGTTTTTAAAGGATGTGGGCTTAGAAGAAACAGAGAATTATAAATACAACATATACCGTAACAAAACAAAAAATTTCATCTATCCTACGCTATTTATGCTCAGTATTATCGTTGACGATAATTTCGATAGCCTTCGTTTATGTTACTACCTAAATCCGCAAAGTATTACCTTTTAACACTTAAAAATGATTTGAAAGTCGAACTAAAATTACAGAAAATATATTACGGCTAGCTTTGCAAAATGAAAATACGATGAATATGACAAATGGGTGCACTACGAACTCAATGATCGCCAGCGCGAAGTACACGTCGAGACGTGCCTTGCACTGCTTAACAGTCACAAAAACGTAGAAATTTAGAACCAAATTGTTACCTGTGACAAAAATTGATTCTGTTTAACAATAGAAAGCGCTAAGAACGTTGCTTATTAGATCCTGGTTCAACACCTAAACAATGCCCTAAACGAAATCTCACCCCATATAAATTATGTGATTTTTTTGTTGGTCTAGCGCTGGTGTGATTCATCTCAGCTTCTTACCAAACAGGATGAGCATTACTGCAGATATGTGCTTCAATCAGCTTTATCCAATCGCATGTCCCCGGTGCTCCTGAACGACAATGCGCAACCTCATACTGCGCAACAGATGGTCTCCAAGTTACAAGAGCTTGGTTGGGAATTACTCCGTCATCTGTAGTACTTACCAGACCTTGAGCCTACAGACTCCTACCTTTCCTAGCATTTGAATAACTTTGTGGCGGTAAAAAATTCATTACCGGAGAGACAATACAAAATGCCTTTGGAGAATTTATAGCCTCCCGTCCAGCTAATTTCTTCAAGGAAGTTCTATAAACTGCCCCTGCGTTGGTAAAGATGCATCAATTGCATGGGTGATCATTATGTTGTTATGCAAATCAAAAGCTCTTAATAATATAACTAAATTTTTGGTACACTACGAAAGCGACACCACATGTGGTATACAAGGCATATAATATATAACTTTGACCTGTAGCCGTTCGTAGGTTCAAATCCCGTTGATCGCTTCATATTTGCTATTATAACTTTTTTCTACGATTCTTAAAATTCAATTGCGAATTCTAGAAAATTATTGGAAAAAAATTGTTAATTAAATGTCGAAAAGGTTTTAAAATTTGGGCACAGTATAAATTCTCATTTCTAACTTTCATAACAGAGGGCGTTGTAACAGAAACCTACTTGTTTGTTTATAATACTCAATCCATAGCGACAGTAACGTTTGTAAGAAAAACTATAAATATGATATTAATTACCGTATACTTTAAAGGAGTGATATTCTTGTAATGATTTTTTTAGGCTATTGAAATTCAAAAAATATCAAGAGAAGATCAAGGGGTGCTAACCGGACCTTATAATTAATAAAATTAAATTCTAACCTAAGCATATAATTTAGTTCTGTGTAAATTGGACCAAAAATATTCAGAAGCTCAAGGTAGCTGGGCTAACTGTGACATCGAAACGTCAAACACGTCAATCCCCGTGACCCCGTGACCCCCATGGTCACACGTTGTAAACGCTGAAAACGTGAAATTAATTTCATTTAAGGAATGATATTCTTTCTTGTATTCTAGATCGGCAGGTGTAATCAGTTTCTTTGATGCACAACATAATAAATACAATATAGTAAAAAGCGCACTAATTGATAATGCCTTCCAGCAAAGGGAACGAATGTGACTAATTAACTATAAGCTACAAACCTCAATTTTGCACTAAAACATTAATTTGTTAATAACGTATATTAATATTCGATATCCACAACAGAAGAGGAGTACGACAACGTTACTTTAAGACCTAGAAAGTTATTTAAGTCAAAATCTTGTGGACCATTAGAGAACGATGGAACTAACGTATCTTTATCCTCCTCGAATTCAGAAATTGCACAAAAAAACTTTGGCTACTGAATTATAGATCAACTAAAAGAGAAATTAAACAACTTAGCTTCACAATTACATAGCACACAAAATGAGTTAGAAAATGTAATAATAGAAAATTGCCAGCTAAAAAAAGAAATAAATAAGTTAAGCACACAAAATAATACACTGAGAACTATAGGCAAAAGTCCAGTACAGCATTCAAACAGAACAATGCCGTCAACAAATAAAAATAAACGACATGTTAAAAGAAATGAAATAAATCAAACCATTGGTACACACTCAAACACAACATTCGATAAAGAGTGTGATTTTGAAAGCGGCCTAAAATCATCTTTAGAAAACAAAAACAATATGCAAAATCAAAAACTCACCAACATTTCCGGAAATAACAGTGCCCGAGAAATACAACAAAACAATGAAGCATTCACCCAAATACAACTAATAAATAAACTAATCTATCTTCTGTACTTTGTAGAAAAACATTATATATAACTGGAGGACACTAATGTATAGGATTGCCAAATTTGTTAAGAACATCAAGAATGAATACACCATACGAACATTATCAAATCAAGAATGAATACACCATACGAAATTTATCAAACCAGAAGCTGACACTGAAGGAATCTTTAAAACATGCCAATTCTATATTATCAAATCAAAGAACTGTATTGTTTTAAGTGTTGGAGAACATGATAAAAAACCTTCTAAAGTGATGATAGAGTTAGGTAACTTCCTAAAAACAGTAGATAAAGAGTGTCTTATATTAGTTTTAGGAATTCGCACAAATATGTATTTAAATGAAAGAAAACTTAATAATATTTTGAAAATAACATGTAACCAAGACCCAAATTGCCACATCATCGAATATACTAAGATGTCGAAAAGTTATGCTTTATGTAGAAAAATTAATCAAATTATTAATCAAAATTATTATAATTTTAAGTTTTTAAGTTTTATGCAACATTCCAGAGTTATTAAAGGAAATATACGTAGAGAAGTATGCCATTGTAAACTTGACACACAAAAAAAATCATACGTCGCAATACGCCAATAAAAATACAGACTAAAATTACATCCAACTTTTTCCTAGACCAAATATAATTCATGAAGTCCCATAAAAAAGAGCAAAAAATAATATCATACTTTACAGTAATACCACCTAAATCTAAAGATATGCCACAAACGTTTTTTTTTGTACCCTATACTAGTAAGTATGTACTAAACTCATGCCTCAAAATATAGTTAGCAATGACAGTAAAAATGCCCGAGGAGGCTCTTATCAAAATTCACCCCGACATAGTTTGTTTATCAGAAACTGTCATTCAAAAGGGGTGTGAATCAAACGTAAGTATTAATAACTATAATGTAGCATCAACGTACTGCAGGTATAAAAACAGAATAGAGAAGGTGTATGTATATTAGTAAGACTGAACTTGCAATATAAAAATCAAGATATACCTAAAAAATATGCCACTGACGAAACTTTCGAATGTTGCGGGTTTGAAATAATAAACCAAAAATCATCATTATATGTTTATATAGAACATCCAGCTGTAATATTCAATTATTTTTACATAAGTTTAACATGTTCTTGCATCAGATAACCGAACAAAATAAAAAATAAAAATTATAGCAGAAGACTTTAATATCGATACTCTCAAACATAGTAGCACAAAAAATATATTTTTTTATTGAACTATGGCTTAATAACTCATATTAACAAACCCACAAGACGTAATGCATGTATAGATCATATAATTAGTAACATTTACAATGCTCACGGATAACTATTGGAATTAGCATTATCAGACCACAATACAGCGCAAACGCTACATGTACCTGTACAACAACAAATATATAGCCCTTTGGATCATTACTTTATCTTCAAAAGGGATTACTGTGAAAAATTCCATGAATGTTTGTGTAGTATAACTTGGTCACATATTTATATTGAAAATGACATAAATATCGCATTTGATAAATTTCATGAACTTTCCTGATAATGTATGTTGACTAAAGGCTTAAAGGTTAGTTGTAAAATGAAAATAAAATTACAGTTACAATATTACAAACACAATAATAATGAAAACAAAATTAAATTCATAAAATACGCTAAGCTCCTTTTTTCTCCTTTCTGAAAAAATTAACAACTAAAATAAAAATAACAATGAAGAATTCAAAAGCTGTAAAGCTGCGTGGAAAGTTGTTAGACAGGGATCTGATAAAAGTAATAAAGACTCAGTTATAAATGAAATTGAGGTTGACAATAAACTACATAATTACAGATCCAACTAAAATCGCTGCATCATTTAATGAATACTTCATTAGTCTTACTAATATATCTCCCATTAAAAATACATTAATACAAATAAAACAATAATATCTAGCAGTATTTTTTGAAGCCATATGGTTATGCGGATATAATGAATATAATAAGGTCATCGAATGACACAAACGCAGTGGGATATGATTCCGTCTCTACGAAAATAACAAAATGTTTCAGTAACGAATTAGTACACATTTTAACTGACCTTATTAATCTTTCTTTTACTAATGGCAAATTTCCAGATTGTTTAAAGAAATTTATAGTAAAGCCACTCCATAAAAGAGGTGATAAACGTCATATGGGTAATTATCGCCCCATAACCTTAGTGCCCATTTTTCGAAAATATTTGAAAAAGCAATGTACAAGCGCATAATAGATTTCACCTCAAAATTTAATGTAATAATAGATGAACAATTTGGATTCCAAAGCAATAAATCAACTGCCCATGCGTTTTCATCTAGTAAAAAATGTTCTTAAAAATTTAGATGACGAAAATCACACTTCAGTGATATTAATAGATAGAGTAAAAAAGCTTTTGATTTTGTTTCACACAAACTTCTATTAAACAAACTCGACAACTTAGGCACTTGCGGACTGGCATTAAATTGGATGGAATCATATTGATGCGTGCCTAAGAGTCTCAAATATTCCAGGAAACTTGCCGAGTTATGGGTACTCATAAAAAAGAACGACTTCTTATCACCCGCAATCTGATGGAATGGTAGAACGATTTAATCAGACATTGGAGAGGTACTTAGCAAAAGTTGTAGACAGTCAGCAACGAGATTGGGACAAGCACATACAACCATTTTTGTTGTCAAATCGAAGCGCTGTTCACGAAAGTACAGCAGTGACACCAGCTTTCGCAAACTTTGGAAGAGAATTACGGCTGCCTGCAGATCTGATCACCGGTATACTACCTTATGCCCCACGCAGTATAACCGATTATGCAAATGACTTGCGGAACAAAATGAATGACATTTATGAGCACGTCAAACAATCGGGCCAGCAAATGTCTGAAAAGATGAAAACCCGGTATTACCGCAAACTGAACAACAAAGGGTTCGACGAAGGTTCACTAGTGTGGTTGCACAATCCAGTCTGCAGCAAAGGGAAATCTCCTAAGCTTTAAGCTAAATGGGACGGCCCGTACCGGATTGTAATCAGGATCAACGATGTAACCTACCGGATACAGAAAGGCGCAAGAGGGACTCCTAAGATTGTCCATGTGGATCGCCTGGCGCATTATTATGGGGCCGATAATGCTCGGGACGAGCATGTCTTACGAGGGGGCAGTGACGCGTGGCTAAATTGACGTCATGTACCCGGAACTAGCGTCATCTAGTGTCGGGGACGAGAGCGACGGGAGCTTTCCAGAAATGATACCACGAACGAACAAAACGAAGAACTAAGCTTCTAGAAGCCTGACACTCGAACTTTCGCTGCCTTGTCGATTGGTGCGAGTATTTACTTAAATATTCTGGGTGTTTCGGTGATAATGTGTATTTAAAGGCGCTGCAAGATGCGATCGAGGAAGTATTGAATTTGGCGAGACAAGCGAAGCTTCGGAGCAAAATAAAGTGAATCAGTGTGGTTAATTATTAGTGTTCTAAGTTTTAATTGGTGTAAAGTGAATTAAAGAGTTAATTTTGGTAATTCAATCGGCAGTTTTTATTGTCATGAACCTCAAGCTCGTAACAATATCTTAAAGACCGAAAGCAAAGTGTAGAAATTTCAAGGTTCAAGCGTGCCACAGGGCAGTATACCAGATCCACTTTTATTTTCATTGTATATTAACGACATCTCTTATGTAACAAATAATTTATTGAGTTTATTTGCAAATGATATTGCCATGCTATTGACATATAACAAAAATGTGACATTGGTAAATTTGTAAATGACATTAATGATTCTTTGAATTTAATAATTGAATGGTTAAAACATAATAATTTACTCATAAATATAAGCAAAAGCAAGTTGATACAATTTTATAAAAAAACAATGGCGAACAAATAAAACAAGTAAAAGAAATTTCCTTTCTCGGTTTACATATAGATGCATTTTTAACGGGAAAACTCACATATAAAAAGTATGTATTAAAACTTAACTGCTTCGTTTACGTACTACGGAACGATACGTTTATTGTATACTTAGCTACGGTATAATAATATGGAGAAATTCTGTAGATATCAATAAAGTTTTCATAGTGCAAAAAAATGTCTGCGTGCAATATGTAATGTCGCCCCTCATGAGTCGTGCAAATCAGTATTTAGATATTTGAAAGTGCTAACACTTCCGTGCATATACATCCTTGAAACAGCAAAATTTGTTAAAAAAAAACTCCGACCTGTTTATAACTGCTAGAAATATTATTAAATCTAAACCCTTGAAGCATCCAGATAAATTATTCATTGAAAAAATACCAAAAACAGATAATAATCATAAGAATTGCTATGCAATGTGCGTAAAAGTATTTAACGCTATACCCAATAACATAAAACTACAACCAAGGAAGAGTTTCGGGAACAGGTTAAAGAAGTGGCTATTTAATAAATCTTTTTATTCGGTTAGTGATTTGTTGGAAAAACAATATCTTTAAATTTTGGACCATTTTTAAAAATAATATTTTAGTACTTAATATATAATGTGACATGAAAATATAAATATTCATCATCATCATCATCATTACAGCCTTTCACAAGTCCACTGCTGAACATAGGCCTCCCCCAAGTAATGCCACAAAGCACGGTCCTGAGCCACCTGCATCCATCGACTTCCTGCATGTCTTACCAGGTCGTCACTCCATCTAGTGGGGGGTCGCCCTACACTACGCCTACCGGTACGAGGCTGCCACTCGAGAACCTTTCTATATATAATGCACATCATTAATATTTATATAAATATTAATGATGTGCAAATAATAGTATTTGTTTTATTATGTTACTTTCCAGTTTATTTTTATGTTTTTGTTGGTTAATTATTATCAATGTTTTTTTTGTAATTTTAATTTATATTGTACTTAATAATACCTAATGTTTTAAAATTTATATCATTTTGTACATCAGAGATGTTTATTAGTTGTACTATATATTTTTATAACAACTGTAAAACACACACATTATGCAAAATAATCAAATAAATAAATATCGACATAATATACGGAGTCCCAGACAGAAAAGAAGTATAGTATGAATATAATAGATAATTTAAATAAATAACCCATTGTTCATAATTGAAACCCTTTATGTGATTTCTCAAATAAACAAAGTATTTAAGTTTTATTGTCTTTATTTGACGATTATTTAAATCAAAATCACTTAATTCAGATTACCCGTTAGCATCAATAACTGTCATCCGAATTTTTTTTGGAGTTTATGGCCTGGTATCTAGACCTTTACGCCAAATCCGAATTTATTTAGTGTATGGAGTGTTGCCAGTAGTTTCTAATACTCCCTTGTCTACTGTTAATTTTTTTATTAAACATTGAAGTTGTTGAGTTTAAATACTGACACTAATATGGCGTAATAAAAATAACAACAGTTACGACACCATTTTTTTCGGCTTAATAGACTTTATCGCATAAACCCAGTTCCGTTTGATTGTAACCTTTTTAAGTTCGTTTTATAACTACAGACTATACAAATTATTTATATATGTGGTAAATGTAGCTCCTTATGCTAACAGCAACAATATTTTTATGAAATACGAATGAAAAAGAGTGCAGAGTCAATGTGACGCTGCGCCCTCCTTTCTGCCAAGGAGGGTCGCGTCCGTATACGGCTTAGAGATCTCTCGTCAGATCAGTAAGCCAATCCATAAAGGCGGTGTTTAGTGAGTAAAAGTCTCCACATAACCACGCAGCCGGCTGCGTGGTATGTTATGTGCATTCACCGCCTCCCTCCACTGCTCTCCGGAGGGTTGCCCACATTTGCTTCAGGCGCAAAAAAATCCATGTGATGTTATTGGATGCCATGGCCGTATGACTGATGGAGCAAAGATCTTTATTTGTGTATATATGTATTTGTGTGTATATATGGATATGTACGTATGTAATGATTTCTTAAATTTACGCGAACACTACACATTGAATAAAACTAAATTTACGGATTATATCGCGTTTATTTAACTGATTTTACTTATTTTTAATTCCCGACGTTTCGGGTGCTTTACAGCAACCATGGTCACGGGGGGGGGGGGGACTGAGATGTTTGACGTCCCAATGTCATTGTTAGCCCGGCTACCTTCAGTTTTTGAATATAAATTTTTGGTCCAATTTACGCAAAACGAACTTACAGTATCTTGAAGTCTTGCAGTGGTATGCTTGGGTTTGGGTTTAATTTTGTTAATTATAGGATCCCAAGGAGATGCCCATACCCAACCATCTTCTCTTTTGAAATTAGGATGTTTTTTAATTTCAATAGCCTCGCGTATCATCCTTGGTAGGAATTGGTGTTATTTTGCGAGGATTTGTGGTTAATCAAATCTGATGTAATGGTGGGGACGATCTTGAACATGTTCACAGACTGCAGACTTCCCGGAGCGTCGGTGCTTCACGTCAGCTATATGTTTTTTCACGCGGGTTTTTATTGATCTTTTTGTTTGAACTATGTAAGAGAGACCACATTCACAATCTAACTTGTACACTCCTGCATCTTGTAGAGGGATATTACACTTGACGGATGGTAAAAAAATATTCTTCGGCGGCTTGTAGTATGTTTTAATGGAAGCTCGCTTCAAGATGTAGCCAACCTTGTCTGTGACTCCTCTGATATATGGTAGTACAGCAGGCACACGCTCGACTGTAGCCGGCTTCATTCAGTCACTGTGACCGAGTGAAGCCGGCCACAGTCTCAGTGACCATGGTTGCTGTAAAGCACCTGAAACGTCGGGAATTAAAAATAAGTAAAATCAGTTAAATAAACGCGATATAATCCGTAAATTTAGTTTTATTCAATATGTACGTATGTGTGTAAGTATGTATATGAAAAAAAAAATGAAAAAATGTTTATTTACAGCTAAGGTGGTACAGATCACAATATACAATATAAGACAATAAAATGGAAGCACAGTAGTCTTAATTCTCTAATATACAATTATTTTAAACTATGATCTTATCACACCAACTAAGCTGGTGTGTATAAACAAGGGTGTATAGTTCTGTGGTCCTCACACTAGGCATGCCTGTGTCGTGAGGGCCTGATACGATTTTCTTATCACACGTGGCTTTCATTAATTGACACTGGGTCGACGTACGGTTATTACATTATGTAAGCTTTTTGTTTTTAAAATAAAATAAAATATAAAATGAAATGAAATAAATACAGGGTGGCCCAAAAGTCGTGGATCAAACGCAACTAGGGGTTAGATGGGGTCATCAGCTGCAAAAAGTTGTTCTACGGGAGGTCCTTAAAGTCAACCCCTGCAGAGTTATAATTTATTTTGTGTTTTTATGAGAAAATTGACTTTTTTTAACTAATTCTTATTAGATTGCCAAAAAATAAACATCCTCTATCTTTTTTATAATTTTCACTAGATTGGTACTGATGAGTCCTTGCGTTAGACATGCTATTTATGGTTGTTTATTGGGTGTGTTGAAGATAGTGTTACGTTTTACGATTATTATTTTTCTCAAATCATAACTTTTTATTTACTTCGGACCCCACTGTGAAAAAAAAATACTCTACCGAAAAGTGACCCTGTATTACAAGTTTTGGCGCATTTAATAGGGATTCTGAAAAGGTATTACACATGGTTATGCGTGGCTTTGATATCTTTTTAGGACGATTATTCATGGCAAGGCCAAAGTTAACCCAACCATAAAACTCGGTTAGGCTTATTTAAAAATAAACTAGAATTAATACAATTAATGACAAAGACTCTCTGCCTCTCTTTTACACTAACTATTTAATCCTTTGTCAGTAAAAGGCCGGTTGGCCCGTCAGTTCAGGTAGCGATATCTTTTCTAGGAAACAAAAGGCTGGGCCGGCAGGGGCGGGGGCTGGGGGATGCGCGTGAGCATGTTTCTTTAGAATGTTTAGTGTTCTTTAGTAACTCGCTTCCTGCCTGTGTGTACGCACGTGTTCTTTTTCTCAGTTTTACGACGACTTGTGACCAGTTTCTTTCCTTTGACCTACGCTTTGTTTTTCGGACTTGTGATAGATTGCCTACCTGTGACCAGTGCTGTGTGAATCGGACGGATTGGCTACAAAAGTGGACAGATAGCTGCTGCGAGGAGAGAATACACCCAACGGGAGTATGCAGAAATGCATTACCTGTATGGCTTTTGCGACGGTAATGCCCGGGCTGCTGCCAGGGAATATCGTCAACGCTACCCTAACCGTGATCGTTTTCCGGATTACAGGGTCTTTATGCGCGTACATAATTCGTACATGGAGGGAGTCTTACCCGGTCAGCATGCTATGAGAGCAGGCAGACCAGTGATGCAATTTGAAAATGAAGATGAAGTGCTGAGAGAATTAAGATTGGATCCTAGTATAAGTCAACGCCAAATATCCAGTAATATCGGGATTCCAAGATCGACGGTGCAACGTGTCATTAACAGAAAAAAATATCACGCCTACCACGTGCAAAGGGTGCAAGCTTTGCTGCCCGGTGACTATGAACCTAGAGTGCGGTTTTGTAGAGAGATGCTAAGATATCACAGAGAAGATCCGCAGTTCTTTAACAAGGTTTTATGGACGGATGAGTCAACTTTTAGAAGAATGGGAGTATTTAATATCCACAATATACATTTTTACTCCAGAGTAAACCCCCATATCATAAGAAATGATCGATTCCAGAATCTGTTTGGTATTAACATGTGGGCTGGTATAATTGGCCAGCAGTTGGTGCTGCATGAAATGCCAGCAAGGCTGAATGGTGCTCAGTATTTAAATTTTTTGCAAAATAATTTAAACCATATTCTTAACGAAGCTGAAGTTCCAGAAGAAAGAATAGCAGAAATGTGGCTGCAACATGATGGCGCCCCGCCTCACTACGCTCGAGCAGTCAGAGATCATTTGAACGAGCGCTTCCCCAACCGGTGGATTGGTCGAGGCGGACATGTTGCGTGGCCACCCCGGTCGCCCGATTTAAATCCATTAGATTTTTTTCTTTGGGGCTATTTTAAAGAAATAGTTTACCAAGGAGAGAACAATAGCGAACAAGAACTACGACAAAAGCTCGAGTTTGCTAGAGTACAAGTAACTAACAACAGAAGTGCATTCCGTAGGTTACGTAGGAATTTTATTAGACGGTGCAGATTATATATTATGGTCAGAGGCAGGAATTTTGAGCATTTATTGTAAAATGTTTTGCTTAATAAAACAATTATTTCACAATCGTTGCTTTGTTTTTTCGTCCTAGAAAGATATTAGAGCCACTCATGGCCATGTGTAATACCTTTTCAGAATCCCTATTAAATGCGCCAAAACTTGTAATACAGGGTCACTTTTCGGTAGAGTATTTATTTTTTTCACAGTGGGGTCCGAAGTAAATAAAAAGTTATGATTTGAGAAAAATAATAATCGTAAAACTTAACATTATCTTCAACACACCCAATAAATAACCATAAATAGCATGTCTAACGCAAGGACTCATCAGTACCAATCTAGTGAAAATTATAAAAAAGATACAGGATGTTTATTTTTTGGCATTCTAATAAGAATTAGTTAAAAAAAGTCAATTTTCTCATAAAAACACAAAATAAATTATAACTCTGCAGGGGTTGACTTTAAGGACCTCCCGTAGAACAACTTTTTGCAGCTGATGACCCCATCTAACCCCTAGTTGCGTTTGATCCACGACTTTTGGGCCACCCGTATTTATATTAAGTTAATATGTATAAAAACAAGTTATTACTGGTAAAATAATATTGTTAGTAAAGAAAATACTGTTATTCAGAAATATTACAATAATTAATAAAACATATATACATTAGAACTCCTATAGATACATATGCATATTACATACTGTATTCATATATTTTATTTACGTAAATATATGATAAAGATTACGGTTTAATTAGGTTTTCTGTACTATCGTAGCTCAGAGTTAGTAACCATTTTGTTATGGTTCTTTTAGCTTCCACCACTGATTTTTCTTTTATATCGCAAAACTTGAGGACGGAGTTGTACACTTGAGTTCTCACGAATTGCCCAAAACGTTTAGAAAAAGCAGAGTTGATAGCGGGAGTTGGCAAGCGGAATACTCTTCGTTTCAACAATGTCTTATACTCTGGAGATGCCAGTGTACACTTATGAACAGTTAGGGTGGTCTTCAATATGATAAGTTGTCTTACATTTAATAGTCCACTGTCCTTATATAAATCAAAAGTTGAATATCTATACGGCTTTTTTAACATTACTTTTATAACCGAACGTTGCGCTCTCTCAACTCTGATCAGGAAAGCTTTTGCTGCACTTCCCCAGCAAGTAATACAGTAAGTTATAAGCGACTGGCATAACGCAAAATACACAGATCTTAGAGTATTTAAGCCCGTTATGTCCCGCAGATGCTTTACAACACCAATAACCTTCCTGACTCGAGCCGAGAGAGCTATTATGTGTTTTTCAAATGTCAGTTTATCATCAACGAGGACACCGAGATATTTAATTACATCGGATCTACTCAAGGTCTCACAGGCACACGATTTGCTTGTGCAAGAAGGCTCATGAATCTTTACCACTGTTTGTTGTACTGGCGCAGTGACTGCTGTCTTATGAAAGCATAAGTACACAGTCTTCTTGGTATTTAGGGTCAAGAGATTATTTTGTAGCCAAATAAAGATCTTTTTAGACCTCTTTCAGCACTGTACGAAGCATCGTTCCACGTTGAGCCATGGAATACGATAGCAGTATCATCGGCGTAACATATCGTTTTGGCGTTTTCCATGGGTAGGTCATGTATATCATTGATATAGACTGTGAATAACGTAGGACCAAGTATGCTGCCCTGCGGTACACCAAAAGGTACATTTTGTGGCAGACTCACAGCCCGACCAATCCTCACACACTGTTTCCGGTCCGTGAGATAGCTCTGAAACCAATCACCGGCAATACCTCTAACACCCATGTAGTTTATTTTTTTTTAAAGTATTGGAATTGACACTGTGTCGAAGGCCTTGGCTAAGTCTAAGAAAACGCCAACGCAGCTCTGTTTAGAGTCAAGTATTGATGATATCGTAGATGTTAAAAGGGATACAGCATCTTCAGTACATCGACCTTTTCTAAAACCGAATTGTCCTGGCGAGATCAACTGTCGAGATTCCAAATATCCGGTTAACCTTATGTTTACAAGCTTCTCAAGTAGCTTTGAAAAAGTGCCTAATAGCGAGATAGGCCTATAATTTTCTATAGCTGTCTTTGAGCCACATCTCTTATAGATAGGACAAACAGATGCAAGTTTCCAATCATATGGAAAAACTCCGCTTTCTAGGCGTAGGTTGTAGATATAGGTGAGTGGCTGGATGATCGAATCTTTTATATGTTTTATTAAAGAGTTAGCTAAGCCATCCATACCAGGAGCCCTGTCATTCTGTAATCCCATAATCATAGCACTAACTTCTTTGGGATCAGTGGGAGTCATGAAAAATGATTCTGTGAGGTTACAATTGATTCGTATTTTACTGGCAAGATTTGTCTCAGTTTTATTAATTTTATTAAGTGTTTGATTCGCTTGGTTTACTCCTACCGTTGAAAAATAGTTATTACATAAGTCAAGTGGGGAACATGTTATATCAGAGCATTTCATGTCTAATAATTCTGTGGAATCATTTTTACTGTTGGAAAAATTACAAAAATATTTAATTGACTTCCAGAGTTTTCGTGGGTTATTCTTATTTTCGATTAGTTTATTGCTTTCAAAATCTAATTTACACTTACGCAAGAGATCAATGAAAAAGTTCCGATATCTAGTATAGGTAACCTTAAGCGGAACGTTATCTGGTTCAACAGACACCTACCTTTCCTAGCATTTGAATAACTTTGTGGCGGTAAAAAATTCATTACCGGAGAGACAATACAAAATGCCTTTGGAGAATTTATAGCCTCCCGTCCAGCTAATTTCTTCAAGGAAGTTCTATAAACTGCCCCTGCGTTGGTAAAGATGCATCAATTGCATGGGTGATCATTATGTTGTTATGCAAATCAAAAGCTCTTAATAATATAACTAAATTTTTGGTACACTACGAAAGCGACACCACATGTGGTATACAAGGCATATAATATATAACTTTGACCTGTAGCCGTTCGTAGGTTCAAATCCCGTTGATCGCTTCATATTTGCTATTATAACTTTTTTCTACGATTCTTAAAATTCAATTGCGAATTCTAGAAAATTATTGGAAAAAAATTGTTAATTAAATGTCGAAAAGGTTTTAAAATTTGGGCACAGTATAAATTCTCATTTCTAACTTTCATAACAGAGGGCGTTGTAACAGAAACCTACTTGTTTGTTTATAATACTCAATCCATAGCGACAGTAACGTTTGTAAGAAAAACTATAAATATGATATTAATTACCGTATACTTTAAAGGAGTGATATTCTTGTAATGATTTTTTTAGGCTATTGAAATTCAAAAAATATCAAGAGAAGATCAAGGGGTGCTAACCGGACCTTATAATTAATAAAATTAAATTCTAACCTAAGCATATAATTTAGTTCTGTGTAAATTGGACCAAAAATATTCAGAAGCTCAAGGTAGCTGGGCTAACTGTGACATCGAAACGTCAAACACGTCAATCCCCGTGACCCCGTGACCCCCATGGTCACACGTTGTAAACGCTGAAAACGTGAAATTAATTTCATTTAAGGAATGATATTCTTTCTTGTATTCTAGATCGGCAGGTGTAATCAGTTTCTTTGATGCACAACATAATAAATACAATATAGTAAAAAGCGCACTAATTGATAATGCCTTCCAGCAAAGGGAACGAATGTGACTAATTAACTATAAGCTACAAACCTCAATTTTGCACTAAAACATTAATTTGTTAATAACGTATATTAATATTCGATATCCACAACAGAAGAGGAGTACGACAACGTTACTTTAAGACCTAGAAAGTTATTTAAGTCAAAATCTTGTGGACCATTAGAGAACGATGGAACTAACGTATCTTTATCCTCCTCGAATTCAGAAATTGCACAAAAAAACTTTGGCTACTGAATTATAGATCAACTAAAAGAGAAATTAAACAACTTAGCTTCACAATTACATAGCACACAAAATGAGTTAGAAAATGTAATAATAGAAAATTGCCAGCTAAAAAAAGAAATAAATAAGTTAAGCACACAAAATAATACACTGAGAACTATAGGCAAAAGTCCAGTACAGCATTCAAACAGAACAATGCCGTCAACAAATAAAAATAAACGACATGTTAAAAGAAATGAAATAAATCAAACCATTGGTACACACTCAAACACAACATTCGATAAAGAGTGTGATTTTGAAAGCGGCCTAAAATCATCTTTAGAAAACAAAAACAATATGCAAAATCAAAAACTCACCAACATTTCCGGAAATAACAGTGCCCGAGAAATACAACAAAACAATGAAGCATTCACCCAAATACAACTAATAAATAAACTAATCTATCTTCTGTACTTTGTAGAAAAACATTATATATAACTGGAGGACACTAATGTATAGGATTGCCAAATTTGTTAAGAACATCAAGAATGAATACACCATACGAACATTATCAAATCAAGAATGAATACACCATACGAAATTTATCAAACCAGAAGCTGACACTGAAGGAATCTTTAAAACATGCCAATTCTATATTATCAAATCAAAGAACTGTATTGTTTTAAGTGTTGGAGAACATGATAAAAAACCTTCTAAAGTGATGATAGAGTTAGGTAACTTCCTAAAAACAGTAGATAAAGAGTGTCTTATATTAGTTTTAGGAATTCGCACAAATATGTATTTAAATGAAAGAAAACTTAATAATATTTTGAAAATAACATGTAACCAAGACCCAAATTGCCACATCATCGAATATACTAAGATGTCGAAAAGTTATGCTTTATGTAGAAAAATTAATCAAATTATTAATCAAAATTATTATAATTTTAAGTTTTTAAGTTTTATGCAACATTCCAGAGTTATTAAAGGAAATATACGTAGAGAAGTATGCCATTGTAAACTTGACACACAAAAAAAATCATACGTCGCAATACGCCAATAAAAATACAGACTAAAATTACATCCAACTTTTTCCTAGACCAAATATAATTCATGAAGTCCCATAAAAAAGAGCAAAAAATAATATCATACTTTACAGTAATACCACCTAAATCTAAAGATATGCCACAAACGTTTTTTTTTGTACCCTATACTAGTAAGTATGTACTAAACTCATGCCTCAAAATATAGTTAGCAATGACAGTAAAAATGCCCGAGGAGGCTCTTATCAAAATTCACCCCGACATAGTTTGTTTATCAGAAACTGTCATTCAAAAGGGGTGTGAATCAAACGTAAGTATTAATAACTATAATGTAGCATCAACGTACTGCAGGTATAAAAACAGAATAGAGAAGGTGTATGTATATTAGTAAGACTGAACTTGCAATATAAAAATCAAGATATACCTAAAAAATATGCCACTGACGAAACTTTCGAATGTTGCGGGTTTGAAATAATAAACCAAAAATCATCATTATATGTTTATATAGAACATCCAGCTGTAATATTCAATTATTTTTACATAAGTTTAACATGTTCTTGCATCAGATAACCGAACAAAATAAAAAATAAAAATTATAGCAGAAGACTTTAATATCGATACTCTCAAACATAGTAGCACAAAAAATATATTTTTTTATTGAACTATGGCTTAATAACTCATATTAACAAACCCACAAGACGTAATGCATGTATAGATCATATAATTAGTAACATTTACAATGCTCACGGATAACTATTGGAATTAGCATTATCAGACCACAATACAGCGCAAACGCTACATGTACCTGTACAACAACAAATATATAGCCCTTTGGATCATTACTTTATCTTCAAAAGGGATTACTGTGAAAAATTCCATGAATGTTTGTGTAGTATAACTTGGTCACATATTTATATTGAAAATGACATAAATATCGCATTTGATAAATTTCATGAACTTTCCTGATAATGTATGTTGACTAAAGGCTTAAAGGTTAGTTGTAAAATGAAAATAAAATTACAGTTACAATATTACAAACACAATAATAATGAAAACAAAATTAAATTCATAAAATACGCTAAGCTCCTTTTTTCTCCTTTCTGAAAAAATTAACAACTAAAATAAAAATAACAATGAAGAATTCAAAAGCTGTAAAGCTGCGTGGAAAGTTGTTAGACAGGGATCTGATAAAAGTAATAAAGACTCAGTTATAAATGAAATTGAGGTTGACAATAAACTACATAATTACAGATCCAACTAAAATCGCTGCATCATTTAATGAATACTTCATTAGTCTTACTAATATATCTCCCATTAAAAATACATTAATACAAATAAAACAATAATATCTAGCAGTATTTTTTGAAGCCATATGGTTATGCGGATATAATGAATATAATAAGGTCATCGAATGACACAAACGCAGTGGGATATGATTCCGTCTCTACGAAAATAACAAAATGTTTCAGTAACGAATTAGTACACATTTTAACTGACCTTATTAATCTTTCTTTTACTAATGGCAAATTTCCAGATTGTTTAAAGAAATTTATAGTAAAGCCACTCCATAAAAGAGGTGATAAACGTCATATGGGTAATTATCGCCCCATAACCTTAGTGCCCATTTTTCGAAAATATTTGAAAAAGCAATGTACAAGCGCATAATAGATTTCACCTCAAAATTTAATGTAATAATAGATGAACAATTTGGATTCCAAAGCAATAAATCAACTGCCCATGCGTTTTCATCTAGTAAAAAATGTTCTTAAAAATTTAGATGACGAAAATCACACTTCAGTGATATTAATAGATAGAGTAAAAAAGCTTTTGATTTTGTTTCACACAAACTTCTATTAAACAAACTCGACAACTTAGGCACTTGCGGACTGGCATTAAATTGGATGGAATCATATTGATGCGTGCCTAAGAGTCTCAAATATTCCAGGAAACTTGCCGAGTTATGGGTACTCATAAAAAAGAACGACTTCTTATCACCCGCAATCTGATGGAATGGTAGAACGATTTAATCAGACATTGGAGAGGTACTTAGCAAAAGTTGTAGACAGTCAGCAACGAGATTGGGACAAGCACATACAACCATTTTTGTTGTCAAATCGAAGCGCTGTTCACGAAAGTACAGCAGTGACACCAGCTTTCGCAAACTTTGGAAGAGAATTACGGCTGCCTGCAGATCTGATCACCGGTATACTACCTTATGCCCCACGCAGTATAACCGATTATGCAAATGACTTGCGGAACAAAATGAATGACATTTATGAGCACGTCAAACAATCGGGCCAGCAAATGTCTGAAAAGATGAAAACCCGGTATTACCGCAAACTGAACAACAAAGGGTTCGACGAAGGTTCACTAGTGTGGTTGCACAATCCAGTCTGCAGCAAAGGGAAATCTCCTAAGCTTTAAGCTAAATGGGACGGCCCGTACCGGATTGTAATCAGGATCAACGATGTAACCTACCGGATACAGAAAGGCGCAAGAGGGACTCCTAAGATTGTCCATGTGGATCGCCTGGCGCATTATTATGGGGCCGATAATGCTCGGGACGAGCATGTCTTACGAGGGGGCAGTGACGCGTGGCTAAATTGACGTCATGTACCCGGAACTAGCGTCATCTAGTGTCGGGGACGAGAGCGACGGGAGCTTTCCAGAAATGATACCACGAACGAACAAAACGAAGAACTAAGCTTCTAGAAGCCTGACACTCGAACTTTCGCTGCCTTGTCGATTGGTGCGAGTATTTACTTAAATATTCTGGGTGTTTCGGTGATAATGTGTATTTAAAGGCGCTGCAAGATGCGATCGAGGAAGTATTGAATTTGGCGAGACAAGCGAAGCTTCGGAGCAAAATAAAGTGAATCAGTGTGGTTAATTATTAGTGTTCTAAGTTTTAATTGGTGTAAAGTGAATTAAAGAGTTAATTTTGGTAATTCAATCGGCAGTTTTTATTGTCATGAACCTCAAGCTCGTAACAATATCTTAAAGACCGAAAGCAAAGTGTAGAAATTTCAAGGTTCAAGCGTGCCACAGGGCAGTATACCAGATCCACTTTTATTTTCATTGTATATTAACGACATCTCTTATGTAACAAATAATTTATTGAGTTTATTTGCAAATGATATTGCCATGCTATTGACATATAACAAAAATGTGACCTTGGTAAATTTGTAAATGACATTAATGATTCTTTGAATTTAATAATTGAATGGTTAAAACATAATAATTTACTCATAAATATAAGCAAAAGCAAGTTGATACAATTTTATAAAAAAAAAATGGCGAACAAATAAAACAAGTAAAAGAAATTTCCTTTCTCGGTTTACATATAGATGCATTTTTAACGGGAAAACTCACATATAAAAAGTATGTATTAAAACTTAACTGCTTCGTTTACGTACTACGGAACGATACGTTTATTGTATACTTAGCTACGGTATAATAATATGGAGAAATTCTGTAGATATCAATAAAGTTTTCATAGTGCAAAAAAATGTCTGCGTGCAATATGTAATGTCGCCCCTCATGAGTCGTGCAAATCAGTATTTAGATATTTGAAAGTGCTAACACTTCCGTGCATATACATCCTTGAAACAGCAAAATTTGTTAAAAAAAAACTCCGACCTGTTTATAACTGCTAGAAATATTATTAAATCTAAACCCTTGAAGCATCCAGATAAATTATTCATTGAAAAAATACCAAAAACAGATAATAATCATAAGAATTGCTATGCAATGTGCGTAAAAGTATTTAACGCTATACCCAATAACATAAAACTACAACCAAGGAAGAGTTTCGGGAACAGGTTAAAGAAGTGGCTATTTAATAAATCTTTTTATTCGGTTAGTGATTTGTTGGAAAAACAATATCTTTAAATTTTGGACCATTTTTAAAAATAATATTTTAGTACTTAATATATAATGTGACATGAAAATATAAATATTCATCATCATCATCATCATTACAGCCTTTCACAAGTCCACTGCTGAACATAGGCCTCCCCCAAGTAATGCCACAAAGCACGGTCCTGAGCCACCTGCATCCATCGACTTCCTGCATGTCTTACCAGGTCGTCACTCCATCTAGTGGGGGGTCGCCCTACACTACGCCTACCGGTACGAGGCTGCCACTCGAGAACCTTTCTATATATAATGCACATCATTAATATTTATATAAATATTAATGATGTGCAAATAATAGTATTTGTTTTATTATGTTACTTTCCAGTTTATTTTTATGTTTTTGTTGGTTAATTATTATCAATGTTTTTTTTGTAATTTTAATTTATATTGTACTTAATAATACCTAATGTTTTAAAATTTATATCATTTTGTACATCAGAGATGTTTATTAGTTGTACTATATATTTTTATAACAACTGTAAAACACACACATTATGCAAAATAATCAAATAAATAAATATCGACATAATATACGGAGTCCCAGACAGAAAAGAAGTATAGTATGAATATAATAGATAATTTAAATAAATAACCCATTGTTCATAATTGAAACCCTTTATGTGATTTCTCAAATAAACAAAGTATTTAAGTTTTATTGTCTTTATTTGACGATTATTTAAATCAAAATCACTTAATTCAGATTACCCGTTAGCATCAATAACTGTCATCCGAATTTTTTTTGGAGTTTATGGCCTGGTATCTAGACCTTTACGCCAAATCCGAATTTATTTAGTGTATGGAGTGTTGCCAGTAGTTTCTAATACTCCCTTGTCTACTGTTAATTTTTTTATTAAACATTGAAGTTGTTGAGTTTAAATACTGACACTAATATGGCGTAATAAAAATAACAACAGTTACGACACCATTTTTTTCGGCTTAATAGACTTTATCGCATAAACCCAGTTCCGTTTGATTGTAACCTTTTTAAGTTCGTTTTATAACTACAGACTATACAAATTATTTATATATGTGGTAAATGTAGCTCCTTATGCTAACAGCAACAATATTTTTATGAAATACGAATGAAAAAGAGTGCAGAGTCAATGTGACGCTGCGCCCTCCTTTCTGCCAAGGAGGGTCGCGTCCGTATACGGCTTAGAGATCTCTCGTCAGATCAGTAAGCCAATCCATAAAGGCGGTGTTTAGTGAGTAAAAGTCTCCACATAACCACGCAGCCGGCTGCGTGGTATGTTATGTGCATTCACCGCCTCCCTCCACTGCTCTCCGGAGGGTTGCCCACATTTGCTTCAGGCGCAAAAAAATCCATGTGATGTTATTGGATGCCATGGCCGTATGACTGATGGAGCAAAGATCTTTATTTGTGTATATATGTATTTGTGTGTATATATGGATATGTACGTATGTAATGATTTCTTAAATTTACGCGAACACTACACATTGAATAAAACTAAATTTACGGATTATATCGCGTTTATTTAACTGATTTTACTTATTTTTAATTCCCGACGTTTCGGGTGCTTTACAGCAACCATGGTCACGGGGGGGGGGGGACTGAGATGTTTGACGTCCCAATGTCATTGTTAGCCCGGCTACCTTCAGTTTTTGAATATAAATTTTTGGTCCAATTTACGCAAAACGAACTTACAGTATCTTGAAGTCTTGCAGTGGTATGCTTGGGTTTGGGTTTAATTTTGTTAATTATAGGATCCCAAGGAGATGCCCATACCCAACCATCTTCTCTTTTGAAATTAGGATGTTTTTTAATTTCAATAGCCTCGCGTATCATCCTTGGTAGGAATTGGTGTTATTTTGCGAGGATTTGTGGTTAATCAAATCTGATGTAATGGTGGGGACGATCTTGAACATGTTCACAGACTGCAGACTTCCCGGAGCGTCGGTGCTTCACGTCAGCTATATGTTTTTTCACGCGGGTTTTTATTGATCTTTTTGTTTGAACTATGTAAGAGAGACCACATTCACAATCTAACTTGTACACTCCTGCATCTTGTAGAGGGATATTACACTTGACGGATGGTAAAAAAATATTCTTCGGCGGCTTGTAGTATGTTTTAATGGAAGCTCGCTTCAAGATGTAGCCAACCTTGTCTGTGACTCCTCTGATATATGGTAGTACAGCAGGCACACGCTCGACTGTAGCCGGCTTCATTCAGTCACTGTGACCGAGTGAAGCCGGCCACAGTCTCAGTGACCATGGTTGCTGTAAAGCACCTGAAACGTCGGGAATTAAAAATAAGTAAAATCAGTTAAATAAACGCGATATAATCCGTAAATTTAGTTTTATTCAATATGTACGTATGTGTGTAAGTATGTATATGAAAAAAAAAATGAAAAAATGTTTATTTACAGCTAAGGTGGTACAGATCACAATATACAATATAAGACAATAAAATGGAAGCACAGTAGTCTTAATTCTCTAATATACAATTATTTTAAACTATGATCTTATCACACCAACTAAGCTGGTGTGTATAAACAAGGGTGTATAGTTCTGTGGTCCTCACACTAGGCATGCCTGTGTCGTGAGGGCCTGATACGATTTTCTTATCACACGTGGCTTTCATTAATTGACACTGGGTCGACGTACGGTTATTACATTATGTAAGCTTTTTGTTTTTAAAATAAAATAAAATATAAAATGAAATGAAATAAATACAGGGTGGCCCAAAAGTCGTGGATCAAACGCAACTAGGGGTTAGATGGGGTCATCAGCTGCAAAAAGTTGTTCTACGGGAGGTCCTTAAAGTCAACCCCTGCAGAGTTATAATTTATTTTGTGTTTTTATGAGAAAATTGACTTTTTTTAACTAATTCTTATTAGATTGCCAAAAAATAAACATCCTCTATCTTTTTTATAATTTTCACTAGATTGGTACTGATGAGTCCTTGCGTTAGACATGCTATTTATGGTTGTTTATTGGGTGTGTTGAAGATAGTGTTACGTTTTACGATTATTATTTTTCTCAAATCATAACTTTTTATTTACTTCGGACCCCACTGTGAAAAAAAAATACTCTACCGAAAAGTGACCCTGTATTACAAGTTTTGGCGCATTTAATAGGGATTCTGAAAAGGTATTACACATGGTTATGCGTGGCTTTGATATCTTTTTAGGACGATTATTCATGGCAAGGCCAAAGTTAACCCAACCATAAAACTCGGTTAGGCTTATTTAAAAATAAACTAGAATTAATACAATTAATGACAAAGACTCTCTGCCTCTCTTTTACACTAACTATTTAATCCTTTGTCAGTAAAAGGCCGGTTGGCCCGTCAGTTCAGGTAGCGATATCTTTTCTAGGAAACAAAAGGCTGGGCCGGCAGGGGCGGGGGCTGGGGGATGCGCGTGAGCATGTTTCTTTAGAATGTTTAGTGTTCTTTAGTAACTCGCTTCCTGCCTGTGTGTACGCACGTGTTCTTTTTCTCAGTTTTACGACGACTTGTGACCAGTTTCTTTCCTTTGACCTACGCTTTGTTTTTCGGACTTGTGATAGATTGCCTACCTGTGACCAGTGCTGTGTGAATCGGACGGATTGGCTACAAAAGTGGACAGATAGCTGCTGCGAGGAGAGAATACACCCAACGGGAGTATGCAGAAATGCATTACCTGTATGGCTTTTGCGACGGTAATGCCCGGGCTGCTGCCAGGGAATATCGTCAACGCTACCCTAACCGTGATCGTTTTCCGGATTACAGGGT
The DNA here is from genome assembly GCA_036936625.1 of Parnassius smintheus behrii. Classification (NCBI taxonomy): domain Eukaryota; kingdom Metazoa; phylum Arthropoda; class Insecta; order Lepidoptera; family Papilionidae; genus Parnassius; species Parnassius smintheus. The sequence continues at coordinate 4,238,780 of JAUPFT010000022.1, read as the reverse complement.
CTTTATGCGCGTACATAATTCGTACATGGAGGGAGTCTTACCCGGTCAGCATGCTATGAGAGCAGGCAGACCAGTGATGCAATTTGAAAATGAAGATGAAGTGCTGAGAGAATTAAGATTGGATCCTAGTATAAGTCAACGCCAAATATCCAGTAATATCGGGATTCCAAGATCGACGGTGCAACGTGTCATTAACAGAAAAAAATATCACGCCTACCACGTGCAAAGGGTGCAAGCTTTGCTGCCCGGTGACTATGAACCTAGAGTGCGGTTTTGTAGAGAGATGCTAAGATATCACAGAGAAGATCCGCAGTTCTTTAACAAGGTTTTATGGACGGATGAGTCAACTTTTAGAAGAATGGGAGTATTTAATATCCACAATATACATTTTTACTCCAGAGTAAACCCCCATATCATAAGAAATGATCGATTCCAGAATCTGTTTGGTATTAACATGTGGGCTGGTATAATTGGCCAGCAGTTGGTGCTGCATGAAATGCCAGCAAGGCTGAATGGTGCTCAGTATTTAAATTTTTTGCAAAATAATTTAAACCATATTCTTAACGAAGCTGAAGTTCCAGAAGAAAGAATAGCAGAAATGTGGCTGCAACATGATGGCGCCCCGCCTCACTACGCTCGAGCAGTCAGAGATCATTTGAACGAGCGCTTCCCCAACCGGTGGATTGGTCGAGGCGGACATGTTGCGTGGCCACCCCGGTCGCCCGATTTAAATCCATTAGATTTTTTTCTTTGGGGCTATTTTAAAGAAATAGTTTACCAAGGAGAGAACAATAGCGAACAAGAACTACGACAAAAGCTCGAGTTTGCTAGAGTACAAGTAACTAACAACAGAAGTGCATTCCGTAGGTTACGTAGGAATTTTATTAGACGGTGCAGATTATATATTATGGTCAGAGGCAGGAATTTTGAGCATTTATTGTAAAATGTTTTGCTTAATAAAACAATTATTTCACAATCGTTGCTTTGTTTTTTCGTCCTAGAAAGATATTAGAGCCACTCATGGCCATGTGTAATACCTTTTCAGAATCCCTATTAAATGCGCCAAAACTTGTAATACAGGGTCACTTTTCGGTAGAGTATTTATTTTTTTCACAGTGGGGTCCGAAGTAAATAAAAAGTTATGATTTGAGAAAAATAATAATCGTAAAACTTAACATTATCTTCAACACACCCAATAAATAACCATAAATAGCATGTCTAACGCAAGGACTCATCAGTACCAATCTAGTGAAAATTATAAAAAAGATACAGGATGTTTATTTTTTGGCATTCTAATAAGAATTAGTTAAAAAAAGTCAATTTTCTCATAAAAACACAAAATAAATTATAACTCTGCAGGGGTTGACTTTAAGGACCTCCCGTAGAACAACTTTTTGCAGCTGATGACCCCATCTAACCCCTAGTTGCGTTTGATCCACGACTTTTGGGCCACCCGTATTTATATTAAGTTAATATGTATAAAAACAAGTTATTACTGGTAAAATAATATTGTTAGTAAAGAAAATACTGTTATTCAGAAATATTACAATAATTAATAAAACATATATACATTAGAACTCCTATAGATACATATGCATATTACATACTGTATTCATATATTTTATTTACGTAAATATATGATAAAGATTACGGTTTAATTAGGTTTTCTGTACTATCGTAGCTCAGAGTTAGTAACCATTTTGTTATGGTTCTTTTAGCTTCCACCACTGATTTTTCTTTTATATCGCAAAACTTGAGGACGGAGTTGTACACTTGAGTTCTCACGAATTGCCCAAAACGTTTAGAAAAAGCAGAGTTGATAGCGGGAGTTGGCAAGCGGAATACTCTTCGTTTCAACAATGTCTTATACTCTGGAGATGCCAGTGTACACTTATGAACAGTTAGGGTGGTCTTCAATATGATAAGTTGTCTTACATTTAATAGTCCACTGTCCTTATATAAATCAAAAGTTGAATATCTATACGGCTTTTTTAACATTACTTTTATAACCGAACGTTGCGCTCTCTCAACTCTGATCAGGAAAGCTTTTGCTGCACTTCCCCAGCAAGTAATACAGTAAGTTATAAGCGACTGGCATAACGCAAAATACACAGATCTTAGAGTATTTAAGCCCGTTATGTCCCGCAGATGCTTTACAACACCAATAACCTTCCTGACTCGAGCCGAGAGAGCTATTATGTGTTTTTCAAATGTCAGTTTATCATCAACGAGGACACCGAGATATTTAATTACATCGGATCTACTCAAGGTCTCACAGGCACACGATTTGCTTGTGCAAGAAGGCTCATGAATCTTTACCACTGTTTGTTGTACTGGCGCAGTGACTGCTGTCTTATGAAAGCATAAGTACACAGTCTTCTTGGTATTTAGGGTCAAGAGATTATTTTGTAGCCAAATAAAGATCTTTTTAGACCTCTTTCAGCACTGTACGAAGCATCGTTCCACGTTGAGCCATGGAATACGATAGCAGTATCATCGGCGTAACATATCGTTTTGGCGTTTTCCATGGGTAGGTCATGTATATCATTGATATAGACTGTGAATAACGTAGGACCAAGTATGCTGCCCTGCGGTACACCAAAAGGTACATTTTGTGGCAGACTCACAGCCCGACCAATCCTCACACACTGTTTCCGGTCCGTGAGATAGCTCTGAAACCAATCACCGGCAATACCTCTAACACCCATGTAGTTTATTTTTTTTTAAAGTATTGGAATTGACACTGTGTCGAAGGCCTTGGCTAAGTCTAAGAAAACGCCAACGCAGCTCTGTTTAGAGTCAAGTATTGATGATATCGTAGATGTTAAAAGGGATACAGCATCTTCAGTACATCGACCTTTTCTAAAACCGAATTGTCCTGGCGAGATCAACTGTCGAGATTCCAAATATCCGGTTAACCTTATGTTTACAAGCTTCTCAAGTAGCTTTGAAAAAGTGCCTAATAGCGAGATAGGCCTATAATTTTCTATAGCTGTCTTTGAGCCACATCTCTTATAGATAGGACAAACAGATGCAAGTTTCCAATCATATGGAAAAACTCCGCTTTCTAGGCGTAGGTTGTAGATATAGGTGAGTGGCTGGATGATCGAATCTTTTATATGTTTTATTAAAGAGTTAGCTAAGCCATCCATACCAGGAGCCCTGTCATTCTGTAATCCCATAATCATAGCACTAACTTCTTTGGGATCAGTGGGAGTCATGAAAAATGATTCTGTGAGGTTACAATTGATTCGTATTTTACTGGCAAGATTTGTCTCAGTTTTATTAATTTTATTAAGTGTTTGATTCGCTTGGTTTACTCCTACCGTTGAAAAATAGTTATTACATAAGTCAAGTGGGGAACATGTTATATCAGAGCATTTCATGTCTAATAATTCTGTGGAATCATTTTTACTGTTGGAAAAATTACAAAAATATTTAATTGACTTCCAGAGTTTTCGTGGGTTATTCTTATTTTCGATTAGTTTATTGCTTTCAAAATCTAATTTACACTTACGCAAGAGATCAATGAAAAAGTTCCGATATCTAGTATAGGTAACCTTAAGCGGAACGTTATCTGGTTCAAGCTTTGTGCGTTGGTGAAGTCGGTTCTTATGTTTCATGCATCTGATGAGCCCCGGTGTGATCCAGGGTTTTAAATTATATTCTCTTCTGGTTAGTCTCACTTCATGCGTATGCTTATTTAATGTATTCATTAATATATTTGTGAAAATGCTTGTCGCTTCATTCACCTCTTTTTTGTCGGTAACTACAGCCCAGTCAAAAGTTGAGAGGTCTTTTTTAATTCCTTCAAAATCTCTTTTGAGAACTGTTCGGCTCGGCCGCAAGGGTTTGATTTTATTTAAATTCAGACCCAACATAACCGGATAGTGATCTGTTATATCAGACTGACAGACAATGCCGACTGGTTTCCGGCTTAGTTCAGAATCTGAAAGATAGATATGGTCGAGACATGATTTTCCTCTGGTAGGCTCTGTAATAGCCGGTAGTAGACCATATTCCGCCATAACACATTGATATTCCAAAACCTGAGTGTTTGTAGTATCCGATAAATTGACATTCATATCGCCAGTAATTACAAGGGGGAATCTGTTAGCTGCGGAATTCATATAGGAATCAAGTGATGCCAGAAAATCTCCTATATTTCTACAGGACGGAGAGCGATAGATAGCTAGTATAGAAATCGTGTCTAGAATTTGTACCGCTAAACAACTAGAATTGTTAATGCATGGTTCGGAAACCGTTGCTCTCCATATGTCCCTAACGTAAATTACAACACCACTGTTTTGGTTTGAGTTATTTTCAGATTTATAGACGTTATATCCTTGCAGCTGGTGAATATTTATCATATCATTTAGCCAACACTCTGTTAAGATTATAACATCATAAACAATACCTGTTCGTCGCATCGCTACCAAGAAATTATCAAAATTCTTTTGAATACTCCTAATATTTAAATTTATTAATTTAAAATTATGTTCTTGAGAAAATTTGGCTTTACACAGCTCTAGTTCACTAACATTATAGCAATTAATCTTTATCGAGTCTAATTCAGATTCAAAATTATCATCTATCTCTTTTAGTTCGATAAGTTATCCAAAAACAAGGTATACCATACATATATTAATTCAATGGCACATTTAAATTTTGCTTCACTATTTTCCCAAAGCAGTGATAAGGTGTTTGAAAGTACTGATGAGTGATCTTTGAATTCTATTCCAAATATTGTTGTAATATAGGAGTGTAGAATTATTAAAGCATTTATACGCAGTATACAAATAGTATAATATAATATGATTATTATTAAGAAGTGTATTAAATAAATTGTTATAATAAATGTATGCATATATATGTGAACATGTAAATCAATATGTATATTACTGGAGATATGATTCATAAATTTTTTCGTGATAATGTGATTATACAGTATTAAAGTACAAAAGCTTACCCAAGATTTCAATGCCGTTAAACATGTACAACTTGGTATCTTTTCAATCATTACAGTAAGGCAGTTGAGTGCAATTGAATAAGGTCCTTTAAAAATGATATCAGAAACAAAATAATTCAAAAAGACTGACATATATTTTGCACCACTCAAGAAGAATAGAGATACGATGTGTTTATAATAGTTTTTAGATATCCTCTTTAGTTGGCAGATGACGGTCCAGATCGTGTTTAGTTCTAATAAGTGTTGCAGCTTTCCCTTCTCGTTTCCTAATATATATTGCACCCTGGTTGCACCAGCAGAAAGCGTAATCATGGGTTTTGGCTCTCGCTCTGGCTTCGCGAAACAAAAGTCTATTTTCTTTCGTAAGTCGTTCATTACAAAAAACTTTAATCGGCGAGCCAATTATTCCCAGGTCTGCGCTGGTGAGGGTCTTTCTTGATTTGAAGGCTTTTAGTACCTGGTCGTGCTTGGATCGCCGGAGCAAACGCACTACGATGAAATTATTAATACTACGATGTAATTATAATATACGTTGTATTATGTGTATGTGCAACACTTCTTATATTATTACAAACGAATTAATACCTTAATATATAATATACTAAATAAATAAACACTACCGTAATGGTTTTAAAAGATGAACACAAACAATAACAGCTAACACTATAAAATAATTTTGAACACAATAAAATCGTTAATGTGTCATAGACCTTAACAAATAACTCGCCACATTCATTCAATTTTGACCGAAGTGACGATGGTCTGCTTAGCTTTTGTACGAATACTTTTGCGAGTACCCTATTTATGTGTAATTATTACTAATAAATTATTAAGCACTCAATTACAAAATAAGTTTTAGCGACCTATTATAATACTAGCTCACTACGCCAATCGGCTTAATGTTGTTTTTTTTTTTTATAATAAGTATTTTCTCTGTAAGTGATTTGTAAATCTTTTGAGAAAAAAAATGTCTTAAGCCATATCTTCACAAGGCGGCATTCTATCCCAATCCACTAGTAGACTTAGGTATGTGGAGATAAACTTATTAGAAGTGAACTCATTTCCATTAATATAATTTCATAATAATAATCCATTCTATTCTATTTTTTTTACCGTTTTGAGTATAATATGACATATCACAATTTCAATCTCGCCTAGATAGTTACATACAAAATTATATTTCTTATGTTTCCACACCATTAGGTATTTTTTCTCAATATGGGATTATAAAGTATAACCATAATGAAAAATGTATAATAAAACAAATTTCAAAAGTGGTCCACGATTTACTGAGAAATCGAAAAACGTACCTACATAAAAATACATACAGTAGAATATAGAACCCCTCCGTTTTCTAAATCTGCTAAAAATAAACAGGAAATGGCCAGCAGTATCTTCCTGATAACAGTGCAATACGATACAAAATTTCCGTTGCCACACAACTGCTAAGCGTGGCAACTATGGTAAACATCGCCCTATACTTTTTTGTTATTATTATATATTACTCTTTTTGTTACTATTCCATACTTATGAAAAACTTCAATTGTTATTAAAGATAATAATTTGATTGCTTTTTTCGACTTATTTTTATCTCAAATTAATCTTATTGCAAATTATAAAGAGTGCTTAATGATTCTTTAATAAATATAAAGAATGCTTTTTCATTAATTCATGTTTTAATGAAAACTTGACAACTTAAACATAAATACAAAATGTTCTTTTAGTTTTTTTAACTAAGAGCTAATGGAAATAAAACTACGTTTTTATATACCTTCGTTGTTATTCCCCACAGAGACCACCAATCTTTCGACAACAGGTTGAATCGAAGCGAACTGGTTTTTAACTTTACATAACAAAAATGTTTAAAACGAATTGCTTTTTCTCTTGTGTTAAGAGAAAAAGTTTAAGTTAGTAACGTACTAAGAACTGTATATTTTCCTATTTTTATCCCCCAAAATCCTTGCCACAAAGTCGTTCCCTGCGAGAAAATATGCATATCTCGAAAGAGGAATACTTAGTAAGTTATTGCTTGACTAATATCCCACCTGATTGTAGATAGTGATGACACAGGTTAGCTATGATTAGTGCTTGAATGTTTGGCAAAGTGCTTCGTGGGTGCTTTAAAGACCTAGAGAACAATCAGATCAAGGGCTAGCTCACCCAATAATCACAACCGGAAACTAAACGAAAGTAACTTTAGAACTGGGTAGGTAGAAGTCTAATTGTTTATGCTGAAGTTCTAGTGTATACAAAGACACCACACTGCACTTCGAATGTATATGGACACGAGCAATTGCACGATGGTCTTAAAACTTTGTTTATTGAGTATTTTTAAACGAGCGGTAACGAACACGGGTTATGAATACGTGTCCATTTTACTTCTTATTTTTCTCGGCGATAGGTGGCGCACCATTTGAATGTGGAGGCGAGATGTTAACATACTCCACGTCTTCTGCAGACAGTTCAGATACGAGTTCTACGATGAACTACTTTTACAGATAAACAATTAAACAAACAAATAGAACGTAACGCACGGGGCGTTACGTTATCTGTTTATTTTATAAGGATGGGACCGCCAAAATTGATCCCTACCTATTGAACAGTTTACAGTCAGAACAGTTACCTTGTTGAGATCCACAAGGTAGCGGGTTGCCCATAGATGGCTAATAGGGTACAGGTTTGACTCGAAAGCAAGTCACACACTTTGCTAAAATATAACCAATAAGATTTCTATTTTTTTTTATAGAATAGGGTGACAAACGAGCACACAGTCCACCTGATGGTAAGTGGGTGCTGCGGCCCATAGACATCTACATCTATCCTCCATTAAAAATCAAAATGCAGATGGGTTGTCACCCGTGAGGACTGAGATGGAATGCCTCGTTTCCAGTAAAACGGGTCTCCGGTTCTCTACACTCACCATACGAAATACAGCAGCATTAAGCTACTATTTCACGCTGGTATTCTGTGAGAGCGTGGTCCTTCCCCGGTTGAGCCGACCCATTCGTGCTACAACTATACTACTAATATAACTGCAGCATGGCTCTACCACGTATAATACAAAGAATAACAGTATACTTTCGTATATTATTGTAATTAGGAGTTTTCGGC